>OZ024829.1:6066780-6666780 GCA_964016985.1 Anodontia alba
CTACATCGGGCCGTCATCGGCCCGTCAGCTACCCTGACGGGCCGATGACGGCCCGATATAGATTTACGTAGAATGCTGACTGGGTATGTCCAGAAAGTGCTATTCTTTTCCCAGCAGTGTATTTTCGGTACACTAACGTAACACGGGAAATAAGGGTAGCAGTTGTATTCAGGCCGGACTTTGAGACAGAGCGTCACAATAGCAGTATTGGTCGTGTATCGCAAAAAGGGATTTTAAAGGTTGTAATCATATAAGTGCGAAGACCGAGATCAGTTGTTGCATTTTCGCAGTCTGATTAGGGTTTTCGCAAGGCAAACAATAATTGAATTAATGGATTATTAAATTAATTGAGCCGCTGCATGACAAAATCAGCAATTTGATCTGTGCTCCTAGCGAAGATTCAGATCAGCCTGGGCATCTGCACAGTCTTCCTCCTGAGGTCAGTAGGTATCTATGGACACAAGGCGTCCCCATTCGGACAGCGAAAACTCTGATTTTCGCTAGGCGCACATGTTAAATATTTAATTTTGTCACGCGCAGGCTCATAGGTCATATGGTCCAATAACAGATATCACATAAATAATTGTGTATTTTGACGACAACAAATGTTACAATACAAGAAAAACGTAATTGCTCAGTTATCTTTAAATCGGTTAATTTTATGTGCCAACTTCATTCACTCCAAGAAGGATCGATTAATGGATAGACACATGTAATTCCTCCCTGATCTTCAGGAAGCTCTCTGGATTCTTTTTAGACTTTATCGATTTGTTTTATTAACATCTTACCGAAATTCTGAAATCTCCGTACTCTTAACAAAAAATAGTGCTTTATATTCTATACATTTTCATAAAGATAAAACTCTTCCTGTAAAACAGGAATGAAAGTGTATAATTTGTTGTAAGTGGTTTGGTAACAGGGTAACACGGACAACCGCAGGTAGCACAGGGGAGTAATCGTGAATAGTAACTGCAAATTCTAAGCAATGCTGTCTGGTACAGGGTAACACGGGTAACAACAGGTAACAGAATAGAGAGGGCATTAATAAATACTGTAAATATTGACCATATTGTTTAGGTTACACGGGTAACCGCAGGTAACAGAGTAAGGGGGCATTAATAGAAACTGTTAATTTTGATCACATTATTTGGGTAACAGGGCAACAAGGGTAACAGCAGGTAACAGAGTAGAAAGGCATTAAATATAAACTGTAAACGTTGACCATATTGCTTCGGTGACAAAGTAGCACGGGTAACCGCAAGTAATAGAGTAGAGTAATACAAACTGTAACTGTGAACCATAGTGTTTGGGTAACAAGGTAATACAGGTAACCGCAGGTAACAGAGTAAGAGGGCATTAATAAAACTGTAAATCTTAGCCATATTGTTTTGGTAAAAGGATAACACAGGTAACCGCATTTAACAGAATAGAGAGGGCATTAATAGAAACTGTAAATATTGACCATATTGCTTGGGTAACAGGGTAACATGGGTAACCACAGACAACAGAGATATAGGTGTTACCCGGTTACCTGGTGTTGCTTTATGGTTACAAACACAGACTGCTGGGAAAATAGTAGTAGTTTTCGGACCTTATGAATTGGAACCTGCAATATGGCTAAGCAGGATGAATCGGGCGTACACTGTTTGCATGTAGAAATATGTTTTCTCATGCCGTTACGTAATTCTAAAATCACATCTTAATCATTTTTATTATTAAATTGATAACTATAGCAACTCTGTTACATGCTTTACTTTTTAGTTGTACTTCCTTAGTTTTTTTTTGTTTTTTTTTTTTCATACTGATTCCAGCAAAGCAGGAATTTCTGGAAAACGGCCTGCTTGTTTATATATAGTGACTACACATATTTCTAGCCCCTGTATCGCCTCGGGCCTGACCTTATAGTTAATCTAATTACCCTAAATATTGTGACACGTTAACTTCTTATCGTGTTTATCCTTAATTTTGACTACCTAGCTAGGTGTCTAAGAAGTACTGGCGGAAAGGAGAATATTTCAGACCAAGTTCACAATACTGGAGTAGTTTGTTTGAGTTGGAGTTTTACGACCCAGTCAACACTGTTAAGGTCATGTCGAGTCGGTCATTTAACTTACTCACACTTTTCCTGGACAGGCTTAGTTCTCTGCCTGTCAACGAATACTTTGTGTACATACTTTCGCAAGTAACTGAGAACTGCCCTTCATGGTTAGAATGACAGTACAAATTATTTCTAAAGTGTGAATGGGTGACCCATGAAAGCAAAGCTCTACAAATGCATGTACATCACACAATCGCCGCTGCCTCCATAGGCCTCGAGTGTCTGTTACCGTTAAAATCTACACAAAATACGCTTATTTTCCGGACGTTAGGCCTTGTGTTGATCATTTTCACAAACACAAAGAAAATACGAGATATGTTCATTATATCCCAGCGGGAACATGGCGTTGTATCAACGTAGCATTTACGTCGAAGCAACGTCACGTTAATTCGACTTTGTATAAATGTGATGTGCCCACTGGATGAGAATCTAAAGGAGCTCGAACCGGTCGTGGCCAAGCAGGTGATGTAGAGGGGATGGACAGGGGGTAGGCAATCCCCACTTCCCTCCCCTCTTACTCCCACTTCCCTCCCCTTTTCCCTCACATCCCTCCCTCTTTGCACCACTTCCCTCCCCCTCCAACCCCAATTCCCTCCCCAAGCAAACTATTCCCTTCCCTAAATCAGATTTTTTAATATCCCCAATGCTATAATTAAATTCAAACAAGACTATGCAATATACATTAATGCACATTCTGACCCCAAACTCACTTTACATCCCTAATTTTTGCCCCAAAATCGGTATTCCCTTAGCATTTGCACCCCCTTTACAAAATAGTTAAAAATTCGCACCCTCCATTTCAAAAGTCTGCGTAAGGGCCTGCATATGAGCCATAAGGAAAACAGGTATCAGGTGGTGGGCCTTGATCCGGTCCTAAACTGGTCAAGAAAAAAAATGTGGTGGGCCTGGGTCTGGGCCTAAACTGATCCACATTGGCATGAAAACAGTCATATTAATTACTGAAATCAATTCTCAAGAATATCATGTAAATCAGGGCCCAGTTGTTCAAAGCGTCGTTAGCTTAACGACATCGTTAAGGGTCATTTCGTTAACTGTTTTAGCTGATCCAATACACAATATTCTGATATTTTTTGCTGAAAAAATGTGAGTAGCTTTTGCACTGCAAAAGCTACTCACATTTTTTCAGCAAAAAATTTCAGAATATTTGCGTATCACTTGATGTAAATTTTAACGAATCGTTAACTAACGACGTCGTTAGCTTTGAACAACTGGGCCCTGAATTTTCTTTAAATATTTTTGATAAGCATGTTCCCACACTTGGTGGTCAGTGAGAACAATAATCTTTTTTCGTGTTTTTCTCAAAAGCTGAGAGTTAAATGTCGAAATGTGATTGATTTGATTGAGTTGGGGTTTAACGACACGCCAATCCTTGTGGGTCATTTAGCATCGTCTCTCAGAGAAAGCGAGGAGAGATAGGAGATAGTAGATGAGATGAAAGAGAGGGACAGTGGAGAAATGAAAATGAATGAAAGTGAAGAAACAGAAGAAATAAACACATCCCCCCTCTACCTTTACCTGCTGCAAGGATAGCAGGCATTGCCCAACTGTAAGCCAATATCAGTTGGACGTCCCGGTGACGTAAGCTACACGACACCTTTGCCTCACCCAACCATCCCACCGACCAACGTGTGTATTCCGTGTTTACGACAACGGATAAGTATTTCTAAAAATTAGGATTGCCACCGAACAATGGCTATGAACTTTTGGAATCAAAGGGATGTAATCAACTAGAGATAAATCGAAAAATTGGAGGTAAACGAAATCAATTCAAACCACGGTTGATGGAACACTTCTCGTCGGTGAAGTCAACGCAGGATTCATTGTAAATATACCTGAATTTACTTCAATACGTCTATTAGATACTTCTGATACCCAGTTTTTGCATTAAAGTACATAAAACTAGAGTATAATCAGTAAAATACAACAAATTTTGGTAAACCCCGCCCCCAAAATTTCCCTACCCCCGCCCCTCTTCCCCGTCTCCCGCCCCCTTCCCCCGTCCCCCGTCCCCCGCTCCCTTTACCTACGTCCCCCGCCCCTTATCCCCCCCCCGGCCCAGCCCTTCGGTGTACGACGGTGGTTGCCTAGCGACGGGACTAGAAGATTTGCCGAAACAGTGGACATCGGTCATAGACCACAACTGAGGCGCGTTAAACATCGTGGATGCTCGCGAGCGCCCACTTTATAGGTATCGAATTATGTATGAAATATTTATGTATAAAAATTGATCGAGCACCCGCGAGTGATATTACTTTGAAGGATTATGATATGGTTAGAAAACTTACTGCAATGAACCGCAACATCAGGAAACATACATGTGCGCCCAGCGAAGATTCAGATTAATCTGCACATTCACAGAATCAGAATCGCCACTGGGTCAATTGTATAGCCATGGACGCATGTGGACAACGAAGACTCTAATCAGACTGCGCGGATGTGCTGGCTAATTTGATTCTTCATTGGGTGCACATTGCAGAAGGTGTTTTCACACATTGTGGCCCAAAATCGAAAGAAGTTATTCATTTATTCGCGTTACATATTGAATGACCCTCTTATGACTTTACAATGTCATTTGCATTATTTAATAAAAACACCGTATATAAACGCTCTACATTTCTGTGGAAGGCCGAGACGGAGAGCATTTTCAAACTTATTCGTTCGTTGCGCTTTTACTGGTATTTAAAATATGGCATTTATTCTGTGTGTCTTGTTAATTCTGCGTCCTACCACCACATTAACCAAACCACTGGACAGAGGTGTAGACAGCAGTGATCTGCAAGCAGAACATAACGCCATAATCCAGGAGATTACAACTTTAGCTGATCAAATGCGTTCTCTTGAGTCAAATATTATGGACGCTTTAACGGATATTTCAAATCAAATCGGAATATCAGATCAAGACAAAATTGGAAAGGAAAACGTAATGACTAGAGGTTCTAGAAACCTCGAGACAGCACTTAGTCATCTTCTGAGATCTGACGTCAGACCGGGCGACAGGGTTAGACGTCGCATTTATGGAAGTAATCGGCGTTCCTTATTCGAAATAGCCTTGTCAAATTCACAGTTGTTAGCGGATGTACTAAAACTGATAGAAAATATCACCACTGGTTCATGGAAAAGTGATGTAGACATCCCTGAAAAAATAGATTCACTGAAGCATACATTTGATCCTAAATTCATAACCTTATTTGCATTACTGACGGACATCGCATTGTCTACGTCCTCGGGTATTGGAAATGATCACAGAGAAATATATGGCCTTATGGAATATTTTCGACCTAGCATCACGTTTATGAATGACACTAGCGCTTTTGAGGAACACATGGAATCCGTTCTGAAATGTTATGCCCCTTCGTCCTGCCTGGACTATTTAAAAAGTGGTTACAGAGAGAGCGGACTGTACAAGGTAAATGTACCAGGTATAAGACGACCAATACAGGTGTTTTGTGACCAGACCACTGACGGCGGAGGGTGGTTGGTGATTCAGAGGAGATATGATGGTTCTTCAGATTTTTACCGTACAAAGACGGATTCGGACCCAAGGATGGAGAGTTCTGGATAGGTAATGATATTCTACACGCGTTAACGAAGCAGTCACCTCAGATATTATGTGTGGATCTAATGGATTTTGACAACGTCACGGCGTATGCTGAATACACAACGTTCGCCGTCGCTGCAGAATCTGAGAACTACGGGCTGGCTATCGGAGGTTTTTCGGGTACCGCTGGAAACTCACTAGCTGAACATAATGGATGTGGATTTTCTACCAAAGACAAGGATAACGATAACTATACAAACAACTGTGCTGTAACCTATCATGGAGCCTGGTGGTATAACAAGTGTCATGCTTCGAATTTGAATGAGAATTACTATCACAGTAAGAAGACTGACGCCAAGGGCGTCACTTGGTATCTTTGGAAAAATGCACATGAGACGTTAAAAAAATCGGAAATGAAACTGAAACCGAATATTTAATATTATGGACGCAAATATACACAGTACAGTGTGTTTGTCAGTTAAATTTAAAGAATTTTATGTGCATCGAGAGCAGGAACTGCAACTTAGCGCTCAGTATGCTGGGAAAATCAGAAGACTACATTTCGATTGTTTTTTTTTTTTCTTATTTTTCCCAGAAAATAGTGTTTTTTTTTTTTACATTTTTTCGAAGAAAACTTAAAAGCCAAAAAGTTTCAGGGATATCACAACATTGATTTTTTTAGATATAGTGTAAAATAGTAACGAGTTTATGATGTTACTAATTCGGATTTCAGATATCACAAATTTGATTTTCATATATCACAAATAGGTAAAGAATTTGTGATACTACAAAATCGAATTAATGTTATCACAAAATGAAATTAGTTATGTTAAAAATCAAATTAGTGATATTACATAGTCCTATCAATTTTTGTGATTTCACTACATTGATTTTGTGATTAAATGTTGTGATATCACTAATTCATTCCTTTGTAGTGATATCATAAAATCGGCCAAACAATGGAATGTTATATCGAAAACAAATCTGTTGTATTTGAATGGTTAAGAGATGTCACAAAATCAAATTAATGATGTCACTAAAAATAAGTGATATCACATAATATGTAATATGTGATATCACAAAATCAGTATCACAAAGTCGATTTTGTGCTATCACAAAACGGGTTTAAATGAAACGGCACCTGATATCACTCTGGTACGCTTTTACTGTTCCTCTTTTTTCATTTGTATTGCAAGTAATGCAATTACACAATATATTTTACATATATATACTAGGGACAATATTTAAGGGAGTTCAAAATTCAAATAGAAAGAAGCAAAACTTCAGTGGCATGAAGAAGGTTTATACGCACAAAAGGGATCCGTATCTCGCCCATGCCCCGCGAGCATTGACGCATGCACGACACCCTTCTGGGCATGCTAGCGACAGTGAGGTTTCAAAAACAGCTTTGAATTTTCACGTACTCTGATAAGTCAAGGGGTTCCCTTAAATATTGTCCTTAGTATATATATCAGACCAAGCCGGTTACGATAAGGCGAAAAAAAGAACATCTCTGAGACATCACCTAACCACCAGCAATAACTGGCTTTCCAAAATGAAATTGCTGCCGTGGAAGACTCAGTGACCTGAAAAAAATACTTGGAAACTTCGACTTACTATAAGCTGACTCACCATAAACAGATCTGGATTTGGGTGATACTTTAACACAGGTGATACTGTAATCAAGCTGATACTTAAGCTGATACTGTAATAAACCGCAAGTGTTTGGACATGTAAACCTTTCATCCCTGAGTTTCTGAAGTGGACTCTTCCATTCTTGAATTTGGACATGTCCACTGAAACAAATAGGGGTTTCAGTCTAAAATTAAAAAAAAGAACGGCAAACAGCCTGGATCCTGATGAGACGGCTCGTAACGAGCCGTCTCATCTGGATCTACACTGTTTGCTGAGGTATCTATTTTGGGCTGAACACCTTACCATGGTTGTCCTAAACTTTGAACATTTTGTTAGCTGGTGATACCTAATAATACTGAATGATTGGTAAACAGTGTAGACCCTGGTCATACGCTGCATTCTGTGTTGTCTAATCTGGGTATCATTTCTGTTTCCTCAGGCCTCTCTGCCCGAATACATAGGGTAAAATATCGTAAAACAATGAATAATACTAATACACCATTATGAAATTTCACAAGCAAACATAAGGTAATAAGGAGGTAGTTGCATTTTTTTTTCAGAATTCTTTCTTGTGATATTTTTAATATTGAAAGTTCCGTCATTAAATTAATCCATTTATGCCTAGGATTCTATATCAGGGACACTGGAAAATAGTGCAGAGCCTGATAAGACGCCGCATTCTGTGTGTCTGATCTGGGTCTACACTGTTTGCATTAAGTTCAGTTTTCACACATTGTGGCCCAAAATCGAAAGAAGTTATTCATTTATTCGCGTTACATATTGAATAACCCTCTTATGACTTTACAATGTCATTTGCATTATTTAATAACTACACCGTATATAAACGCTCTACATTTCTGTGGAAGGCCGAGACGGAGAGCATTTTCAAACTTATTCGTTCGTTGCGCTTTTACTGGTATTTAAAATATGGCATTTATTCTGTGTGTCTTGTTAATTCTGCGTCCTACCACCACATTAACCAAACCACTGGACAGAGGTGTAGACAGCAGTGATCTGCAAGCAGAACATAACGCCATAATCCAGGAGATTACAACTTTAGCTGATCAAATGCGTTCTCTTGAGTCAAATATTATGGACGCTTTAACGGATATTTCAAATCAAATCGGAATATCAGATCAAGACAAAATTGGAAAGGAAAACGTAATGACTAGAGGTTCTAGAAACCTCGAGACAGCACTTAGCCATCTTCTGAGATCTAACGTCAGACCGGGCGACAGGGTTAGACGTCGCATTTATGGAAGTAATCGGCGTTCCTTATTCGAAATAGCCTTGTCAAATTCACAGTTGTTAGCGGATGTACTAAAACTGATAGAAAATATCACCACTGGTTCATGGAAAAGTGATGTAGACATCCCTGAAAAAATAGATTCACTGAAGCATACATTTGATCCTAAATTCATAACCTTATTTGCATTACTGACGGACATCGCATTGTCTACGTCCTCGCGTATTGGAAATGATCACAGAGAAATATATGGCCTTATGGAATATTTTCGACCTAGCATCACGTTTATGAATGACACTAGCGCTTTTGAGGAACACATGGAGTCCGTTCTGAAATGGTATGCCCCTTCGTCCTGTCTGGACTATTTGAAAAGTGGTTACAGAGACAGCGGACTGTACAAGGTATATGTACCAGGTATAAGACGACCAATACAGGTGTTTTGTGACCAGACCACTGACGGCGGAGGGTGGTTGGTGATTCAGAGGAGATATGATGGTTCTTCAGATTTTTACCGTACTTGGTCTGAGTACAAAGACGGATTCGGACCCAAGGATGGAGAGTTCTGGATAGGTAATGATATTCTACACGCGTTAACGAAGCAGTCACCTCAGATATTACGTGTGGATCTAATGGATTTTGACAACGTCACGGCGTATGCTGAATACACAACGTTCGCCGTCGCTGCAGAATCTGAGAACTACGGGCTGGCTATCGGAGGTTTTTCTGGTACCGCTGGAAACTAACTAGCTGAACATAATGGATGTGGATTTTCTACCAAAGACAGGGATAACGATAACAATACAAAAAACTGTGCTGTAACCTATCATGGAGCCTGGTGGTATAACAAGTGTCATACTTCGAATTTGAATGGGAATTACTATCACAGTAAGAAGACTGACGCCAAGGGCGTCACTTGGTATCTTTGGAAAAATGCACATGAGACGTTAAAAAAATCGGAAATGAAACTGAAACCGAATATTTAATATTATGGACGCAAATATACACAGTACAGTGTGTTTGTCAGTTAAATTTAAAGAATTTTATGTTCATCGAGAGCAGGAACTGCAACTTAGCGCTGAGTATGCTGGGAAAATCAGGAGACTACATTTCGATTGGGTTTTTTTTTCTTATTTTTCCCAGAAAATAGTGTTTTTTTTTTTACATTTTTTCGAAGAAAACTTAAAAGCCAAAAAGTTTCAGGGATATCACAACATTGATTTTTTTAGATATAGTGTAAAATAGTAACGAGTTTATGATGTTACTAATTCGGATTTCAGATATCACAAATTTGATTTTCATATATCACAAATAGGTAAAGAATTTGTGATATTACAAAATCGAATTAATGTTATCACAAAATGAAATTAGTTATGTTAAAAATCAAATTAGTGATATTACATAGTCCTATCAATTTTTGTGATTTCACTACATTGATTTTGTGATTAGATGTTGTGATATCACTAATTCATTCCTTTGTAGTGATATCATAAAATCGGCCAAACAATGGAATGTTATATCGAAAACAAATCTGTTGTATTTGAATGGTTAATAGATGTCACAAAATCAAATTAATGATGTCACTAAAAATAAGTGATATCACATAATATGTAATATGTGATATCACAAAATCAAATTAGTATCACAAAGTCGATTTTGTGCTATCACAAAACGGGTTTAAATGAAACGGCACCTGATATCACTCTGGTACGCTTTTACTGTTCCTCTTTTTTCATTTGTATTGCAAGTAATGCAATTACACAATATATTTTACATATATATACTAGGGACAATATTTAAGGAAGTTCAAAATTCAAATAGAAAGAAGCAAAAATTCAGTGGCATGAAGAAGGTTTATACACACAAAAGGGATCCGTATCTCGCCCATGCCCCGCGAGCATTGACGCATGCACGACACCCTTCTGGGCATGCTAGCGACAGTGAGGTTTCAAAAACAGCTTTGAATTTTCACGTACTCTGATAAGTCAAGGGGTTCCCTTAAATATTGTCCTTAGTATATATATCAGACCAAGCCGGTTACGATAAGGCGAAAAAAAGAACATCTCTGAGACATCACCTAACCACCAGCAATAACTGGCTTTCCAAAATGAAATTGCTGCCGTGGAAGACTCAGTGACCTGAAAAAAATACTTGGAAACTTCGACTTACTATAAGCTGACTCACCATAAACAGATCTGGATTTGGGTGATACTTTAACACAGGTGATACTGTAATCAAGCTGATACTTAAGCTGATACTGTAATTAACTGCAAGTGTTTGGACATGTAAACCTTTCATCCCTGAGTTTCTGAAGTGGACTCTTCCATTCTTGAATTCGGATACGTCCACTGATACAAATATGGGTTTTAGTCTAAAATAAAAAAAAGAATGGCAAACAGTCTGGATCCTGATGAGACGGCTCGTCATCTGGATCTACACTGTTTGCTAAGGTATCTATTTTGGGCTGAACACCTTACCATGGTTGTCCTAAACTTTGAACAAGTTCGTTTTGTTAGCTGGTGATACCTAATAATACTGAATAATTGGTAAACAATGTACACCCTGGCCATACGCTGCATTCTGTGTTGTCTAGTCTGGGTATCATTTCTGTTTCCTCAGGCCTCTCTGCCCGAATACATTAGGTAAAATATCGTAAAACAATGTATAATACTAATACACCATTATGAAATTTCACAAGCAAACATTAGGCAATAAGGAGATAGTTGCAGGTTTGTTTATATATATATATATGTCAGAATTCTTCTTTGTGATATTTTTAAATTTTTAATATTGAAAGTTCCGTCATTAAATTAATCCATTTATGCCTAGGATTCTATATCAGGGACACTGGAAAATAGTGCAGAGCCTGATAAGACGCCGCGTTCTTTGTGTCTGATCTGGGTCTACACTGTTTGCATTAAGTTCAGTTATTTCTTTCATAAATGATAAAACGAAACAATTAAACCAGATACCTCTTAAATAAGAAAATAACCAGTCCAAAGAGAATAGGTACGAGGGGTTAAGAGTCCACTAGGCATAAATAGATGTTTGGTACTTTGTATGCAGGTACCATATTAACCCTGAGTTTTCGGACAGACAGACTTACCTTCGGACATGTGCGTCCAGCAGAAGATTCAGATCAGCTTGTACAGTCTCGCAGTCTTATCAGTATCTTCACTGGGCATATTTAGGATAGCAAAGTTTCTTCATGCTGACAATGACGACTGGTCAGACCGCGTGGATGCGCAGACTGATTTGAGTCTTCATTGGGGCGCACATGTCAGAAGGTGCCATATATTAACCCAAAGTATTGGGACATACAGGCCTGAGCAAATAGTGGAGACACTGCAGAATCCAACAATATCTTAAACACATCAATAGGTAGTTGAACAGACTTTTAAAGTTTATATGACAAGTATAGTAAGAAGTTAAAGTGTCCCAATATTTAGAGTAAAAACGCTATGTACTATTTGCTATTATTCGCCATAAATTCCGCTTATTACACATGCGACATCATTACTGACTGAATAGGACAGTAACCAGTCTGTGTACTACCCTGTCCGACGACGCCACAGAATGCGGCCTACACTGTTTGCCAATCGTCCAGCAGTTTTTCAGACGCATTAACAGGTAGTAAAATTGAATTGTTTAAATTTTAGGACAGATATGGAAAGCAGTTAAGGTGTCCGAATAAGGGTAGCTATGCTACATAATGAGTGGTTTGAGGAACAGACTCCAGTTTTTACTATCTCCCACTCTTCCTAAACCCCTGTATTAATGATCTCCCTCTTGTAAATTTCGTTTTTACGATAACACAACAAGTTATCCAGTAAAGGAAAATACTACATTTACTGTTGTAAAATACAAAATAGTTTGCCTAGTAACAAAAACTAAATGCTATTATTCTCTATTGTCCTTTCGACATCCCTCGGAAAGACGTTTTTTGCTTGGCGTTTTATTTTAAATGAAAACATTTTGTTCTGATTGACCATACCTTATCAGAAACCTTTTGTCTTTTCTGTTTATGTGTTTTGTTCTCAAATATTTACTCTAAAATTAAATTTATGGCCATAAATTGGTGTGACCTATGCAATTTCTATAGGAAAGTGATTTCTTTTTTAAATTTTTGTCTAAGAAAATATTTTTTACTTTTGTTTGCTAAATTTGAATGTTTCACAACAATATTTTGAAAACTTCAGAAAAATGAACAAGCGGAACTTGTTGAAAATCTGCCTCCAAATTACCTACTCAAGATTTTTGCATAATTTGCATTCATTTTTACTACGGGGAAAAGGTGAAAATATTTGATTTTTTTTAAAACTCAATGACTAGAATAAAACTTTTTGTGCAAAGGTAGTTACGAAAAATGGTTTTGCAATAAATCATGGCTTTACTTCTGTGTAAAAAGCCAAGCGAAAAACGACTTTCTGCAAGACGTCGAAAGCACAGTAGGATTGTATTCAAAGTTCATGTATAGCCAGAAAAATGTCATATGGTCAGTAAGTGTACTGTCAAAACAGATTCTTGCCTCTACACAGAAAATGCTAATGTGCTGTTACCTCTACACAGAAAGTACTAATGTGCTGTTTTTTGACATCTGATAGTGCGTTTCTCATGGGAAGGTGCAAACCATGCTAGGGTGGCTGGAGTGCCTTCCTAGCAATATTTGGTACTGGACGCTGTTGAGGAGATAATTTTCCCGCCTCTGGTTGGGCTGCGAGTTGTCCCTGCGGACTTCATTGTCAGACGTCAGCAAGAGCACATTGAAATATAAATCTTTTATTAACAACTTAAGACTGGACCTAGATATTAGAGATTTGTACGAAGCACACACTTGGATTCTTATAAAAAATGTGTACTCATGTGGTAGATGCCACTTATTGGTTGCCTCATAAGGCAACAACCGACGGGCAGCATCCGCTACATGCTTTTGCCTTATCCAGTTATGCACATGAGGAAGCAGGAATATATTAAGCAAGCACAGAAATTAATGCCTTACATATGCATTGTTATACAAATCACTTGCAAGCTTTCTTTTAGTAAATCACTTGCAATGCAAAAATTATGTTTGTTTGTTTTTTGTTGTTGTTGTTGTTGTTGTTGTTTTTTTTTTTTTTTTTTTTTTTTTTTTTTTTTTTTTTTTTTTTTTGTATTCCGTCTGCCTCCTCCATGTAATTATATATACATTCAATTTGGTAAGGCTACAAAACGCATTGTCATTCATTGTAGTATATTATTTGTATAATGTAACATGTAAAAAATTATACAGATTCGAAAATAAACAAAAGGCCCATGAGCCTGAGTTAAATGCTGTAAGTTAGCTGTAAGTTAATTAGGTCATTTGCTCATCATTCCCTATCAGTCCCTCAAGTTTCAAGGCAATGGCTTAAACAGTTTTTGAGATATCTTGCTTACAAGGTTAAAATGCTGAAATTTTTAAAGGGCCATATTTAGTCAAACAAAGGGGAATAAAAGGAACAGTTCTGTGAAACTATTTTGAAATCAGACCACTGGCAAATTAGAAAATTAGATGTCGTTTAATGTTTCGTTGTTTTTTTGTTGTTTTTTGTGTGTTTTTTGTTGTTGTTTTTTTTTGTTTGTTTTTTTGTTTGTTTGTTTGTTTTTTTGGTTTTGTTTTGTTTGTTTTTTTTGGTGTTTTTTTTTTTGCTCTGGCTACCATTTTGTTCAGCCAAGCAGAACCATTTTAGAAATTTTAGTAGAGGGTCATTGGAGGAACATTTTTGTGCAAATATTTTGAAATCGGGCCAAATGTCGTTTGAAGATTTTCTATTTGTAGCTCTGGCGGCCATCTTGTTCAATGGAGTGGAACCATTGCAGCCATCTTGGAATTCTGATCAACAAAATTTTAGCTCGTTTTGATCCAGAAGTCATCCTGTTGCTTTAGAGCAAGTTTCGACTGAAAGCGACCAAAGGTTTGGGAAGAGGTGTCGAAAATTGGTTTACAAGATGGCGGCTGTAGCGGCCATCTTGGATTTTCTATTGGACCATTTAGCTATTTTGTTTCTGCTAGGCGCCCTAATGCTCATCATCGTTTTTATTCAACTGGAGATGTCCAAAATATAAATTCTAAACATTTTTCTCATATAAATGTATATGGCCCATACAAATGCATGGGGAAGCAAATTTGACCTTGCCGTAAAAAAATCAAATGTCAACATAGGACCATCATTTTAGCAATTTTAGTAGATCTCCTGCCCCCAATAATTTGTGCAAAGATTAGGCTTCAGAGCTTATTTAGTTCTGGAGAAGAAGATTTTTAAATGTTTTGACCATATATGGGCATGGCAGCCATTTTGGTCTACGGACCACGACCATTTTAGGGGAATCTTTCGTTCCCCTGCCCCAAGTGGGCTCCACATGAAATTTGAGCAACATTGGCCCAGAAGCTTCAGAGGAGAAGTCATTTGAAATTATCAACATTTTTTATCAACATCAAATGCATACGGAAGTAAACTTGACCTCGCCAAAAAAAGGTCAAACGTCAATGTACCAACATCATTTTAACAATTTTGGTAGACCTCCCGTCTCCGATGATTTGTGCTTAGATTCAGCCTGAAGACATCCTCTATCCTGGAGAAGAAGATTTTTAAGGGTTTTTTACCATATATGGGCATGGCGGCCATCTTGGTCAATAGACAGCAACCATTTTAGCATTCTTTCATTCCCCTGCCCCAGGGAGGGTCCAAATGAAATTTGAGCAACATTGGCGCAGAGGCTTCAGAGGAGGTCGTTTGTAATTCTTAACATTTTTCCTATACAAATGCATAGGGAAGCAACATTGACCTCGCCGTAAAAAGGTCAAATGTCAAATGTACGACCATTATTTTAACTTTGGTAGACCTCCCGTCCCCGATGATATGAGCAAAGATTCAGCCACAAAGCGTCTTCGGTTCTTGAGAAGAAGCTTTTTAAAGGTTTTTACCATATATGGGCATGATGGCCATCTTAACGGACCGTGACTATTTTAGAAATCTTTCGTTCCCCCAACCTAAGGCTCCATATGAAATTTGACCAAAATTGGCTCAGTGGCTTCAGAAGAGAAGTTTGAAAATGTTAACGGACGGACGCATGGACGCAGGGACAGACGGACGGACGACGGACAAAAAGTGATCACAAAAGCTCATCATGAGCATAGCTCAGATGAGCTAAAAATACAAGCTAGAAAAACACAGCAAATTATGACAGATGACTTTGCTTCCCCTTTAATTACATGACGGGAGTCGGACTGCTCCAAGCGGGCACGTGATGTTTATACAACGTTGCATTAACGTCGTTGCACGGTCATTACATTTACACATTAACGTCGATTCTGATCAGTTGTTTTATTGTGATGTTTCACTGATGAGGTAGAATGCCCTATGAGTATACCACGCCCCCCCCCCCCCCCCCCCCCCCCCACACACACACACATACCCTCTCCCGCCACCCTATAGTTGTTTCTGCTGACCGTTTCAAGGCGGTTTCTCTGTTGCAGTTTTTCTATGTATGCTCGTAGTTATAACGGTGCCATTTTGTCGTCATTTTTTGTCCCTAATCTCTTCCTTGGCTCAGGAAATGACTGTGCTTCGTGACTGTGGGCTTTCCTGGGTAACTTTATGTTTGAGCCAGGATATATCATTGCCTACAAATATTGTATGTGCGCCTAGCGAACACTCAGATCAGCCTGTGCATCCGAGCAGTTTGATCATTCTTCACAGACATTCTGTGGGGAACTGGGGGTCAAAAGCATCTTTAGGTAGATACTGATGACTGCTCAGCCTGCGCGGCATTATGAAAAACATATTGAGAATTTTACACCAAAAATTTAAAATTTTCAGAAATTTAAAATTCTGATATTCTTCATATTTCTGCTCAAAACATAGATTGTGGGTACTGGTTAGAACCGCCTTGGCGAGGCGGTTCTAACGAGGACCTACAATCTATGTTTTTGAGCAGAAATAAGAAAATTAATGTATACCCCTGTAAACCCCAGTTTACTGTATAAAAGTGGGGTTGAAGGGGGTCACTGAAAACTATATAGGTATGTTTTCGTGATGGATGCGTGGCTCATGTCTTCGCTGGAGACATGCAATCGTGTAGGAAATGCCGTTTCCCAACTTATTACTAACCAGTCTTAAACCATTTATATTTCTGAATAAATTTAGTATGTTAATAGGGAATCGATATACGTTCAAGGGAGATAATACTGTCAAAACCCGTTTTTGTCTCCTTCTGAAAAGGGATCTACTCTAAAAGGCAACAAATTGGGAACAAATTCTTTCCTTTTAAAGAAGGTACTTGGTGTGTGATAAAACAAACAGGAAATCACAAAATATGTCTTGCATGGCAGTAATGATAGAAAATGTACCATTTGTATTCACTTTCCAACAGCTAACAGCATACGAGGGTCCTGCAAAAAGTTTTGTCACTGGGTTCGGATTACTTCAGTGCTACGTTTTATCAAATATATTTTTATTACAAACCTTCAAAGTATTCACCCTTTACTGAAACACTTTTTTGTAACCTTTTTACCCAGTCGCGAAAAGGAGATAAATAGTCTTCTTTTGGTATCTGTTGGAGACGCTGATAAATAGTGCTGCCCAGAGAACTTCTAGACGTAAACTTATTTCAAGAAAGCATTTTCTTAAGCCTTGGAAATAGAAAGAAGTCACAGGGACTCAGGTCAGGTGAATAAGGTGGCTTAAAACATTCACCTTTTCAGAAGCCAAAAAAAAGACTTAAGCTCACACGAGAGGAGGCGTTGTCATGTAAAAGGTGGACTCCTGACCATCCTTTGCTTGGTCGTTTCTTATTGTAAAACTCTTTCACTTTCTTCAGTACAGAATTCTTGTAGAATCGGCCAGTGACTGTATGACCTGATGGACAAGGCACTTGAACGACTGGCCCACTTGAATTAAAGAAAATTGCGTACAACATCTTTTTCGAACTTATGGTTCTCTTGGCAATACATGGGCGTTTTTTATCTTCTCGCTTCCATTGCTTATTATCAACCCTTCTTTGTGGCTCAAACATGTGCACCCAGATTTCATCACCTGTTAGCAAGTTAGAAATAACCCGACTATTACAGCCTTTGTATGTTTTCAAAAGTTCTCGGGCACATTTAAGGCTTTTGCTCCTCAGTGAGCAAATGAGGTACCCACCTAGCGCAAACCTTTCTCAGGTCCAAACGCTTTTTCAGAATTGTTTGCACACTGCCTTCTGATATGCCAGTACAACTAGCTATATCTTTGACAGACAATCGCGTATCCTGTTCGACCACAATCTTTACAGCAGCGATGTTAGCCTTGGTAACAGAGGTGTTAGGCCTTCCAGGACGGGTATCATCTTCAGCAGACAATTTCCCAGCTTTAAAAGCGTTAACCCACCTAAAACTGTGCGCATTGAAATGGTCGGAGGTCCATATATACCACACAATTCATTAAATATCTGATTTGAATCTATATTAAGCCTAACGCGTCATTTAATATAGCTACGAATGTCAGTCTTCTGGTCCATGTTCCAATGCAACAAGTAAATTGGTCAGTGTATATGACTGCATCTATTTCAATTTGAAATTACTCCGTCAGTTGGAAAGCAATTTGCACGAAATAAACGGGTATCGTTAGCTATTCAACACACCATTCAAGTGCAGTGAAGCATTTTAAAATATACCTGGGATAAAACAAAGGAAGCCTATTAGTGACAGAGCTTTTTGCACGACCCTCGTAATTACTGCAAGAACTGTCCCACTTACTTTAGTTATATCACAAGTTACCCTATCAACCTTTCAGCTTGGCTGGCCAAAACAGATACCTGTGCAAACAGTGTAGACTCATATGAAATGGTAACGAGCAGTCTCATCAGCATCTGCACTGTTTGCCATTTGGCTTTGCTTTGTGACGGACACCCCTATTTGGAACAATGGTTCTGAACAGATTCAGAAATTCTGGGATGAAAAGTTTAAATGTATTTATCACAATGGAATTTGTTCAGTGGCCATGCTCCACTGCAGATAATGATTGCTTACATTTGCATATTGATTTGATCCTTGATTTCAGGACATGAGTATAAAGTACCAACTCAAATATATTTTTTCTTCTGTATCGTGTCTTGCTATTTCAGTGTGGATAGACAATTTAGTGTTTATCTTCTATATCAGGACACCATAAACACCTGAAAATACCCTTAGGAAAGTTAAATGAGTCCATTTTACTACCTCTTCATGTGCCTAAAACTTGCTGGATGAGTGGACTTTAGCTGCACTGTTCTGCAGCATCTGACCAGGACCATTTGTTCAGTCCAAATACTTCACAGCGGGCACGTTGTATCGATGTTCGTGTGATGTGGTATAAACGTCATGTGCCCGCAGCCTTAGTACAAATACAGTGCATATAACTTGTACTTAATGCATACTTAACAAGTCTTCCACCTACCCTCGTATTTCAACAGTAGGCTTAACTTACGTTCTGGTAAATGATAGCCATCACTTCTAAATCACCTATTTCAAAAGCGGGCTGAACTAACATACTGGTATTAAATGACTGCCATCAGTCCGAAATCACTTATTTCAATAATATGCTAAACTAGCATACTGGTAAATGATTGCCATCAGTTCTAAATCAACTATTTCAAAAGCAGGCTGAACTTACACACTGATAAACAATTTACATCAGTCCTAAATCACCTATTTGAACAAAAGGCCGAACTGCCATACAGGTAAATGATTTCCATCAGTTCTAAATTACCCATAATAACAGTGCGCTGAACTTACATTCAGGTAAATGATTGCAATCAGTTCTAAATCACTTATTTCAACAGTAGTCTGAACTTACATACTGATAGTCATCAGTTCTAGATCACCTAGTGCAGCATTATGCTGATCTTCAATACAAGTGAATGATTGTCATCAGCTCTAAATCACCTACTTCAACAGAAGGCTAAATTTACTTGCAAGTAAATGAGTGCCATCAGTCCTAATTCACCTATTTCAAAAGTAGGCTAAACGTACATACTTGTAATATTGTAAGAGTCAACCCAGTAACTGACATCAATATAGTTCTATTGATATTCTCCCTATACAAGCACCCCACCCACCGGTAAACACGAGAGATCCACAAGTTGAAACTGACTGTGTTAGCCTTAGATATGTTAATAAATACTTCACTTACAGATTAACTATGTGGCCACAAATATTTCTAAAGGGTATTTGACACAAGAGTTTCAATAATTACTTACTGACGCTCTCCCGAATTTCCTATCACAACAGCTGATTGTCAGAACTGTCACAGAACTGTCCCGTTTAGTGTCATGTTTACTAATGAATAATAAACTTATTCAAATGCCTAAGACACATCAGAATGAAGTCTCAAACTCCAGAACATTCGTAGAATTTAGTCATTCTCACTGTTTGTACCTCCAATGTCCTTTTATTGTCATATTTATCCAGTTTTAACCACTTTTGAATCGCAACAAACAGATCTACAGTCGCTTATATTTGCACATTAAGAATTTCTATACATGTTTAGTTGATCTTACTTGCACGATTGAATCCCACCACATACCTGGAAAATAGAAATACAGTACCGCCAACGTTCATCCTTCTACATTCGGGATACACATTTCAATTACATTACTATGAAGCAAAAGAGTACCATGTCATTAGACCAGCCAATATTATTGTGACTATCTGTTATTTATTTACTATTAACACTAGCAATTTAGTGCAGTGGCGTATCTGGTTATACTGTTCTTGCTGAAGTTATGATGGGAGCTCTGTGTGGTTGTCTCGAGTTTTAGATTGATGATTTAGATGTCAGACAACCACCTGAGAGAATGAGCACCATGTTTTTGGTGCAGAACCAGTTATGCCGCTGCCCCGGTGTAAATAATATGAATAAACGCTTGTGAAACCCAATTTGAAACCTGAATAAATGACTGTGAATGTACTCCTTACTTAATTGTGATGTTTCGAGAAATAATTATTCAACCTTGGTCACCCCTACCCGAGGTGCCTTGCAGTTTGGTGTCAGAAGTGGGATGTCTCTTTTATTGACATCCAGTGATACGAATCAACGTCCAGGAAGAGAGGAAGTGTAGTATGTGGTGGTGAAAATGATAACATAAACAACAGATTTATAAACTTTTAGTGTAACTATAAATGTCAATAAACTATATGATCAGTAGTGAAGAGACTTAATTTTTGTTTCAAGGCTTTAAAATGGCGGACACCAATAGCGATACGGAAATTCAGTTTAATTTTCGAAACGAAGTACATGAAAACGGACAAGGAGATGTGATGAGACAAGCCCCCGTCCAGACAGATGGAACTCCCGATAAGGAATCACACCAAGACCCCATGTATATGACTGAGCCTGGTTGTGCTCAGGAATCCCCGATGCCACGTGCAGTTAGACATAGGAGTCGCTCCTATGACAGTTTCGATCATCTGGATCACCATCATAGCCCAAGAAGACTGAGAAACATCCCTGATAATGGTATGCATAGTGATCTCCCAAGATATAGTCCAAGGAGACCCAGTGGCCTTAATTCCCTGAGATCATATAGTCCACAGCGGTATGAAGAACCGGTAGCGAGACCAGCAGTCCATCACCAACATCGGTTGCAGGTGAAACCCGAGTTTTTCAATGGTGAAGACGATTGGGATCAGTATATTTCTCACTTTCAGAATTGTGCAGATTTAGGTCGCTGGTCCGAAACGGACAAAGCATTAACCTTGTCTGCCTGTCTGAAGGGTCAAGCTAGAGCCTTCTACTTGGGACTCAGTCCATTAGACCGTACCTCTTACCACAGACTTGTTCAGAAATTCAGTGAACGATTTGGCAGTGTGCGTCAACAGAGCCGATACCTCACCAAGTTTGAGACCAGGAAGCGGAAACCTGGTGAGGCTATTGCTTCCCTTGGAGATGACTTAAGGCTCTTAGCTCAGAGAGCTTACCCTGACCCAGGCCCTGATGCGCAGGAATAACTTGCTCTACACCAGTTTTATAAAGCAATCACACAAGAGATGAAATGCCGATGTATAGATCGTGATTGCAGGACAGTTGAGTCCGCAATTCAAGTTGTTGAGTGATATGAATCCATATTAGGTGATGGAGGCGAGAAGAAACGGTCCAATATTCGAGCACTTAATGATTTATCCAACTCCAGCCCCTCCACTGATAGGCCCCAGCCAAACCGCAACAAGAAGCCTCAATTTCGTGACGTCACAAGCCCAGCAGTCTACAGAGGTTATGCTGAAGCAGGTCCTAGATAGGCTAGAGGAACTTGAGAGTTCCACTACCACGAAGGTGAAGGGAAATTCGTCCTTTAAGCCTTACTATCGCCGAGGTTCATGCTTTATCTGCCAATCCCCTGACCATTATATGAAGGAGTGCCCTATTTATCAGAAGTGTCAAGAAGAGATGCAAGGCTCTAACCAGCATGATTTCTCGGGAAACGACAATCCGTCTGCTCTTTAGGCCCAGAGCTGACGGTTGAGATGTGGCCTAAACTAGATGCTGATTTAGCTGCCTGGATAGTTCATTTAGGTGACAGGACTATTACATGGGACAATGGCTTCTATGCTCATTGTAGCATTCTAGGAATCAGTGCTGCATTTTTAGTTGACAGTGGTTCTACCGCAACTTTAGTTTCAACCAGAGTATTCCAATCTATTAATAAAGAGAAGCGTCCCTCCTCGGTTCCAATGAAAGACAAGATACGTGGTGCCAATGGTGGTGACATTGAGGCTCTAGGCCTAGCCGACATACCATTAGAACTAGGTGGAGTTTGTTTTTTTCAGACAGCCATAGTATGCAGCATACTACCAGATGGTATCTTGGGTCAGGACTTCATGCTTAAGTTTGCAAGTCGTATTGACTACAAGAAAATGTTGGTAGAGACTAACGTCAACACTATACCCTGCTAGATAGGAGGGGAGGCAGAATCAGTTAGCAGAGTCCTCCTCCGAGAGACAGTCACAATTCCGGCCTGGTCATGCTGTTCCATTTCAATCGAAGTTCCTCAAGCAGAACGATTATCCAGCTCTGGCCTAATCATACCTGCCACTTCATTGTTAAAAAGTAAAGACGTATGCTTAGTTGAAGGTATAGTAGCTACTTCCAGCAAACAGACCACAGTCCAGATGATTAATCTAGGCGATGCTGAGGTTACGGTATTCTCTGGCACACCTTTGGGAACCTGTGAATCGTTTTATGATGCTAACTCAACTAACAGCGTTCACTGTGCGTCTATTAGTACTGAGCTCCAAGACCAGCTGTCTTCTAAACAACTACCTTCCCATCTCCAAGACTTGTGGGAGAGAAGTGCTGTTCACCTGAATGGCAAAGAAGCTGATACATTTGCTTGTTAGGTACAAGCATGTTTTCTCCACCAGATGATCTTGGCCGTACAGACAGAATCCAGCACAGAATAAACACAGGTGTAGCCGCCCCATGCAGACATCCACCGAGACGACAGCCGATAGGGAAACGTGACATAGAGAAGCAAGAGGTTCTGAAGATGCTTGAGCGTAAAGTCATTGAACCATCCAACAGTGCCTGGTCTTCACCCATAGTTTTGGTGACCGAGAAGGATGGCTCTACTCGGTTTTGCGTAGACTACCGCCGTGTAAATGACCTAACTGTTAAAGACGCATATCCGATCCCTAGAGTAGATGAGTGCCTGGATTCCCTTTCCGGCTCCAAATGGTTCAACTGTCTTGATCTCAACTCTGGGTTCTGGCAGATTGGTCTAGACCCAGCTGATAAAGAGAAGACAGCATTTGCGACTAGCCTAGGCCTCTATCAGTTTACGGTAATGCCTTTCGGATTAGCTAATGCGCCATCTAGTTTCGAGCGCCTGATGGAAGATGTCTTAAGAGGTTACCAGTGGGAGATATGCTTGATCTACATGGATGATGTCATTGTCCCGAGTGGTACCTTCAATGATGGTATTGCCCGACTTGAACTTGTGTTTCAAAGACTTTCTGAAGCAAATTTGAAACTGAAGCCGTCCAAGTGTATCCTATTTCAACGACATGTGAAGTTCTTGGGACACATCGTGTCTGAAGAGGGCGTAAATACAGACCCAGACAAAACCTTAGCTGTCAAGAACTGGTCTACTCCTAAGAATGCTAAGCATGTTCGAAGCTTCCTTGGTCTTTGCTCCTATTATAGACGTTTCGTCCAAGACTTTGCAAAGATTGCCAGACCACTGCATAGGATCTGTGAGAAAGGCAACAAATTCATATGGTCAGATGACTTTCAAGAGTCCTTCTTAGCTCTCAAAGATGCCCTTACCACAGCCCCAGTCCTTGCCTACCCTATACTTGGTCAGCAGTTTATACTGGACACGGATGCAAGTGAACATTCTGTGGGAGTAGTCCTCTCGCAAGTCCAAGACGGCAAGGAACGCGTCATAGTTTATATGAGCAAGGCTATGAACTCGCATGAACGGGCCTATTGTGTCACAAGAAAAGAGCTTCTAGCTGTAGTCGTGGCTCTGAAAAACTTCCATACTTACTTGTATGGACAGAATGTGCTTCTACGTACAGATAACGCTGCTGTGAGCTGGATGAGAAGTCTGAAAAGACCCACAGGCCAAGTAGCAAGATGGCTTCAGGAGTTAGGTACATATGATCTTACCGTCGTCCACAGACCCGGAAAAAGACATGTCAATGCAGATGCTTTATCAAGAATGTCATGCAAATCCTGTAAACGTCAACAAGGTAAATCCAGTCCTGATACAGATGACTCCGATGCAGAACAGGAAGTATCTTTGCCAGTAGAAGGAAGCACTGACTATGAGTGTGAACAGCTCAATGCAGTCACTAGAACCCAGGACGCTGAGGCATTCATCTAAGGACCTGTATTGCTCGATGGCTGGGACCATTCAGATATCCGACAGAGTCAAACTGAAGATGCTGACATTGGCCCTATTCTGCTACTGCTAGAAGAAAACAAGTCCAGGCCGGACTGGTCGACCTTATTAGGCAAGTCATCTGCTTTTAAAACCCTATGGCGAAATTGGGACAGACTCCAAATACATACCTCTATATTGTACCGAAGATGGTCACATGAAGATACAGATATTCTGCAGCTTGTGGTCCCAAAGCTCAAACGCACAGAGGTTATAGAAATGAACCACAGTATTCCGTCAGCTGCTCATCTGGATGCTAAGCGGACTATGGAACGCATTAAAACTGCTTTCTACTAGCCTGCCATGAAACTAGACATTACAGAATTCTGTCGAATTTGTGATGCATGTGCTGCCAGAAAACCCTCCCCCAAGCAGAATAAAGCCCCTATGGGACATATTCTTAGTGGCGCCCCTATGGAGAAAATATGTGTTGATATGCTTGGTCCTTTACCCTTAACCCATCAAAATAATAAGTACATACTTGTTATATCAAACGTGTTCACCAAGTCGACAGAAGCAATTCCCTTACCTGATCAAGAAGCACTTACTGTTACAAAAGCCTTTGTAGACACTTTTGTCAGCCGCTTCGACACTCCTTTACAAGTCCATTCCGACCAAGGCCGAACTTTTGAAGCTAAACTTTTCCAAGATATGTGCACTTACCTTCAAATTGAGAAGACAAGGACAACTAGTCTTAGACCCCAAGCCAATGGATCTGTAGAGCGCTTCAACAAAACCTTGATTAACATGCTGTCCATGTACTGCCAGAAAGAGCAAAATCAGTGGGACGTATACTTACAGCAGGTTATGATGGCCTATCGAGCGTCTGTAAATTCCAGCACAGGGAAGACGCCAAACATGATGACATTTGGTAGAGAGGTGGTGCTCCCTTTGCAAGCCGTAATGGGCAAGCCGGTATCAGAAGAAAACGAGTCTTTTGAAGTTTCTAAACTCCAAACCAGCATGATAAAGATTCATGATGTTGCAAGAACCGATCTCAGTAAAGCAGCAGACTACCAGAAAAGGTACTATGACACACATAGCAGGAAGGCACAGCAAAGACACTTTGAAAATGGTCAACTGGTGTGGCTCCATGAACCTACCCGCAAAGTTGGGGTTTGCCACAAACTGATGAATAAGTGGAAAGGTCCTTACCTTGTCACCAGGAAGATTGATGATTTGATTTATTTGGTTAAGAGGACTCCGAGTCAACCTGTCAGAGCTTACCATATTGATCGCCTTTTACCGTATCATGGGAAGAACATTACAAAATGGGTTTTGAAGATGATGAAGATGAAGACAGAATCAGCGGGAAATGGGAAGACTGGATCTGGGGGCTAGACTGGATAACAAGATTTTAATCTTTATTTTCACAGCGATGGAGGATCCACATCGTTTGTTTTGCGGGATCTTGAACTGATCACTCAAGATGCCTTTCTGATGCGTTATTCCAGAGAAGCGGGCGGAGAGTTATCACTTCTCTTTTGTCCCCAAATATGGAAACAGGAGAGCAGTGAGAGGACTGGATCCGGGGGCTATACTGAATAACTAGACGTTTCGAGTAAGAGTACTCACCCTTTGATGTGTTATTCCAGAGAAGCGGGCAGAGAGTTATCACTTCCCTACTGATTCAGAAGACAACAACACCATATTTTTTCCGTGATATGTTTTATTTACATGTAAATACATTGTAAAATGACATGGTACTAAAACGCGTGATAAGGTTAACGAAAACAGAGAACCTCTTACCTAACGCGGTCGAGTCCTGGTTGGTTGGGATCCTGTCGTGTTTCCATCTATTCACGGTGCCTAAACAAGACGTCAATAACTATACTTTCAGATGATTAACTATGTTTGCTTGTTGTGTGATAGAAGGGAAGATCGGAAGGCTGACCTCAAATATCACCTTATCTCTATCCATGATAGACTAAGGATACTTTGTCCATGGTGTCATCAGAGGGAATTCACCTTTAAAAAAGCCGTTGATCTGAAGCAGCACATTAAGGCCAATCACAAGACAATCCTTAAAGAAGCTCCAGCCGACTGTTTTGGAGAGCCCAGCTGTTTTTGGTTGTCAGGGTATCCTAAAGATTATATGAGAGTCATTAAACCAACATCTTGGGGCAGCGAGGAGGCCAGATATTTGAGGCAAGCAGTTGAGCAATGGGTATATCGGCTCGGGGAGAGAGCATCCAGAACTTTGGCTCAGTGGAAGGAAGGCTGGGGAGCTGTGCCCCTTCTATCTCCCTCACCAACTCCCAGTCTGGATTTTGGCGACAAGAAGAAGATGAAAATTCATGCCATCTCTGTTGGAGATAGAGTTCAGGCTCTTACATATGAGGAGGGGGATAGAACAGTTGCATGGTACCAGATTGTTGTTGCTGCCAGTGTCCTGCAGACTCCCAAGCTCAGGGACAGCCTCTACCGACGATTCATAAAACTAGCACCATTCCATGGCGATGTGCCGACAACCTTTGAGACTGTACTGGACGGAAGCGCCTTCATCGTTTTCCGTTCACAGCTTTCCTTACTCTAGGGAATCAACGAGAAGTCTGTCAGCTCCATCAACAAAATTGTCATTCCCAAGTTTGGCCGGGCACCACCTACTAAGAAACGCAAGGTTTCAAATGAAAATGCGAAATTCCCTCTAGATGTCTTGCTCCCTGTCAAGAAACCTTGGCCTGAGAACATCCTCCCTGGCAACAAATCTGAGCCTGACAGTATCCTGCCTGTTAAGAAGTCAGTTTTTGATGTTATTAACCTTGATGTCAATGAACCAACCGCATTTCTTGAGTCCAATTCTTCGGAAACATCTGTCTCTCTGAACTCTTCAGCACCTATTACAGTCCCCTCTGAGGAACGGGTGAGTGTTAGAGCAGGCGATGCTGCATACCCTCCTGACACACAGAACACAACACAAATAGAAGATGATGTTACCCCTGTTGGTAAACATTCAGTGGCAGATGCTGCTATGCCTACCGTCAACCTGGTAAATGCTGAAGGGCCAAATTCCAAGCCGAACGAGGAATCTGATGTTTCTGAGCCTATGTCATGGAGCAATGAGAGTGGGTCTAACAAAAAGCAAGCGAGGGAGGAGCCCATCCATAACACTACAGTTATTACGAATCTGACTCTTCAGCAACCAGACGACATGGAACAGCAAAAGTTGGAAGCCCCCATCACTGAGACTCTTCCTTCTAGTACAAACATCGAACCCCAGTCTTCGCCCACTGATGAGTATATGAACTCCATTGATGACCAAGTACAACCAAGGCCTTTGAGTTACCCTTCAGAATCTGTGGACGAAATGGGCGACCATGAGTACAATGTGGACACACCAGCGGTTTCTGAATCATATGTGCTCACTCCACGAGATCAATTAACAGTCCTGCTCCCTGCTGATATCTCGATCAGAGCCAAGACACTGCTGCAATATGGGTGTATGCCACTTTTGCCCCCTGCACGAAGGAACTGAGCGGAAGAAGAAGTAATTGTCCTCCCTTCTAGCCTTCCAGTGTCACGCTGGCCTCCAAAAGGATGGTTGAAGCTCAGCCCTGATTCAAAGCTTCTAATCTGGGAGACAGTAGCAACCACTCTAGCCATACATGATGGGATGGAGTTGGACAGAGGAGACGTCCTAGACACGTTCAACTTCCTTGCATTGCCAGGTTCCAGGAATCCCCACTTCACGGCAATATCCAGACCGCGGGACATTTTAACTTCAGGGCTGTAAAGGACATCTATCAAGGGAAATCATCAGTCAGCACAGTAATCTCTATGTTGGAAGTGGCCAGAAATTGTTCCTCTCAAAGCCCCTCAGCTGTGATTATTCTGCAACAAATAGAGAAGAGTAAAATCAGCATTAGGATATAAACAAAAGGTCAAGATGTCAAAATATCATTAAAACAAGTATCTTAAAATCATTAACTTCATTTTAAATAAAACTGAAAGTAAATAGATCGGTGGTGCTGCCAACACTATTATACGCATGCGAAACTTGGACAGTTTACCAACGGCATGCCAAAAGACTGAACCACTTCCATACAAGCTGTCTTAGAAAACTTCTAAAGATCAAGTGGCAAGACAGGATTCCAGACACAGAAGTCCTGAAAAGCGCAGGGATGCAGAGTGTACATACTCTTCTGAAATTGGCACAGTTAAGATTTAAGATGGACAGGCCATGTTACCGGAATGCCTGGTGAATGTTTGCCAACGAAAACCCTCTATGGAGAACTACATGTTGGAAAACGCTCCCATGGTGGTCAGACGAAGCGATACAAGGACACCCTCAAAGCCTCCCTTAAAGACTTCAACATACCAACAGAGTCATGGGAACAAATTGCACAGGATCGTACAAACTGGCGAGGCCTCATAAGAAGGGGAGCTGGTGAATACGAAGCAAAAAGAATCAGCGAAGCCGAGCAGAAACGTGCACAGCTGAAAGCCAGAGCTAAGGCATCACCAACAGAGCTTTCTTCCTCAGACCTCTCTTGTTCTATCTTCAACAGGCAGTTTAGAGCTAAGATTGGTCTCATCAGCCATCTTAGAACACACAAATAATAACACATCACACAGATGATTAGGCTTGGTCATTGTCAGTAATGACAGACGAACAATAGATATATGGTCACTGATGTTAGTTCTACTTAAACCTAGACAACAAGAAACAGTTTTGTATTCTAGGAAGCTCATCAACTCAGAAATTGATACAATCAGACTGAGCCTCTCCCAGGGACAAATACCTACCAGAACATGTCAAGTATACCTCAATGATTGGATGTCCAGTTCTTGTCTGGTTACTTTCCAAATTACTCGATGACCAAGCTTATTGTAAACGCTTCAAGAAACAGCTTAATTCCAAGTTAGTTCCAAGGATGTGTTAACGAAGCAAATCAGTTAAACGTTCTAAGTGTTCTAAGTGCTGCAGTTTTATGTGCTGCATCAAGCTTTTGGGATAATAAGATCCCATTAATGCAGAATAATCAGTATTGGCCTACATGCTTTAATGGAACATTAGAGCCCAAGCTTGCTTTGCATGCGGCACAGCTCCTGCAAAAAGTGTCGTCATTATCTTAGGTAATCTAAGTATAAGTAAATATTATGGTGTTCTGGAATTCAAATCTGAAATTCGTATGCTAGTAATCGAATAATTATTTAGAAAGATGTTCACGATTACAAAAATGAATGAATCGTCGTTACATAACGGTGTAATGTCAAACTTGGATTCAGCACCAAGGTCCCAGTAATGTGACTGGATGTTAAGAATGTTATAAGTGCTTTATTGGGACATTGGAGCCACGTCCTTGGTTGCCATTCGCACAGCTTGTCAAATAAGTGTTACACTGTCCTTACCAAGTGGCAAGAATAAGTGTAAGTGGTTTCATTTATTATATAATATATTAGTGTATTGAAGTATCTAAAGTCAGTTCTTAAAGACATCTGTGTTAAATTATACAATGGCTGTTCTGTGTCGAGGTTTGCTGTGGCATTAAAGTCCCATGAATGCATGAAAATATTTGCTTTGCTGTGTTTTGATGGGACATTAAAGCCAGTGTTTGGTTCGCATACAGTGCAGTCATCAGTCGTATTAAGTGATACATTGGATCAATGTGAAGTCAATTTGAAGTTTATATCAAGCTTTAAGAAGCTGCTATTAGTCATTTCGGTAGACATGGATCTACACGTAGTGAACATTCAGGAGAATGTTCATTCTTGAAGGTGGGGAGAGTGTAAGAGTCAACCCAGTAACTGACATCAACATAGTTCTATTGATATTCTCCCTATACAAGCACCCCACCCACCGGTAAACACGAGAGATCCACAAGTTGAGACGGACTGTGTTAGGCTTTGAGATGTTAATAAATACTTCACTTACAGATTAACTATGTGGCCACAAATATTTCTAAAGGGTATTTGACACAAGAGATTCAATAATTACTTACTGACGCTCTCCCGAATTTCCTATCACAACAGCTGATTGTCAGAACTGTCACAGAACTGTCCCGTTTAGTGTCATGTTTACTAATGAATTATAAACTTATTCAAATGCCTAAGACACATCAGAATGAAGTCTCAAACTCCAGAACATTCGTAGAATTTAGTCATTCTCACTGTTTGTACCTCCAATGTCCTTTTATTGTCATATTTATCCAGTTTTAACCACATTTGAATCGCTGCACAAATGTAAACTTCAGCCGATTTACCTTGACCTTTAGCTGCAAGCGTCTGCTACTAAAAACTGTTCCTGCTCAATATTTACGTCCGATAACCGAAGACCGCTGGTTGTCTTTTATTTGGCAATTATTTATAGAGCAAAGGAGTTCCATAATTTTGAGAAGTACTTCGCAAAATCATCTTTTTAATATTATTTCCGCAGCTATTTGTTTAGTGCAGAGTCAAATTCAGTTCGTACTACACATATTCATGCGCCATTATAGCCTGCCTTTCATGAAGATCCTTTCGGTCACTAAGAGGTCCGATGGATTATGGTTAGAGTTTTGGACGCCGATTTATCATAGTAATAAAAGGACTTCCATCCCCTACTTTCGTACCTCTTAGATTTTATTTAAAAAGGGGTTCTTTCCGAGAGCTGCGGAAGTAGTGCATTTTAGCTGTGATATGATTGGCTGATCTGGTCACATGGTACCCTCCTGGAAACTATATAAGGAGGTGAGCATCGCTGATTCGCTATCAAATCTCAAGTTCGAGTAGCGGCAAATTCAAAGTTAAAACATAAATCGAAAAAGGGAAATAACCCTATATCAAGGTACTTAGACATGACACTACGGTTATTTCTCTTACCTACAAACAACAGCTCCTGCAAATACAGTGCAGATTACTACTTTACAATGAGACCTTATCTGTTCCTGCTTGTTTACGAATGGAAAAGCCGCCATATTGTTTATTTGTAAACAACAACAAAAATTGCAACTTAGTTTTCCCCTTTTAACCTTGCACGGATTTTATAGTCTACAATTATTTGAGAGAAACTACTTGAATTTGCAAAGTTTACACAATAAACAGATCTATAGTCGCTTATATTTGCACATTTAGAATTTCTATACATGTTTACTTGATCTTACTTGCACGATTGGATCCCACCACATACCTGGAAAATAGAAATACAGTACCGCCAACGTTCATCCTTCTACATTCGCGATACACGTTTCATTTACATTACAATGAAGCAAAAGAGTACCATGTCATAAGACCAGCCAATATTGTTATGACTATCTGTTATTTATTTACTATTAACACTAGCAATTTAGTGCAGTGGCGTATCTGGTTATACTGTTCTTGCTGAAGTTATGATGGGAGCTCTGTGTGGTTGTCTCGAGTTTTAGATTGATGATTTAGATGTCAGACAACCACCTGAGAGAATGAGCACCATGTTTTTGGTGCAGAACCAGTTATGCCGCTGCCCCGGTGTAAATGATATGAATAAAAGCTTGTGAAACCCAACTTGAAACCTGAATAAATGACTGTGAATGTACTCCTTACTTAATTGTGATGTTTCGAGAAATAATTATTCAAGCTTGGTCACCCCTACCCGAGGTGCCTTGCAATATAATTACCATCAGTTCAAAATCACCTATTTCACTAGTAGGCTGTACTCAGATACAGGTTAAGCATTGCCATTAGTTGTAGATAACCTATGTCAAATGCAGGCTGAACTTACATACTGGTAAATGATTGCTATCAGTTCTAAATCACCTATTGCAACAGCAGGCTGAACTTACATACAGGAAAAGGACTGCATCGGCTGTTTGAACAGTGGGCTAAACTTACATACTGGTAAATAATTGACATTATAGTAATAAATCACCTATTTCAACAGTAGGCTCTACTTACATGCAGGTAAAGGATTGCCATCAGTTCTTACTCATATATTTCAAAGGTAGGCTGAGCTTACGTAGTGGTAAATAATTGCTGTCATTTCTTTATCACCTGTTTCAAAAGTAGGCTGAACTCACATACTGGTAAATGATTGCCATCAGTTCTTAATCGCCTATTTCAACAGCAGGCTGAACTTACATACTGAAAAATGATTGCCATCAGTTCTAAATCAATCAACAGTGAAGAAAAATAAGCCAGCATGTGAAATCAGAGGGCAATGATGACCCTGTAATGCTCACCTGAGGTATCATAGCACTAAAGAGAACCTGACCTAAACTGATCAAGGCAAACAGTCTGACCAAAATTCATGATGATTATATTAAAAAGTAAGACAATGTAGCATATCTAATGTACTGTGAAATAGAGGTCAAATATGGATGACTGCACTCAAGAGTCCATTCTAAGATGTAGGCATGTGCTAAGTATCACTGGTTGTAGGAGCGATACTGAGAAACTAACCTAAACACAAACACTTCACAAGTGCCAAATATCACTCTGTAGGACCAATAGTTACTGAGAAACTGACTGATACGAAAACCTTAAGTCATTGGACCATGAAATATAGGTCATAAGTGACCCAGCTCCAAACTTCACCTTGCTGAAACTGTTTGTCTTCATCAAGACAAACATTTCCAGCAAGATTCATGATGATCACTTCAAGAAATGTAACCTCTAGAGTGTTAACAAGGTTTTCCTTTGATTTGGCCTGGTGACCTAGTTTTTGACCCCAAGTGACCCAGTTTCGAACTTGACCTATAAATCATCAAGACAAACATTTTGAGCAATATTCATCATGACTGCTTCAAAAATGTGACCACTAGTTTTATCAAGGTTTTCTGTTGACATGGCCCGGTGAGCTAGAAATCATAAAGGCAAACAATTTTGAGCAAGATTCATGATGATTGATTCAAAAATGTGACCTCAAGAGTGCTGGCAAGGGCTTCCTCGATTTGGCCCAGTGACCTAGTTTTTGACCCCTAGTGACTAAGTTTCAAACTTGACCTAGAAATCATCAAGACAAACATTTTGAGCAAGATTCATGATGATTGCTTCCAAAATATGATCGCTAGAGTGTTAACAAGGTTTTCCTTAGATTTGGCCCAGTGACCTAATTTTTGACCCCAAGTGGCCGTTTTGAACGACCTAGGTATCAACAAGACAAACATTTTGAGCAATATTCATGATGATTACTTCAAAAATGTGACTGCTAGAGTGTTAACAAGGTTTTCCTTGGATATAACATGGTGACCTAGTTTGTGACCAAAAGTGACCCAGTTTCAAACTCAACCTAGAAATCATCAAGACAAACATTTTGATCAAGATTCTAGTGTTAACAAGGTTTTTTCTTTGATTTGGATCGGTGACCTAGTTTTTTACCCCAAGTGTCCCAGTTTCAAACTTGTCCTAGAAATCATCTACACAAACATTTTGAGCAAGATTCATGATGACTGCTTCAAAACTGTGACTGCTAGAGTGTTAACTTGGTTTTTTTTTATTTGGCCTGGTAACCTACTTTTTAACCCCAAGTGGCCCACTTCTGAACTTGACCTAGAAATCATCAAGACAAACATTTTGAGTGATAGTCATGACGATAACTTCAAAAATGTTACCTCTTGAGTGTTAACAAGGTTTTCCTTTAATTTGACCTGGTGACCTAGTTTTTGACCCCAAGTGACTTAGTTTCAAACTTGACCTAGAAATCATCAAGACAAACATTTTGAGCAATATTCATCATGATTACTTCAAAAATGTGACCTCTAGAGTATTAACAAGTTTTTCCTTTGATTTGGCCTGGTGACCTAGTTTTTGACCCCAAGTGACCCAGTTTTGACTTAGATTTCATAGAGGCAAACATTCTGAGCAAGTTTTATCAAGATTAGATTAAAACTGTGACCTCTTGAGTGTTAAACTTATTTGTTGACAACGGACGACAGAGATGGACGACGGACGACCGACAACGAACATCATGACGGACAGAGGGTGATCACAATAGCTCACCCTGAACTTTCACTCAGGTGAGCTAAAAAGGGATCTTATAGTTTTCTAGTTTGTTGTTCTTCATATACACATGTGCAGTCTCCTATCTGAGCTACACACATGCGCTTTTGTCGGTAGCTTCAAGGCATCTACTAATGTCTGCAAAACCAAAGGCTCCGCCGAGACTACACTTATATGCAGGCTATTTTGAAAATCAAATATCACTTAAGCTGGCACTAGGGGATATATGCAGCCTTGCATACTACAGTGTTGCATATGAAGAGACTCAATCAAACCAAGTCTCCAATTTTCGTGATTTGGCGTGTTCTTTGTTTCCAAAGGCAATCCTTTTTGACTTTTTACTCTACTGTAGCTGGTGTTGTGCCATGTGGTGGCTGTAAAGTCTCCTCGTACATCATCATAGTGCAGGCTATATTTTATTTCCTTTGAGATCATTGAGCCTATCCTGTTTATTTTTAAAATCGGAATCCGCTTAAGCTGGCGCTAGGAGCCTCGCAGATTACAGTGTTGCATATGAAAAGACTCAATCAAACCGAGTCTCGGATTTTCCTGATTTTGTATGTTTTTTGGTTTCCTAAGACAATCCTTTTTTACTTGAATTTTGCCTAAGCCTTTGCTGGTTGCTGATACTCACAACTATCTCCTTTACAGATAAGTGAGTCCCAACATAAGAAAATGCATGTGTGCCAAACTAAGACTCAATGTCATGTGCCAAACGAAGACTCAAATCTTAGCATGGTCTTTCTTGTCCTCATGAAGAAACTTTGCATCCTTGGCTATCCAAAATGCATCCAGTGAAGATTCTCATCAAACTGCTGAATTGGGCAGACCAATCACCAAAACCTGCCTAAATAATTTTGACCCCCTTAAACCCCACTTTTACATAGTAAAACTGGGGTTTACAGTGGTACACATTATTTTTCTTATTTCTGCTCAAAAAACATAGATTGTGGGTACTCATTAGAACAGCCTCACCAGTAGAAATATGAAAATTTCAGAGTTTTTTATCTGAAAATTTTCAGTTTTTGGAGGTGAAATTTTCTTTATGTTGGAAAAAGCATATTTTCGTACTGAATCTTAATCTTCCCTGGGTGCACATGTCCAAAGGTATATTATATCAAGCTGCAGTTCAGTTCTATATATAAAGTATAAAAGATAAAAAAAAAGATAAACAAAGACAAGGTCCTGATTTTTAAAAGATTTATTCAACTGGTATGTTAAAACCCTTATTATTGCATAAAAAGCAGTGTCGCATGTTATTAACAGCCGTGCATTAACTGGTGAAAAGCCGTGTATTAACAAGACAAATCACGCGCTGTTAATGCATGGCTACGCAACTTTCAATATGCTCGTACCGGGGCCACAGAATTGCTGCCATCATGAGATGTGTACTGCCCTGCTCTAGAATGAGCATAGTCCGTGGAAATAGTGTTCGCGCAGCATCTGGGAAAAGGGGAAACAAAATAGTGCAAGGAATAAGGCGAAATGTAGCAAATGTTTTCAATTTTTATGCAATAATAGCGATCGAACATGGTTTTTCAATGCATTAGCATTCGCCAGGTCCCTTGGGAGGTGTTGAAAACTGTGGCCTTCAGCCTCGGTTTTCAACACCTCCCACGGGACCTAGCGAATGTTAATGCATGAATAACCATGTTTGATCCCTATAATAACAGGTCTTAAGACAGTTTCCAGGTAACCTTTAACCTATGGATGGTCAATATCAAAAGACAGAAAGATGAGTGAACAATGATCAAAGACATTAATGATGTCTTTTCTTAGTAAACCCTAACCTTTATCACTCACTGGGTTAATTCAGTAGACAACAAATAGGTGATATTTATCTTATTTATCCCAAAAAACAGGACTTAACATTTCATGCAAATTGTCTCCACTGGACACAATTTTCATGAAATGTCATAATCTGTTTTCTGGGAAAAAATTAGAAAAAATACCTTAATATGTCATCTGCTGAAAAATCTACCCAGAGTGCTAGCTAAGTGTTAATGAGTAAACCCTTAAACAGTCTGGAGACTTAGGGTTTTCCATCAAGCTCATTTGTGATGCTCAGTCATAATGCTTACATGTTTCAATTAAACTCACTTGGAATCGCAATTCTGACTGCTAACAACATTTTATAATACCTACTTATGCTTATAATATATTTGGACAATTCTGTATGGATTTATAATACAGCCAGTCTTAATGTGTTTTTGTTACTGAAAAATGGACGAAAAACTGTAAAAATTGGTGTATATGTGTCCCTAGTTTGGTCCCAGAAAAATCTGCTATTTTTCATTCCAAGAAAAAACATGACAATCAAAAGTATCAACACAGCTTGTTCTTAGTTATTAGCCATCAGTTTTGTCAGTTATGCAACAGTTTCTATAAGTTACGCACAAGAAAAGTTCTGTAGGGTTTTTGCTTTTGTTATGGTCAATCATCACACTGCTGCTATGATTCCCCATCACACTCTTAAGTGGACATCTGATCTGGGTCTACACTGTTTGCTCATGCCTGTCTGTCCCGTACATATGGAAAATATGAAATCTAGGGAAAATACGGTACTTAGGTAATATATGTATTTACTTTTACTATGGTGAATTTTAATATCACATGACATTTTAAAATGTTATTCCAGAAAGTAGGGCTTGACAGTTGATAATTCAAAATAGGCTTAATACAGCCCCAGATAAGGCCTTTTTTTTTCAACCAAAAAGACTGATATCTTTCTAGTTACTCCACAAACTTTTTTGTTCAGACACACTAAAATCAAACTGAATAGAATTAAAATTACAGTTTGACTGCCAGGAATGCTTTATAACAAAATACTGCTATCTCCAAAAAATAACTGAACAATGAGAAAACAAAATTGTTTATATGTAACCAAGGTGCTAAAGACAGACATACAATGTCATTATCTATCCCATGACACAAACTCAAAACGACGTAAAAAACTGCCCAAGTACCCAGGGTCTAAGCATAGCCGTTGAAGTGCCCGACCCCTGAGGTTTCCAAGAATGAAGAGTATCAATAGAAAGGCAAACACTGTAGACCCTAATCAAACTGCATCTTATGAGCAGTTAACAGTCTACAATGCTGATCAGGCCTGTCTGAAAAATCAGGGTCAATAGTATTAATATGAACAAATTCTGACAATTAATACACATAGAACAAAGAGCATACATACATTTATAATACATCATTGCAATTAACCCATTTTAGTCAGGAAACCCCAAAAGGGTAACTGGCAAACAGTATAGACCCAGATCAGACATCACAGAATGCAATGTCTGATCTGAATCATACTCTTTGCATTAAATACAGGAATTTCTATAAACCATAGCAAAAATAAAACTAACCAGACACCCTGCTACTGGAAATTGACCGATCCAAAGAGTTGTGTAGAAGAGTCCACTCGACGTAAATTGGTTAAATACATGTACACCACAACCTCTTTATAACACTATTGTTGGGGTCCAAAGCATAAACCATGTTAGTTATACTACAACCGTGTTATATCCAAACAAAAATGTATAGATTATATAGAAAAAATGACCATTTATGGTCATTTTTCTATATAATCTATACATTTTTGGGATCCATCTTTGGAACGTGTTGTATCCAAAACCATGCAATAATGAACCATGTTATAAAGAGGTTAACGTGTTTACTGTCGTTCCGTATTAACCCAAAGTATTGGGACACCTTAACTCCTAACCATACTTGCCCTAAATTTGAAGCAGTCCTTTCTACTGCGTTTTGATGTGTCTAAAATATTGCTGTATGTATGGCAAACAGTGTAGATCCAGATCAGATTTTGTGGCATCTGATATGGGTCTATACTGTTTGCAAAGGCCTATCTGTCTCAATACTTAGGGTTACTACGGACTTATAAAACTCTAGCTAAGAAAAGTATTCAGAGATATAGTTCTGTTGTTTCTCCACAAAAATACACTGCATTACGAAAACACGCCTATTCAAATACATTGAGAATTTTACCACCAAAAAAAAATGAAAATTTTCAGATAAAAAAATCTTATATTTTTCATATTTTTGCTCAAAACATAGATTGTTGGTACTCGTTAGAACTGCCTCGGTGAGGCGGTTCTAACAAGTACCCACAATCCATGTTTTGAGCAAAAATAAGAAAAATAATGTATACCCCTGTAAACCCCAGTTTTACTATATAAAAGTGGGGTTTAAGGGGGTCAACATTGTATAGGTGTTTTCGTGATTGTCTCTCTGATATATTTTTATGATGAAATATTAAGATAATGTCAATGTTTATGGATGAAAAAATCATCTAAAGCTATACTCATGCATCTTTTAGCATTACGAAAACATGCCTAATCAAATATATTGAGAATTTTCTACCACTAACTGAAAACTTCCAGATGAAACATTCTGTTAGTTTTCATATTTTTTCTCAAAACATAGTGAGGCAGTTCTTAGAAGTACCCACAATCTATGCTTTTGAGCAGATATAAAAAAAATAATGTATACCCCTGTAAACCTCAGTTTTACCCCAAGATTTATCATATCAGAAACTTTCATCTCCAACATGTCCTTTTTTCTTTAAAGCACCAAGCAAAATTTGTAGCAGATGACATTCCAATTTAAAAAAAAGAAAAACAAAAAAAAAACAATTTAACATTTCAAGTGAATTGTCTGCTTGGCAGACAGTTCATATGAAATGTCATCTTATTTTCTTTGAAATAAATCAATAATAATAAAAATTCAAACTGTCATATAAAGCAGTTGTGACTGGCCCTATTAAGAATTAACCAATTTAATCTGGAAACCGCCAAAAGGGTAATTGGCAAACACTGTAGACCCAGATAAGATGTTGCAGACTGCAGCTTCTGATCAGGGTCTACACTGCTTGCAATAAATGTAGGAATTTCTATTAAAATTCTTAGAATAAAAACTAACCAGACATCTGCTACTGGAAACAGATTGATCCAAAGAGTTGTAGAAGAGTCCACTTGGTGTGAGTAAAATCTGTTTGACAAAACACATTTTTAAAAACTACAATATAAAGTTAACTGTGGAAAAACTACAGTAAATAAGCATCGGTGAACAAAGCCCGTGAGATTTAAAAAAATGGCACAAGTCTGGAGTGGCTAAGCCACTCCAGACTTATGCCATTATTTAAAGCTCACAGTTCCAGATAAAGACTTTTATCTAAAATTTCTGGTATCTGTTTTTTATTTCTCCATGAAAATATATGTTCCAGGTGCTCATTAGAAGCACCTGAGTGAGGCAATTCCAATGAGTATGCACATGTTTTATAGAGAATTAGAGAAATCCCAGAAATATCATCAAATACTCCACCTTAATGACTCCTCTAGATAATAATGTATAACCTTTTTCAAGTGAGAAAAATTATTTTGATTTCCAAAAATCAAATCCGAAAAGTTTTTTGAAGAAGCTTTTATCATCTTGACTTAGACCAGGTATTGATAAATCTGACTCGGGCTCTTTAATCATTGGTTGTCTCCCCTGTGGCCAGCTTTCACCAAAAGAAGGTGACTCTGAAATGAGATATCATAAAATAATGTCAGTTTTTCAATCATAGAAAACATACATAAATTAACATCAAAGCAAATACAAATTATGGGGTATAAAAGGAAAGCACTCAGACAAAGTTCTGATTTTTCGTTCATCTATCATTACTGACAATGACCAATCTTAATCAACTGTGTGATGTGTTATTATTTGTGTGTTCTAAGATGGCTGATGAGACCAATCTTAGCTCCAAACTGCCTGTTGCAGATAGAACAAGAGAAGTCTGAGGAAGAAAGCTCTGTTGGTGATGCCTTAGCTCTGGTTTCCGCTGTGCACGTTTCTGCTCGGCTTCGCTGATTCTTTTTGCTTCATATTCACCAGCTCCCCTTTTTATGAGGCCTCGCCACTTTGTACTATCCTGTGCAATCTGTTCCCATGACTCTGTTGATATGTTGAAGTCTTTAAGGGAGGCTTTGAGGGTGTCCTTGTATCGCTTCTTCTGACCACCATGGGAGCGTTTTCCTACTTGAAGTTCTCCATAGAGGATTTTCTTTGGCAAACATTCATCAGGCATTCTGATAACATGGCCTGTCCATCTTAACTGCGCCAATTTCAGAAGAGAATGTACACTTTGCATCCCTGCCCTTTTCAGGACTTCTGTGTCTGGAATCCTGTCTTGCCACTTGATCTTTAGAAGTTTTCTAAGGAAGAAAAATGCCTAACGGCATTATGGACGGGTTTTTTAAAAGCTTAATACAGTGTATTAATATTTCAGTGTCCGAATGTGCAGCACCATGCGAAAATGTACCTTCGAGCATATGCTGACAGTGAAGGCCCAGATCAGTCTGTGTACAATCACAATCACTGGATATTATAGAAGGTTTCAATGGACGGAAAATGCCTGCATAAGACTTTGCACATGTGTAGATAGCTCAAACATACCGTGTCGAAGCGCGAAAAAAATTAAACAAACAAATAAACGAAATTACAGGCATTTGAAAATACATACATACTTAATTAATTATGTGTGAGCGTGCGTGCATGCGTGTGTGCGTGCGCGTACGGGCATGCATGCACGTTTTGCAATTCCACGTTTTTATGTTTTCCTTCTTATTTTGTATGAAAAAATTATAATGCTACATAAAGCACGGTGTGTGAAAAAAAATGGAGTCGGAAAGGGGAGGAGGTGCCGACAAGAAAAAAAAAAAAAAAAAAAAAAAAAAAAATAGAAGGTTTCAATGGACGGAAAATGCCTGCATAAGACTTTGCACATGTGCATGATGATGTGACTCTGTACATTTTGCACAGGCTCAAAGGCACTTTTTCGCTTGACACAACCCAAATACAGTTGACTTGTTAACTCATACACTGGTAACTGAAACTACTGCTTAATCAAGAAGGGCACATGTCAGTTTCTGGCGAAACATGGCACAAGTACTGAATGACTGCTTAGAGGATTAAGCCTGCACAGGAAAAGAGTGGTTGGGAAAACTGACTACCTTGACATGACCTTTAGTGTTGACTGGATCATTGAACTCAAAACCAACCAAACTACTGCATGTCAGACTAGATTTTGAATTATGTTGGTTGAGTTTTGCTCTTTGCCATCATTTCAGCTCCTTTTATTTCAAACTACACTTATCTCACATCTCAAACTACACAAACTACACTTATCTCAAACTGAAACTTCAGGGCCCAGTTGCTCAAAGCATCGTTAGCTTAACGAGCTTGTTAAGGGTCATTTCATTAACTGTTTTAGCGGATTCAATACACAATATTCTGATATTTTTTGTTGAAAAAATGTGAGTAGCTTTTGCACATTTTTCAGCAAAAAATTTCAGCATATTTGCGTATCACTCGATGTAAATTTTAACGAATCGTTAACTAATGACATCGTTAGCTTTGAACAACTGGGCCCTGGTCCTTTAGACCGAGACAACGATAGTCCATGCGCAAAAATATTTAAGAATGAGTCCATGCACAAAAATATTTAAGAATGTTACCATTTCACAAAAGGTATGTGCTATTAAACATGTAAAAGTAAGATCAATTATCTGTGGTAGAGGTCCTTGAACAAAGCCTGATTATGTTCTATAAAATAGTATATGGTCTTGTTGAGATACCACTGCCAAGTTACATACAGTGCCAAAACAGAGTAACTCCGATCATGCATCAGCTGCACTTCATCTTCATACAGATACAGACCCTAACAAAGTATTATACATGAGCCCACATACCAGGAAACATAATCTTAGACAAATGTGCAGGCTGATCTGAATCCTTACTGGGTGCACATGTGCACCCAGTAAAGATTCAGATCAGCCTGCACATTTGTCTAAGTGATGGACATATATTCTTATCACTTTACCCTTGTCATGCTGAATAAAATTAAGATGCCACGCCCACTTCTGATTTTCAGCCAATCAGATTGTCTGATCTGGATTGTTGCTATAAATTTAATGGCAAACAGTGCAGATCCAGATAAGCCAACAGATCTGGATCTGCACTGTTTGCCAAGGCAGGGTATATCCGCGTTCAGCATGGCAAGGGTTAAACTAATATTGTAAATGTCAGTCATTGCATGCTTTGTATCAACTAACAGTATTATCAGATCAAGCTTAGTAAGATAAATATGTCTGTGTGTCTTTCCTTCCTTTCTCTCTGCCTTGCCCAACATTTCCAAAATGTGGTTTGTTAAGGAATAGAAACATGCTGATTTTGTGTCTTTCCTTCCTTTCTCTCTGCCTTGCCCAACATTTCCCAAAATGTGGTTTGTTAAGGAATAGAAACATGCTGATTTTGTGTCTTTCCTTCCTTTCTTTCTGCCTTGTCCAACATTTCCCAAAAATGTGGTTTGTTAAGGAATAGAAACATGCTGATTTTGATTTGATTTGGAGTTTTATAGCCCAGTCACACTGATAAGGTCATGTTGAGCAGTCAGTTACTCCTCACATTCTTCCTGGGTAGGCTTAGTCCTCTAAGCTGTTCACAAGCACTTTGTGTACATACTTTTCCTGGTAACTGTCAACTGCCTTCCCTAAATCATGGAAGGGGAGGAATGACTGTGGAAAAAAACTTCATGATCAATCTCCATGTTAGTTACAAAGTCGTGCAAGGATTCCAACATGCAACCCCTGGTTCTGTAATCAGTTGTGTTAATAACTATGCTATGAAGCCTGGCAAAAGAGTCCTGGTCACTGGCACCAAAAACTAATGTGTTACTACATTCTTATGTTAGTGAAAGTGTACACTCTGAGAGAGAGAGCACACACTGCATGTCTCATATGGTTGTTTTCTATCTGGAGAGGCTCATTTATTGAAGAAACAGAAAAAATCTGTCAAAACCTGAACATTATTTAGGGTCCAGAACTAAGTTATCACTTACTTTCATCCATATTTTGGAAGCTTTCTGATTTCTCTGTATTTCCATGTTTATCTGTTATATATCTGGTTGTGTGTGATTTATCACCATGTTTCTCTGTCACTATCTTCTCTGTTGTACCATCAGGATGTTTTATTGTTTCTTCTTCCTGCACATGCTGTAATGAAAAATACATAATTACAGTAAATGTCTTAAAATTTGGAACACCAATGTTTCTGACAAAATGACATATGCAAACAGAGCGGACCCAGCTCAGACTGCTCCCACACTGTTTGCCATTCCACAAAGTATTTTAAGCAACAGGTGCATGAAAAGCAAAATTTCAGCCAAAATAGTATGGAATAAAGTGTTTGAAATTTTTGGACATTTATTGTATAAATGCATTTTATGTCATCAATCTATGCCAAGCAAAAATTATCTTAGAGCATATGTGAACAAAGATGGTCTCTTTCTGAGCAATTGTGTAGGAATTTTAGGGAGATCTAAAGGTAGTGGGATTTTTAGGCATTTTAGGGATGCTGTAAAGCCTGGACCAATTTAGTACAGGCTCAAAACATTTGAGTAGCATCATGAGAAAAAAGCTCTTTAGATTTCTGTCAAATCAAACTTCTAGTGCATATGCCTGGCCCCTTTGCAAGGAGACTAAAGTACAGTCGACTCTCATTGTCTCGACTTTGCTTATCTTAAATAACCACTTATCTCAAAGTGAAAATCTGGTCCCTATTTACACGTAAATCTAACAACAGGTAACAAAATATTGTGCAAGAGAAGAAATTGCTCCTAAGGAGCAATTTCTCCTCTTTTCCACAATATTTTTAATACACTTGAATCTCGCTACCTCAAACACTGATAACTCATACTACTGCCTAAGCCAAACTAGACTTTTAATTTGGTTTAGTTTTACTTTACATATTCACATTTCAACTCCTGTTATATCAAACTACTTAAACTCCTGTTATATCAAACTACTTCCTCCTGTTATATCAAACTACTTCAACTCCTGTTAGATCAAACTACTTCAACTCCTGTTATATCAAACTACTTCAACTCCTGTTAGATCAAACTACTTCAACTCCTGTTAGATCAAACTACTTCAACTCCTGTTATATCAAACTACTTCAACTCCTGTTATATCAAAATACTTCAACTCCTGTTATATCAAACTACTTCAACTCCTGTTATATCAAACTACTTCAACTCCTGTTATATCAAAATACTTCAACTCCTGTTAGATCAAACTACTTCGTTATATCAAACTACTTAAACTCCTGTTATATCAAACTACTTGAACTCCTGTTATATCAAACTACTTGAACTCCTGTTATATCAAAATACTTCAACTCCTGTTATATCAAACTACTTCAACTCCTGTTATATCAAACTACTTAAACTCCTGTTATATCAAACTACTTAATGAAACTACTTATTACTGAAAATTATGGTCCCTTGGATTTTGAGATAATGAGAGTCCACTCTACTTGAAACCTTTGAAAATGGGAGCTGCTCTAAACTTTTACCTCTCCTTGGGGTATTTCAGCAGATGACAGATTGAAAATATTTTTTCTTATTTTTCCCAAAAAATAGGCTTTGTTTCCTTGGACTGCTGATTATTACCGAAAGGAAGAGTTTGGTCCCCCTGTGAGCAAAGCCTTTCCTCTAAGAATAGCCCTCATTTTTAAAGGTATCAAATAGTATGGCTCGATAACATAAAAAATTCTGCGATATACTGTCAGGAATCTAATGTAATCACTTAACATCGCTTTTCATTGTCTGGCATTTGGTTTTACACAGCTGACAGAACTTAGGGCTTTGTGACAAAAAAATAGTACATTTCTTAATGAAACAAATGAATAAATGCATTAAAAAGGGGATAACTGCATTTAAAATTGCATTTATGGTTGCAAATTATGTTTTACAGCTCCACTGATGTATTGCCTTAAAAATAATTTTCAGACCATAAAACCAGTGGTTTACCTCCCCATATGACAATTCTTAATGCAGTTATCCCCTAAATTAGACAAACTGAAATGCCACAACATTTTGTCTAACCCTTGTCATGTTGAATAAATTAAGATGCCATGCCCACTTCTAATTTTCAGCCAATCAGATTACTTGATCAAATTCACATACTTAATGGCAAACAGTGCAGATCCAGATCAGTTGGCTTCTGATCTGGATCTACACTGTTTGCAAACGCAGAGTATATCAGGGTTCAGCAGGACAAGGGTTAACTGAATGAATAAGAAAATTCTTCTTTTTTTTTTTCTTTTTTTTTTTTACATTTTCTTGAACATTCTCTTATCAGAATCTGTGCACTACTTACCCCATTCATGTATGTCCTACTGTAGCTTCTTGATGAACCCTGATTCCAAAACCAGGATTTTTGTGGTAACTGTGGTACTTGGGGGAACTGCGGACTGATCTTGTCACTGTCAAACAATCTTCCAAGATCTTTTTGCCCTCTTATTTCACTGTCAAGATCTGCAATGTCACAAATAAGCACCTATGTGAGAAAAAGTGTCTATGAACATGTGCGCCCAAGGAAGACTCAAATCAGCCTGAATGTCCGTGCAGACTGATCAGAGTCTTCACTGTCTGCATGATGAAACTTTGCACCCTTGGCTATCTAAAGTATGCCCAGTGAAGATTCTGATAAGGCCTCTAGGTTATAAAACTTTTTTCATGCTCAACTCAGCTGAGCATGAAATTTTCTCTTCTATTAAATATGAAAATGCCAACAATAGTAGGCATTTTCATATTTATTAGCAGAGAAATTTTCATGCTCAGCTATGTTTAGCAAGAAAGAATTTGCAATTGTTAGTAATTTGAGATTTATCAGCAGGATAAATTTTATGCTCAGCTGAGTTGAGTATGAAAAAAGTTTTATAACCCAAGAGTGTGAATGCTGAGGCTCAAATGTACATCTTCAGAAAGGCTTCCGAGTAAGCATAGCTCCACACATAAACAGGGGTTATCCCCATAAATCTTTCTCTACTTTCTCCATGAAAACATGTTGTGGGTATACATTGGAAGTGCCTCACTAAGGCAGTTCTAATAAGCATCACATCATATGTTTTCCAAGTGGAGATGTGAAAAATATCAACATTTTTGGGGTGAAAAAATGTCTTATATGGAGCTATGCATGAAGCATTTTCTCCAACCAAAACCGTTATATTCATATTTGAAGAAAATATGTATCTGAGGCATTTTTTTTTTTTTTTTTGCATGAGAAAACTTAATATCTTTTTAACCCTTCTCTTGCCCTGTATTAGAAAACAGTGTAGATCCAGATCAGGTTGGCTTCTGAAGAAGACTGATCTGGATCTGCACTGTTTGTCATTAAATATGTGAATTTCTATCAAAAACCCAGATCAAGTAATCTGATTGGCTGGAAATTAGAAGTGGGCATGGCATCTTAATTTATTCAGCATGAGAAGGGTTAATTTCTCTACATAAATGAGGCACTTCATCCTACTGGTTGTTTCAAATGCACCAAGTATATATCACTTCACAAGGGGAAAACTAAGAATAAATGATAATAATCAGGTGGCCTCAGTGGCACAGTCGGATGCTCATCCAACTGGTGATCAGGAGGTCACATTTCCATCCTTGCCAAATCCAGCAACATTCTTTTATGGAGATTGATCATGAAATATATTCTATTGGCATTCTATCCCTTCCACTGATTCAAGAAGGGCAGTTGTTAGTTTCTGGCAAAAGAATGTGCAAAAGTACCGTTAACTTCTTAAAGCCTGCCCAGGAAAAGTGTGGTTAGGTAAACTGACCAGCTCAACATGACCTTGGCCATTAAACTTCAAACCAACTAACCAATAACACTAATCAGATTATTCTTTTTGGTGTCTGCTAAAAAGTATGTTGTGGCTACAAATGTATAGGACCCATACAAATGCATGGGAAAGCAAATTTGACCTTGATGTAAAAAGGTCAAATGTCAAAAATTTTAGCAATTTTGGTAGACCTCCCATCCCCGATGATTTGTGCAAAGATTAGGCCAAAGGACTTATTTAGTTCTGGAGAAGATTTTTTAAAGTTTTTACCATATATGGGCATGGCGGCCATCTTGGTAAATGGACCGCGATTATTTTGACAATCTTTCATTACCCAGCCAAAAGGAGGCTCCACTTGAAATCTGAACAACATTGGCCCAGAGGCTTCAGAGAAGAAGCCGTTTGAAATTCTCAACATTTTTTCCCATACAAATGTATGGGCACATACAAATGCATAGGGAAGCAAACTTGACCTTGCCATAAAAAGGTCAAACGTCAAAGTAGGACCATCATTTTAGCAAGTTTGGTAGACCTCCACTCCCCGATGATTTGTGCAAAGATTCAGCCCCAAGGCATCCTCAGTTCTGGAGAAGATTTTTAAAAGGTTTTTACAATATATGGACATGGTGGCCATCTTATTCAACAGACCGCGACAGTTTTAGCAATCTTTTGTTTCCCCAACCTAAGGAGCTCTATATGAAATTTAAGCAAAACTGGCTCAGCGGCTTCAGAGGAAATGTCGTTTGAAAATGTTAATGGGCAGATACACAGACTGACAACGGACAAAAAGTGATCACTACAGCTCATCCTAAGAATAGTTCAGGTGAGCTAAAAAAGTGATAAAAATTAAATTGATGATAATGCCAAAACTACATGTATGCACATCTACAGACAATGACAAAAGGGCCTGCGAAATTTCAAACCGATCGATAGAAAACTCTAGAAGTTGCACACACAAGATACCCATGGTAATGCACTTTAATAATATTCAATATTTTACAGGGAATAAGCTCAAAAGTCAGTCAGGTCAACTTAACATTGATCCTAAACTGTGTGTAAGATTACAGAATCTTACCTCAAGCAGTTTTCTAGATTTCATGTCAACAAGGTTTTCCCATAGTAATACAGGCAGTTGGAAGGGGCATAACTGCCAGTTTTATTTTACAGAATTCGGTTGTTAATCAAAACAGTGATTCTAAACTGTATGCAACATGTCAGGATCCTAGCTCAAGGGGTTTTCTAGACATCCTGTTGACAAGGTTTTCCCACTGTAATAAAAACAATGTCACGAGGGGCATACCTCCACCAATGTTTTACCCATTTAGCTCAAAAGTTCTTCAGGTAATCTAAACACTGACCCCAAATAGTTAGCAAACTATCATGAGCCTTCTTTAAGCAGTTCTCCAGATACATGTGTTGTGTTGACAAGGTTTTCCAACTGTTATAATGGCTGTCCGAAAAAAAAAAGGGGCATATATGAGTCAATATTTTGTGGAATTTGTTAAAAATTAATCAGATCATCTAAACATTGATTCTAAACTGTGCAAAATATCAGAATCCTAGCTCATGCAATTTTCTAGATATCATGTTGACGTTTTCCCACTGTAATACAAGCAAAATTGGAAGGGGCATAACACTGCCAATTTTCTACAAATTTCATTCAAAACCAGGTCATTTTAACATTGATCCTAATTAGTATGCAAATTATCAGGATCCTAGCTCAAGTGGTTCTCTAGATATCAAGTTGACTAGGTCTTCCTGTTATTATAACAGCAAAGTCTGAAAAGGGCATCACTCAATATTTTACAGAATTTGCTCAAAAGTTAGGCTGGTCCTCTACATAATGACCCTAAACTGTATGCCAAATATAAAAACAATCCTAGCTCAGATGGTTCTCTAGACATTGTGTTGAAAAGGTCTTTCTTTTGCTATAATGGCAGTCAAACTAGAGCTTGTGTTTGTAAACACTATGCTCCCAACTGCCTGACTCTAACACTGCTTGACTTCAACACTGCTTGCCCATGACCTTAACAACAGTACAAATATATGAGATTTCAATGTTATTTTATCAATAGGGAAATAACTCTAAAATAGGACATAATTCAGACAAGAAAAAAATAAGGGTCACCTATTTTTTCATGAGGAATCAGTATATGAAATTTCAAAGCATTAGCATACATGGTTCAAAACTTATGCTATACACAATAAAGCAACAACATTAAATGGCCAGAAATTGCAAAGGCCATAACTTCAACAACATTTCATTTAATTGGTTCTAAATTTAATCAGGTGATCTCCTCCTCAATTCAAATCAGTATACCAAATATCATGTATCTGGCTTAAATACTTTTTGAGATACTTTCTTACAAGGTCAAAATGCCTAGAACTACAAAGGTCCTTAACTATGTCAAGTTTTCATGGAATTCCCTAAAAGTAAAATCAGATAATCTCCCCATCATCCCCAATCAGCATATAATATTTCAAGACCCTAGCTCAAGTACTTTTTGAGACATCTTGCTGACAATGTCAGAATGTGCAGAACCGCAAAGGGCCGTAACTATATCAATTTTTCATGGAATTCTCTTAAAATCTAATCGGGTAATCTACACATCATTCCCACTCACTATATCGAATTTCAAAAACCCAGCTTAAATACAGATACCTTGCTCACAAGATTTAATTCTGATTTTTTCAAAGGGGCATAACTCTAAAAAGACAAATATGCCAGACAAGAAAAACAATACGGGTCAGCTAATTTTTCTAATTTAACCCAAACGTAAAATTTCAAAACCCTAGCATGGGCCCTTAAGATGTGGCATGCACAAAAATTTTGAGGAAAGGACAAACAAACAGACATACGAACAAAGGCAAAATAATATGCCCCATCAATTTCATTTGGAATTGGGGCATAATCAGTTCATCTACTCATCACTACCAATCTATTCATCAGGTTTCAAGGCTCCAGCTTCAATAGTTTTTAAGATATTTTGCTGACAAGGAAATCATGCCCAAATTTACAAAGGGCCATTACTAGTGTTGTCCGATTATGGGATTTTTTATAATCGATCATCGAAAATAATCGGACAGGAGGTTTCGATTGATTATCGATTATAATCGAAAGCTATCAAATGAAAGGCAAACACAGGTCCTATCACCCAGAAAGATGAAATGGTATCCTTTTACTGCTTAAAACATAATAAAACTTTGTAAACTTGTCATTTGCATGCATAATTTTATGTGCAGTACCTTACCACAAAAGTAAAAGGTCCTCACAGCACACTCATAGGCTTTGATATTTAAGATGGTAAGCTGTGTACTGAAGATTTTCCATTTGTTGCAGAAACACTTCTTTGTTTCTTATTTCCTAACATACTTTCAAGCTGAAGAGTCTAGAATTGCATCTTTCTTGCATTAAAGTTGCAATCTGAGAATAATAACTTACAAAACAGTCAGGTGTGAATCTTTTCGATTATAATTGATTATTAGCAAACACAATCGATAGTAGAATCAAAAAGAATTTTCAATTGATTATCGGTTATAATCGATCATTGTTACAACACTAGCCATTACTCTTGAAATATTTTTCAGAATTTATATAAAAGTTAATCAGGTCATCTACTCATCATTACCATTTAATTCACCAAGTTTCAGGTCTCTAGCTTTAACAATTTTTGCAATATTTTGCTGACAAGATAAAAATGCCCAAAATTACAAAGGGCCATAACTCAAGTAGTATTTTTCAAAATTTATTCAAAAGTTAATCAGGTTGTCTACTCATCATTGCGAGGCTATCATCAAGTTTCAAAGCCCTAGCTCCAACAGTTTTTGAGATATTTTGCTGACAAGGTAAAAATGCCCCAAATTACAAAGGGCCATAACTCATGAAGTATTTTTTAGACTTTATTTAAAGTTAATTAGGTCATCTGCTCATGACTACAAATCCATTCACCAAGTTTCAAGGCTCTAGCTCTAACAGTTTTTGAGATATTTTGCTGACAAAATAAAATGCCCAAAATTAAAAAGGGCCATAACTCAAGAAGTATTTTTCAAAATTTTTTCAAACGTTAATCAGGTTGTCTACTCATCACTACCAGTCTACTCATAAAGTTTCAAGGCTCTAGCTTTAATAGTTTTTTTAAATATTTTGCTGACAATATTGCATTCATATTTTTTCAAAGGGCCATAACTCAGGAAAGGAGCATAATCCTGTCAAAAAGAAAAATATGTGTCAGCTTTTTTTTTTTTTTTTTTTCTATTAGGAATCCATAAAAGAAATTTCAAAACAGTATCAAAAACGGTTCTTAAGTTATGCTGTGCATCAAAATGAGTGATGAACAGACAAACGGATGGACAAATGCCCAAGAAGCAATATGCCCCTCCAACTTCTTCAAAGTTGGAGAGCATAAAAAGAAGCATACCTCTGCAATACTAGATACTAAAAGAAAAAAAATATGGGTTCACTTATTTTTAGCGCCATGTATAAAATTTCAAGTTCTTAGTGTAAGCCGTTCTCTAGTTTCACAAGCACCTAAAAGTGTAATGGACTGATAAACAGACAAGGTCAAACTTATATGCTCCCTAAACTTCTTCAAAGTTGGGGGCATTTGCAAAATAGGTTTCCCTATAAAGTCAAGTCAAAAGGGGCATAACTCTGCAATTTTTTTACCAAATTAGCTAAAAAATTCATTAGGTCATCTAATCATTCATCCCAAATAGTTGGCAAAATATCAAGATCCTACGTTAAGCTTATTTTATATTTTTTTTTTTTTTCAGAAGGTGTTCCAACTGTTATACTGGCAAAGTCTGATTAAAAGGAGCATTACTGAGTCATTATTTTATGAAATTTGGTCAACAGTTAATCAGGTCATCTAAACATTTGTCCTGAACTGTGTGCAAAATATGAGAGTCCTATAGCTCAGGCAGTTCTCTAGATAATAGTGTTGATGTTTATGCCGGCCTCGGTGGCTCAGTTGGATACGCGTCCAACTGGAGACCAGGAGGTCGCGGGTTCAATCCCCGCCGAGGACGGCAACATTCTTTCATGGAGACTGATCATGAAATATTTTCTGCAGTCATTCTCTCCCTTCCACTGATTAAGAAGTCAGTTTCTGGTGAAAGAACATGCACAATACTGGTTAACCACTTAGAGGACTAAGCCTGCCCAGTAAACGTGTGGTTATGTAAATTGACCGAGCTTGACATTACCTCACTGGGTTGACTGGGCTGTAAAACCTCAACACAAACAAAAGTGTTGATGTTTTCCCAATTGTAACACAGGCAGTCAAAAGGGGCATTACCATGCCATTTTTTTTACGAATTTCATTTAAATATTAATCAGGTCATCTAGTGATCCTAACCAGAATACAAAATATCAGGATCCTAGCTCAAGCAGTAATCTAGTTATTATGTTGTCATGGTTTTCCTATTGTTATAATAGCAAAGTCCATATAACTCAAGTCAATATTTTTACGTAATTCACTCAAAAGTTAATCAGGACGTCTACACACTGATCCTAAACACTATGCTAATATAAAAATCCTAACTCAGGCAGTTTTCTAGATACTATGTTGACAAAGTTTTCCAATTGTAATACAGGCAAAGTCAAAAGGAGCATAACCCTGTCATTTTTTTTACGACTTCCATTCAAAATATTATCAGGTCATCTAAACATTGATTCTAAGCAGTATGAAAACTATCAGGATCCTAGCTTAAGTTGTTCTTCAGATATTGTTTTGACAAGATTTTCCTCTTGTTATAATAGCTCAAGTGGTTCTCTAGAGATCGTGTTGACAAGGTTTTCCTACTGTTATAATTGCTAAGTCCACATAACTCTGTCAATATTTTACTGAATTCACTCAAAATTAATCAGGATGTCTACACATTGATCCTAAACTGTATACAAATATCAGAATCCTAGCTCAGGCAGTTTTCTAGATATTGTGTTGACAAAGTTTTCCCAATGTAAGACAGGTAAAGTGGAAAGGGGAATAACTCTGTCAAATTTTACGAATTTCATTCAAAAGTTAATCAGGTCATCTAAACATTAATCTTACACAGTATTCAAACTATCAGGATCCTAGCTCAAGATGTTCTTTAGATATAGTGTTGACAAGATTTTTCTATTGTTATAATAGCAAAGTCTGAAAAGGGACATAACTCTGTCAATAGTGTACAGAATTCACCCAAAAGTTAATCAGGTCATCTACACACTGACCCTAAACTGTATATCAAATATAAGAATCCTAGCTCAAGCTGTTCTCTAGAGTAGATATTGTGTTTGTAAGGTTTTCTATTGCTACAAAGCCCCAAAAGGAGCATTACTCTGTCAATGTTTTACCAAATTTGCTAAAAAGTTAATCAGGTTGTCTGCACACTGATCCTAAACTGTATACTTTATGTAAGAATCCTAGCTCAAGGGTTCTCTGGATATTGTGTTGACAAGGTTTTCTTTCGTTATACAAAGCCCCAAAAGGAACATTACTCTGTCAATATTTTACCAAATTTGCTCAAAAGTTAATCAGGTTGTCTACATACTGATCCTAAACTGTATGCTAAATATAAGAATCCTACCTCAAGGGTATCTCTAGATATTGCATTGACAAGGTTTTTCTATTGCTATAATGCCAATAGAATATTCTATTGCTATAATGCCAACAGAATAAAGTCGACAAACAGGCAAAACTTTGCCATACTATGTCCTACAGAAAAAAATAAATTCGGGTTCACTTATTTTTGTGCTCATGCTATGTATAAAATTTCAAGATCCTAGCATTTGCCAATCTCTGGTTTCACAAGCACCTAAACAGGTGACAGACAGATGGAGAAGCCCAACCCAATATGCCCTCAACTTTGAAAAAGTTGGGGCCATAAAAACGATTTTTCATCATCTGAACAAATTTTGAAGACTTTTAACTCCCTGATGCCTGATACAAAGCTCCAGCCTCAAAGCTTTCTTGTTTGTAAAGATTTTTAAGTGTTTTACCACATATGGGCATGGCAGCCTTTTTGATTGACAGAGAGTAAGCATGTTTATGAATTTTCATTTCCCTAGCCCATGGAGACTCCACATGAAATTTGATTACAAGAGGCCCATGATGGCCCTGACGCTCACCTAAGTACAATGTATAATAGCACTTAGAGAACCTGAACTAGAAATGATCAAGGCAAACATTCTGACCAAAACTCATGATGATTATATTAAGACAATGTAGAATGTCTAATGGACTGTGAAATATACATCAACATCAAATATGGATGACTGCACTCAAGAGGCCATGCTAAGATGTGTGCATGTGCTAAATATCACTGTCTACAGGATCAATAGTTACCGAAAAACTGACCAAAACACAAAATAACAAAGTGATCCTTGAAATAGAGGTCAGGGTTAAATATTGATGATTGCATTCAAGAGGCCATGCTAAGATGCAGTGCTCCAGCTAGCCCTATTTGGAGGGGAGGGCCGCCCCTCTTGCCCTCTCCTGCCACCCCTCTTGCCCTCTCCTGCCGCCCCTCTGCCTTTTTTAAGCTGTCCTCTGTCTTGTTTTAACTCTAGACATAAAACCTTACATTTTGGTGAAAATTTCATGAAAATTGGACCAAAATTAAAAAAGTTATCAATGTTTGAATGTCATTTTTATGTATACTCTATTTTTGAGGTATTTATTGTGGAATGGGATTATATTTTGTAACATGTCTTGATAATAAGCACATCACATGTCACATGGTGCCCAAATTCTTGTATGACTGCACAAAAAGTGCCCTACCCAGCACCCCTCAGCCCTCAAATCCTAGCTGGAGCATTGAAGATGTATGCAAGTATCACTGCTGTGAACCAACTGTTACTGAGAAACTGACCTAAACGAAAAACTTAAGAAAGTCACCGGACCATGAAATATAGGTCATAAGTGACCCAGTTCTAATCATCACCTATAAATCATCAAGATAAACATTTTGAGCAAGATTTATGATGATCGTTTCAAAAGTGAAACCTCTAGAGTGTTAACAAGGTTTTCCTTTGATTTGGCCCTGTGACCTTGTTTTTGACCCCAAGTGACCCAGTTTTAAACTTGACCTAGAAATCATCAACACAAATATTTTGAGCAAGATTCATGATGACTGCTTAAAAATGTGACTGTTAGAGTGTTAACAAGGTTTTTCTTCAATTTGGCCTGGTGGCCTAGTTTTAGACCCCAAGTGGCCCAGTTTCAAACCTAACTTGAGGTTAACAAAGGTTTTCAGCAATATTCATGATGGTAACTTCAAAAATGTGACCTCTGGAGAGTTAACAAGATTTCTCTTTGATTTGGCCCGGTGACCTAGTTTTTAACCCCAAGTTGCCCAGTTTTGTACCTGACCTAGAAATCATCAAGACAAACATTTTGAGCAATATTTATGATAACGACTTCATAAATGTGACCTCTGGAGTGTTAGAAATGTTTTCCTTTGATTTGGCTCAGTGATTAGTTTTTTATCCAAAGTAACCCAGTTTAAAACTTGACCTAGAAATCATCAAGACAAACATTCTGAGCAAGAGTCAAGAAAACTGCTTCAAAAAATGTGATGGCTAGAGTGTTAACAAGGTTTCCCTTTGATTTGGACTGGTGACCTTGTTTTTGACCCCAAGTGGCCAAGTTTCAAACTTAACTTACTTTAAAAATATTATCTCTGGGGTGTTAACGAGGTTTTCCTTTGATTTTGCATGGTGTCCTAGTTTTTCACCCATTTTCGAAGCTGCCTAGATTTTATAGGGGCAAACATTCTGAGCAAGTTTCATCAACATTGGGTCAAAACTTTGACCTCTAGAGTGTTAACAAACTTATTGTTGACAACGGACGACTGATGACGGAAGATGACAGACGATGGACAGAGGGTGATCACAATAGTTTACCCTGAGCTTTGCTCAAGTGAGCTAAAATCTGATCCAGTGGTTTCAGGTAAGTTATTTAATGCTTTGCATGCTGTGTAACAATTGCTGCAGATGACATTTTGAAATATTTTTTCTTATTTTTCCTAGAAAATAGGAATCGACATTTCATGCAAATTGTCTCTTTGAATAAAGTGTCAGATCCTATTTGCTAGTGAAAAATGAAAAAAATAAATATCAGTTTGTTGAATCTGAGTTTGCCCATAGCATGGGGTAAAGGTTGACAGACGCAGTATAACAGACAAGATATAGGCTGACAATAATGCTCATCTTGAGGCGTCAGCTCAGTTGAGCTAAAAAGACTGTAAATCTAAATACCAAGACCTCTCCACTTCCTGCCCAGCTTACCTGTGTCTTTTTTCTCCTCTGTTTCATCGCGAGGAAAACCTCTAAAGCGACCAAACTGCAATATAAACAGATTTTCTAAATTGCAAATAAAAAAATTCCATGTTTAAAGAGAAGCTGTTTCCACCTGATTTTCTTCTGAGCTGTGATACCTTGAGCTTGTTAACCTTTACTGTTTTCTAGACCAATTCAGCAGACAACCAAATGACGATATTATTCTTATTTTTCGATTGGAGATAACTTGCCTGAAATGTCAAAACCTGCTTTGTTTGAAAAATAACAAAAATATTTCAGCACTTCATCTGCTGAAATTTTCCCCCAGAGTGCTTAGCATTAACTAATAGTTTTCACAGAAATTACTTTTATAAACAATGGGTGAATTTAGGGATATGATTATACCTACAAGGGAAATAAATCTGACATGGAAATATTTCCCTCCCCTCTCAAAGGGGCTACCCTTAAATGGCTGCAAAATCTTCAGGTGTATGTCCTCTAACCCATTTATGTCGAGTAGACTCTTCTACCACAACTCTTTGGACTGGTCTATTTTCAATAACAGGTTTAACACTATGCATGTTGTGTAAAAATTTCAGCAAATGACTTTTTATTATTATTTTTTTTATTTATTTATTTTTCTCAACAAATAGGCTGTGACATTTTATGTAAATTGTACTGGAGACAATTTGCATGAAATGACAAAGCCTTTTTACTGGGAAAAATAAGAAAAAAAATCACTAACTGGTCATCTGCTGAATTAGCCAACATTAATTACTTAATGAGACATTACTCTGTCCTGCAAAATGCAATTGTAAAACATGGTTACTTCCCTTAACCCTTAAAGTGCCAGTCACAACTACTGTCATCTGCTTTGTCTTCTGTCAGTTACTTAAAAAGTCATTTCTGCAAACAGTGTGGACCCAGATCAGACTGCTCCTCTAGGAGAAGTCTGATCTGGGTCCACATTGTTTGCCGGTATGCAAAAATAGGTTTGAAAAGTTTGCAAGAATATTCAGCAGACGACATAAACAGACGACATTTTCGGATGCAGTTTTTCTTGGCGCTTTAAGGGTTAATAACTAAGGAGACATCCGTTCCAAATATCACAGCTCTAGATAAGGGGATATCCACATAATATTGTTTCTTATTTCTATACAAAAACATACTCTGTGGGTACTCATTCAAAGTGCCTAGGTGAGGTGCTACTAATGAGTACCACAACTGGAGATATTAGAAAATTGTTAGTACTTTTTATTTGAAACTAGAGGTCATCCTATTGCTAGTCTGTTTTAACCTAAATCGCCCAAATGTTTGGGAAAGGACGTCAAAAATTGGATTTTTGGCAGCCATTTTTGATTTTCAATCAGCATGTTTTTCAGAGCATTTTCTGCCTGTTCAGTGTGGCTGAAATTCAGCCCCATTCCCAATGCCAAATATCCTCTATTTTTCCCAATTTCATCATAATTTTTCCAAAAAAAAAATGAAGAAAAGAAATGCCACATAAAAAAACAAGAGGCCCACAGGCCACGATTCGCTCACCTGAGTGACATAGCCACTGCAGACATGCAGATGTTATGCAACATTTATCCAATCCTATCATCGCAACTAATGAAAATATCATCATTTGAGCAGTTCTTAGTTTTGAAGAAGAATATATGGGCCTGACAGTCAATGGAGCATGATCATGAATAAACTATCAATCACATTTCAACAGAAGGATCAATGTGAAATTTGGTGGAAATTAGCTAAGTGGTTTCTGAAGAATCTTGATTTTATACATGTAAACAGCACAGTGGCAGGGACATATTATAAATATAAATCAGATGATGGCCATCTTAGATTTCCAATCAGAACAATTTTAACTACTGTTGATCTACAAGTCACTTCGATACTTTCAATATAAATGTATATGGCCCACACAAAGGTCAAATGTCAACATAAACCATCATTTGAGCAATTTTGGTAGATCTCCTGTCCCCTATAATTTGTGCAAAGATTAGGACCCAGGGCTTATTTGGTTATGGAGAAGAAGATTTTTAAAGGTTTTTACCATATATTGGCATGGCAGCCATTTTGATCAATGGACCATACCCATTTTAGCAATCTTTCATTCTCCTGCCCACGGAGGCTCCGCATGAAATTTGAGCAACACTGGCCCGGAGGCTTCAGAGGAAAAGCCATTTGAAATTATCAACATTTTTTCCATACAAATGTATGGCGCCCATACAAATGCATACAGAAGCAAACTTGACCTCGCCGTAAAAAGGTTAAATGTCAATGTATGACAATTATTTTAGCAACTTTGGTAGACCGCCCGTTCCAGATGATATATGCAAAGATTCAGCCACAAGCCATCCTCGGTTTTGGAGAATAAGATTTTTAAATGTTTTTTCCCATGCAAATGCATAAGGAAGCAACTTGACCTTGCCGTAAAAAGGTCAAATGTCAATGTATGACCATTATTTTAGCAACTTTGGTAGACCCCCTGTCCCCGATGATTTATGCAAATATTCAGCCCCAAAGCATCCTCTGTTCTAGAGAAGAAGATTTATAAAGGTTTTTACCATATTTGGGCATGGCGCCCATCTTGGTCAATGAACCGTGACCATTTTAGCAATCTTTTGTTCCCCCTACCTAAGGAGGCTCCATATGAAATTTGAGCAAAATTGGCCCAGAGGCTCCAGAGAAGAAGTTGTTTGAAATTCTGAACATTTTTCCCATACAAATGCATAAGGAAGCAAAATTGACCTTAACGTAAAAAGGTCAAATGTCAATGTACGACCATTATTTTAGCAATTATGGTAGCCCTCTTGTTCCCGAAGATATATGCAAAGATTCAGCCATAAGGCATGCTCAGTTTTGGAGAAGAAAATTTTTAAAGGTTTTTCCCATACAAATGCACAGGGAAGCAAACTTGACCTTGCCGTAAAAAGGTCAAACGTCAACGTACGACAATTCTTTTAGCAATGTTGGTAGACCTCCTGTCCTCGATGATTCCTGCCAAGGTTCAGCCCAAAGGCATTCTCGGTTCTGAAGGAGAAGATTTTTAAAGGTTTTTACCATATATGGGTGTGGCGGCCATCTTGGTCAACGGACCGTGACCATTTTAGCAATTTTTTGTTCCCCCACCCTAAGGAGGCTCCATATGAAATTTGAGCAAAATTGGCCCAGAGGCTCCAGAGGAGAAGTTGTTTGAAATTCTGGTCATTTTTCCCATACAAATGCATAAGGAAGCAAAATTGACCTTAACGTAAAAAGGTCAAATGTCAATGTACGACCATTATTTTAGCAATTTTGGTAGCTCTCCTGTTCCCAAAGATATATGCAAAGATTCAGCCATAAGGCATGCTCGGTTTTGGAGAAGAAGATTTTTTTAAGGTTTTTCCCATACAAATGCATAGGGAAGCAAACTTGACCTTGCCGTAAAAAGGTCAAACGTCAACGTACGACAATTCTTTTAGCAATTTTGGTAGACCTCCCGTCCCCGATGATTCCTGTAAAGGTTCAGCCCCAAGGCATTCTCGGTTCTGGAGAAGAAGATTTTTAAAGGTTTTTACCATATATGGGCGTGGCGGCCATCTTGGTCAACGGACCGCGACCATTTTAGCAATTTTTCGTTCCCCCACCCTAAGGAGGCTCCATATGAAATTTGAGCAAAATTGGCTCAGCGGTTTCAGAGGAGAAGTCGTTTGAAAATGTTAACGGACGGACGCACGGACGGACGGACGGACGGACGACGGACGAAAAGTGATCACAATAGCTCATCCTGAGCAGAGCTCAGGTGAGCTAAAAAAAAAAAGCGTGGACCTGAAAGTACCTATTGATCACGTAGTGTCTGTAACCATGTGTAATTGCAAACGGCTATTGATTATACTGGTTACCGGCTATGCATACTGGCGGTATCAAATTTACATAAGTAGGCTGGGACCAAAAACGATGTGCGTGCATATAAAAATATGAAAATAATGTTAGTAAACCTAGTTTTACTTTGACAGACAAATCAAATTATCAGTCTTAAAAGGTTATGTTTCTGGAATTGTAAACAATCATCATGTCACACTCAGCGTCTCTTAACAGCAAATATTACATAAAAAAGATAAAAAACAAGATGCAGACTCTTGCTTGAAGCTTTCCTCATTTGGTTTCAATTGAGCTTATCAAGCAGTGACTGATTCGTCATTACAATCATCAACTGAAACGCTACCGAGTACAAGCTGAGAGGCGGAGAAATTTAAAGATCCGCCGTCATTCCGTAAAACATCTAAGAAGCAGGAGGACATACATGTATCCAATTCTAAGCCAGAATCAGAATGAAGATCTGAGCCAACAGGTATCAACCAACACAGAAAGCAACACATGATCAGATTCTTATATTTCTACATCTGAGCCAATTCTAAAAAAGGTTTAAATTCGATCAGAGAACATTTGAATAAAAAAAAAAAAAAAAAACACACCAGCTTTTCATCTGCTGAATATGAGTTAACTATCAACTTCATAAGGTTATGATGAGCAAAACTTCATTATCCTGGCATTTCTCAGATGAAATTGTGTTCCCAATTTTGGTGTTTTGTCGATAATTTTTCCCAATTTCGCCCAAAGGCCTTTTCCCAAAATACCTGGATATAGCCCTGTTTTTAGCTATTTTTTATCTAAATATCTACTTGTTTCTACATTGTAATTTGCAACTTAATAAGCATTGTGGTTTGGGACATGTCTAAAACAGATTTTCAAGACAGTGGCTTTTCATTGATTGTTGGGGTTTAACGACACATCAACCATTGTGGGCCATTTGTGTCATCTCCAAGAGAAAGGGAGAAAAGGGATAGAAGAAATAGTAGAGGGGATGAAAGAGGACAGGGAAGAAAATGGAACAGGAATAAAAGTGAAGAAACAGAACAGAAATATTCTCCTTCTATCTTTACCTGCTACAAGGATATACCTTTACCTGCTACAAGGATATACCTTTACATGCTACAAGGATAGCAGGCCTTGCTCAACTGTAAGCCAATATCAGTTGGAGGCCCAAGTGACGAAAGATATAAGACACCTTCGCCACATCTGACAACTCCCAAGATAGTGGCTGTGGCAGCTATCTTAGATATCCAACTGACACGATTTTAGCTCACTTTGATCCAGAAGTCGTCCTGCTGCTACTGAGCAAGTTTCGGTTTAAATCGAATAAGGTTTTGTGAAGATATGTCGAAAACTGATTTTCAAGACTGGGGCTGTGGTGGCCATTTTGGATTTTCTTTCAACTCAATTTTAGCAATTTTGTGTCTACTATCCTCATTAAGTTTCAAATCAATTGGATCATAATCTGTAGAGGAGATGTCCAAAAAAATAAAGACTGTCAATATTTTCCCATATAATGTGAAGGGTCCATACAAATGCATGAGGAAGCAAATTTGACCTTGCCATAAAAAGGTCAAATGTCAATGTAGGATAATCATTTTAGCAATTTTAGTAGACCTCCTGTCCCATATGATTTGTGCAAAGAGTGGGCCCCAGATCTTTTTTGGTTCTGGAGGAGAGGATTCTTAAAGGTTTTCACCATATATGGGCTTGGCAGCCATCTCGTAAGTGTTGCCATCCCAATGAAGGGTAACATGGCCTGGCCCTGAGGTTATAAAACTTTTTTCATGCTCAACCTAGCTGAGCATGAAATTTTTTCCTATTAAATATCATATTACTAACAACCGATTTTTTTTTTTATTTTCTTTTTTTTTGTTTTTTTTTTTTTTATTTTGCTAAACATAGCTGAGTATGAAATTTTCTCTGGTAATAAACATGAATATGCCAACTTCTATTGTTGGCATTCTTCTTATTTATTAGCAGAGAAAATTTCATACTTAGCTGAGCATAGCATGAAATAAATTTTATAACCTCGGGGCCATGCACAATTAATATCAGAAAATTAACAGCTCTGTTACTCGTTTAATGTCATTTAAATCTAAAATTGGATTTATATAGACATGTAGGGTGAAGTCTCCATGTTGATTTGTTTAGTGCTATGCAAGATCAAGTTGCTCAGGTTTCTACAGTAATGCCAATTCTAGTGTTATTCAAAACTAACGATGTCTTAGTTAACGTATCGTTAAAACTTTGATCATTTTTGTTTGTTTGTGTTGAGGTTTTACGGCCCAGTCAACCCAATGGGGTCATGTCGAGCGCGGTCAGTTTACCTAACCACACCTTTACTGGGCAGGCTTAGTCCGCTAAGCGGTTAACCAGTATTGTGCACATTCTTTCGCCAGAAAAAAACTTTGATCATTAAATATGGCATATACCTTAATATTTTTGCTGAGAAAATGTGAGTAGCTTTTGCATTTGCTACTCACATTTTCAGCAAAAATATCTGTGAATTAGATATTGTACTTACTAGAACAGTCAACATTTTGACCACTAACGAGCCCGTTAAGCTAACTATGCTTTGAACAACTGGGCCCAGATTACATAGTACCTGATAAGATGCATTTTTTCTTCCAAAAATATATGATAGTTTTCATTTTTCTCCGCTGAATCATATGTTGTGATTAATCATTAGAAGCACCTGCTGCAGATGCTTCTAATGAGTACCAACAATATAAAGATTAAATATTAATCTGGTTTTAAATTGGCTTTGTAACAGCAGCTTACCGTAGTTTGTTTACAGTAACCCCACCCACTTCCACCTCAGTACTGGAAGTGGGCATTAGACGGTTCATGTGATCTGATAAATACAGCTTTCCACTTGTTTTCCATATTTTATCAGTTTAAATATTTTTCAAGTGTTTAACATGGTTCATATATTTCCTTTCTTGATAATATGATAAGTTTGTCTCGTTTTGCGAGAATGCCGTTTTGTTTACAGGTAATTCTCGTTCACACGTGTAGCAGGCACTTCAGCCAATAGCATTCTTGATAATTATCAACATTAATTCCTTTTATTCTCGTTATAGCGAGAATCTCACTCTGGAACCAATAAGAAAGCTTGTTACATTTAACTTGACGGGTTTTCGATTCCGCGCACTTTGTGCGAGTTGTTTTTCTTCCTGTTTGATTCCATGGCAACTTATGACCAATCGGATTCTCACATTTTAAATTTCTCCGCCAATGATTTAAATCTGCGCACTATCATTTGTGTTTTGAATTTGGCATCATTCTTCGAAAATCTTGCGAGCCGAGCACATCCTGTCGATAGTTGCGCAGATTTAAATCAAGTTTCACAGCAAACTGGAAATCAGTATATCACATGGCTGATAAAGCATAGCTGTACCCTAGTTTTTTTAAAACTTGCAAATGAACAATATTTCCATATTTTTTTTAGTTGTATTGTCAGAGAGTAACCATAGCTCATAATAAGAGGATGGTATCCACAAAAACATATGTCTTTGGTACTCATTGGATGGGCCTTGCCAGTCACTTCTTATTACCCACATTATGGTTTTTTGGACAAATACGAAAAATCCACACTTTTTGATTGAAAACAGTATCATATCTCGAGCTATGGTACCAATATCGATAAAAAGATCACAGCAGTTTCCATGCTAACAGTTGGGTGGAATCACAACTGTATTTTCAGCAAAGCACAACTTCTCCAGAAGAAAATTCATTTCAAAGCAAACAGAAACGTTTATCAATTTCAATAAGTCTGATCACCAATACGAACAACTGTTAACTGCTCATCAGCAGACAACAACATTTTGAAATATTTATCTTATTTTTCTCAGAAAATAGGATTCGACATTTGAGTGTCAATGCCGTGTTTTCTGGGTTTGACATTTCATGCAAACTGTCTCCTTAGGATGTCATCTATTTGCCGTCTGCTGAATTTGCCTAGGGAGTGGTAAAGGTTAACAGATTTCAGTTTCTCCTTTAACATCCTAAATTATGTTTTCACTGTTTTATTTCTTCTTTGTTTAGTAGAAATGCACAAGTCAAACAGTTTTCCAGCAACATCCACATTGTGAATTAATTAACCCTTGTCCTGCTGAACCCAGATATACCCTGCCTTTGCAAACAGTATAGATCCAGATCAGTTGGCTTCTGAAGAAGCCAACTGATCTGGATCTGCACTGTTTGTCATTAAGTATTTGAATTTGTATGAACAACTTGGATCAAGTAATCTGGTTGGCTGATAATTAGAAGTGGGCGTGGCATCTTAATTTATTCAGCAAGACAAGGGTTAATTAAGGTAAGAAAATGTTACAGTCTTGTTAGAACTTTCTAACTAGTACACAACAACCTCTTTATAACCTATTGTTGGGATCCAAAGCAAAACCCCTGTTAGCCATTCAACCGTGTTGTATCCAAAAATGTGTAGCTTATATAGACAAGAGGGCCATGATGGCCGTATATCACTCACCTGAATCATGATATACATAGCATGGCTAACAGAGATGCAGTTGTAAAGGTCATGGTGACCTTGACCATGACCTCTGCCCTCAGGGACATCTTCTGGTCGTAAGAAATATCCCACCTATGTTAGAGGGTCCTAGCCCCAGGCATTGCCAAGATATAAGGAGGTCACTTTGACCTTGACTTTTTTTTTTTTTTTTTGCCCTTGGTGTCATCTACTGGTGAGGACCAACATCCCTTCTAAGCTTGAGGGTCCAAGCCAAAAGCAATGCTAAGTTATCAAGCTTTTTAGTACTAAAGGTCATGGTGACCTTGACCATAACCTTTGCCCTAGGTGTCACCTACTGGTGAGGACCAACATCCCCTCTAAGTTTGAGGGTCCTAGACCCAAGCATTGCCAAATTATCAAGCTTTTGAGTACTAAAGGTCCTGGTGAATTTACCTTTGCCCTCATGATCATTTACTGGTAAGGACCAACATCTCTACTAAGTTTGAGGGTCCTGACCACAATCATTGCAGAATTATAAGCTTTTTTGGTACTGAAGGTCAGGGTGACCTTGACTTTGTCTTGAAGGTCATCTACTCTTCAGGTCCATCCTCCCTATTAGTTTGATAGTCCTAGGCCTAATCATTGCCAATGGCTTTTTGTTCTATGTAACTCCCCTCTGGGCGGGGCCTCTTTTCACCCCAGGGGCATAATTTAAGCACTCTTAAGTCTTGTTAGAGGACCTCTAGGCAATGCCACATATGTGTACTAAATATCAAAGGCCTTTTAAAGTTTTTCCCTATATGGGTCTAAATAAAATAAGTGACCCCTGGCACAGGGGCTTTTTTTGACCCAGGGCTATAATTTGAACAATTTCGGTAGCGGTCGACTAGATGACGCTACATACCAAATATCTAAGATCTGGGCTTTCTGGTTTCAGACAAGAAGATCTTTTAAGTTTTCAGTTAAAAATCTATGTTTAGCCCATGTGACCTAGATGTGCAATGGACAGGAACCATCTGAACAAGTTTGAAAGAGGACCAACCAAGGATCATTCTTGTGGTTTGGTCAAAATCCAAACAATGATTTAGTAGGAGATGTCATTTGAAGAAATTGTTTATGGATGCACAGACAGACGGACTCATGCACGACTGATGACAGACAAAATGTGATCACAAAAGCTCACCTTGACACTATGTGACAGGTGAGCTAAAAAAAATTACCATTAATGGTCAAACAAAAATAAAAAGAAAATGTATACAGAAAAATGACTATAAATGGTCATTTTTTCTATATAATCTATTCATTTTTGTTTGGATACAACACTTTTTGGGTCCATCTATAAACTGTCTTATATCCAATACCAAGTGATAATGAACCATCTTGTAATGAACCATCCTATAAAGAACCTTCTTATAATGAGCCATGTTATAATGAACCATGTTATAATTAGCCATCTTATTAAGAACCATGTTATAATCAAACCGTCATAAAATGAGTCATGTTATAATGAACCATCTTAAAATAAACCATGTTATAATGAGCCATTTTATAATGAACCATATCATAATGAACAATGTTATAATGAACCATCTTATATATTGAACCCTCTTATAATGAACCATCTTATAATGAACCATGTAATAATGAACCATGTTATAATGATCCACATTATAATGGTCCAGTGTATGTTTAACTTAACAGCACTCATAACACCCAGTCACATATCTCAGGGTAAGAGCGGGTAGCCACGTAATACATTATTATTTCACCGTGAAATCATATATTGTGGGTATCCATTAATAATTCTTCTCTGATGCGCTTCTAATGAGTACCCACAATATATGTTTTGTGGAGAAATAAGAAAACTGTCAATACTTTTCTGTTTAAAAGCACCTTATCTGGAGATATTCAGTCATAAAGGTAAATACTTGCCCTTGAGGGAGGTCCAACTTTGGGGAGCATTGGTATCATGTCTCTGCTTGGTACCTGATCTGAACCTCCAGGCTCTGAGCCTTTTAACATACTGTCCCTGGGATTACCTGGTAGAGCCCTTCCTTGACCCTGATCGAATTCTTGAAAAAGGAAAAGAACAACTAAATAACACATTCTCTTGGTATTTTAAACACCTTAACTCCCTACCATATATTCCTTAACCCTTGTCCTACTGAACCTGGATATGTCCTGCCTTTGCAAAGTGTTGATCCAGATCAGTTGGCTTCTGAAGAAGCCAAATGATCTGGATCTTCACTGTTTGCCATTCAGTATTTGAATTTGTATCAACAACCTGGATCAAGTACTTTCACTGGCTGAAAATTAGAAGTGGGCGTGGCATCTTAATTTATTCAGCAGGACAAGGATTAACATTTGAACTAGGCCTAACTACCTCCTGATGAGTCTCAAAACTGCGTGATCTGTTTGCTCAAACATGACTGTCTAAAAAATTAGGTAGCAAGATATATCACTTGTATAACTTGGGCTGAGTGAGCCATGCAAAAATGTGTCTTTGGGCATATGCGGACAGTCTCATCAGTGCCTTCACTGTCCGCTAATAGAACCATTGGACACTATAGAATGTATCAATGGAGAGCAAATGCCAGGATCAGACTGCCCAAGTGCGGGATGAATCTAAATCTGTGCATTTTGTGCATGCTCAAAGACATCTTTTCCCTTAGCAATGCCCATTTATTCATGAACATAATTTGCAAGGTGACTCAAATGAATATTACATGTACAACAAATGTTTATTTTGGAAAAACAAAAAACATTTATATATTATTTTACAATCAAAACAGACTACACTACAACCTCTTTATAACATGGTTCATTATAACACAGTTTTGGATATAACACAGTTCAAAGATGGATCCCAAAAAATGTATAAATTATATTGAAAAATGACCATTTATGGTCATTTTTCAATATAATCTATACATTTTTGTTTGGATATAACACAGTTGTTTAACTGACAAGGTTTATGCTATGGACCCCAACAACAGTGTTATAAAGAGGTTTTGGTGTAGCTGGGCTGTGCCATGTAAAAATGTGTCTCGGGGCATATGCGGACAGTGAAGGCCCAGATCAGCCTGCCCACAAGTGCAGTCTGATCTAGGCCTTGACTGTCCACTAACAGAATTACTGGGCACTATATAATGTATCAATGGAGAGCAAAAGGCCCAGCTGGGGCTTTGGGCATCCATGGGATGAACCTGAATCTGTACATTTTGCAGATGGTCAAAGACACACTTCCGCTTAGAGTGGCCCATTTTATCTATAGCACCTATAAACTGTTAAGAAAAAAAATGTCAGGAGGTTGTAGTACAAGCCTTCATGCATCTTTTATACTATATTTAAATATTTTCAGCCCATACATAGTGGTTGCAAGAATGGCAAATACAATCATGTCTCCGCAGCAGCAAATACAATCACCTATTTACGCAAAATATTTCAAAACCATGTAGGTTTTTTTTCTTTCAGTAAAAGATGACTTTCCACTCTAATTATTGCCCCAAATTTCGAATTCAGTTTCCTAAGAGCATGCCCCTTTCTGAGGTGCACCCTTCCCCATCCCCTTTGAAAGTCAGTTACTCTCAGCATGAAAAAGATAAGCAATTAATTTAATCTTTTTCGTAAAAAGACAAATACTGTACCTATCAAGGAAGAACTGAATACTGAAAGATAAAACGTTTTGTTATGATGAGTAGACAGGCTCCAGTCTCCAATGACTAACTATTTAGAGTAGATTAGTGACCAGCCTTTATAGTCATGATATTTTTTTGGTTAATTTTAGTAGATTATCAAACAGGATTATAAGGAAAAATATTCAGTCACTGGAGACAGACTAACTGATGTGTAACACACAGTCCCTCAAACAAAAAATTATATTATAAATTATCTTACATGAGTGGTCATTTTATATAAAATTTATGAAACAAGCCTTTTGCGAGTTTAATAAATTTCATATGAAACGACCACAAATCGAGGGTTGAGCGCAAGACTAGCATAACTCAGATGGTTGTTTTTCCCCAAACCTAATCTCCTCACCATGAAGGCATTATGAAGATTACGACATTTCTTTCTGTAAACAATGAAAATTTAGGTGCCATTGCTCGTACGAGCAATGGCACCTAAATTTGCATTGTTTACAAAGGGGTCCAAGTTGCCCCTAAAAAAGGGTTTCAAAAATATGTTTGAGTTACCATAGTCTTGCGCTCAACCCTCGAAATGTAAGATACTGTTTATCATGTGACTTATACTGCATTTTATGGCCACAGAAGCTGAACTTTTTTTTTCAGCAGACAATATATGTTGTCACATATGGCATAATGACATTAGATGCCAGTAGCCAAGTGTTATGTAACATGTATTCAAATCATTTTTGACGTGACATTATCCAATGAAAAATAGCAATGTCATATGATAAAAAAAAATATTGCACTAATCACGGAGATTCCACAGTTTTTAACACGTGTTAGACGATTTATGCAATTTCTTAGTGCAATATCAGGATCCACTGTTTTATAGTCAGGAGCAATATAATAGTAGTTAATACCAGCCCCAAGTTTATAAAACTTTTTTCATGCTCAACTCAGCTGAGCATGAAATTTGTCCTGTTAATAAATCTCAAATTTCTATCAATTGCAAATCATTTCTTGCTAAACATAGCTGAGCATGAAAATTTCTCTGCTGATAAGTATGAAAATGCCAACTATTGTTGGCATTTTCATTTTTATTAGCTGAGAAATTTCTATGCTGAGCAGAGTTGAGCATGAAAAAAGTTTAATAACCTCAGGCCCTGACTTTACCTGAAGGGAACTCAACAGCACCAAAATTTTTAAACATTTCTTCCATCTGTCTCGACATTGCTTCCATCTGTTTCTGGATATGTGTCTCAAAATGGAAGAATGAGTCTTTAAATGGATCACCTTCTACTCCTCCAAACACTGAAAAATCTTCATGGTCATCCCCTTCATCCCTATGGGAAAACAAGAGCTGTCAGAATGCAACAAAGTATGCTTTCAGGGTTCTCATTAAGTCCAAATATGGAGTCCTATTTTGGCCGTTGGGACTCCTAGTTTTCAGGTTTTGAAAAATTACAAAGTGGGACTCCTACCTTAACCCTTGTCCTGCTGAATAAATTAAAATGCCAAGCCCTTTTCAACTTTTCAGCTAATCAGATTACTTGTTCCAGATTGCTGATATAAACGGACACTGATAGGCAAACAGTGCAGATCCAGATCAGTTGGCTTCTTAGAAGCCAACTGATCTGGATCTACACTGTTTGCAAAAGCAGGGCATATCCCGGTTCAGCAGGACTAGGGTTAAGAAAATGGCCTTGGGACTCCCATTTTCAAAATCCTAGTGAGATCCTTGGCCTTTTGGGGAACATGTATCTGTTATTACTGGGATCATTTCTGAAATGCAATTAAAGCTTAGCACTCTAAGTAAAAATTTCAGCAGACAACATTTAAATATTTTTCCCAGGAAACAGGTTTTAATATTTCATGCATAAATGCCAAATACATGTACTGTTTTTCTGGGAAAAATAAGAAAAGATATTATCAATTTTTTGTCTGCTGAATTAGCCAAATGAGTGGTTACGATTGAGGGGAGTTGATATTGGTGCATTTTCTAGGCCCAGTTGTTTAAAACTAACAATGTGGTTCTTGAAAGTTAGGACACTTCACTTTGGGGGTGGATGGGGGAGGGTAGAATTCCAGTCCCCATTTCTTCTCCCAAGAGACATGTTTGTCCAGATCCTACTGAAGCCATTGCTGGATGAAGTCAGACGTTATCTCTCTGCAGAGTAAGAAGTTGTCGGCGAAAAGTCTTGCTCCTGAACAATGCTCCAGAGGGAGGTCATTGATAAAGATCAGAAATAATACCAGACTGAGGCTGGATCCCTGGGGCATGCCTCTGACAACTCAGACTTTCTCCAATGACTGACATTCCACCAGTATATGCTGTATTCAAGAAAAGCAGCTAGTTCATGGTTAAGAGAATTTGAGTCCCCAGCTTCTCTTGGCTCTAAAGTCTAAACCCAGGCTAGCAGTAATTCAGAATATTGTTGCTTTCCTGGTGTTTCACCATCTTGGAGACAATGAAAAGTTCCAGTAGCTTGCAACACAGAGAGGTCAGTGATACTGGTCGATAGTTGCTAGCACAATGGAGAGTACCCTTCTTGTAAATAGCAGTGATGCTGGCATGTCACCAGTCCTTTTACCCTTCTCATGCTGAATAAATTAAGATGCCACATCCACTTCTAATTTCCAGCCAATCAGATTACTTGATCCTAGTTTTTGATAGAAATTCACATACTTAATGACAAACAGTGCAGATCCAGATCAGTTGGCTTCTTCAGAAGCCAACTGATCTGGATCTACACTGTTTGCTAAGACAGGGCATGACATGTTTAGCAAGAGAAGGGTTAAGACTGTACCTTCCTGGATAAATTGGTTGAATATGATCATTAGAATTGGAGCTGGAAGTGAAGTCTTTCAGGATGCAAGCTAGTAGGCAGTCTGGATCTGCGGCTTTCCTTGGGTTGGTCTTTTGTAAGAGCTCCCAAGTTATTATACATAGGCCTAGATAAGAGTGGGTATCAGGTTGATATTTTTCTTATTTCTCCACAAAAACATATGCTGTGGGTACTCATTAGAAGCCCCTCGATGAGGAGCTTCAAATGAGTACCACAACATATGTTTTTGTGGAGAAATAAGAAAAATATAAATACTTTTGGATTGAAAAAAAGGGCCTTAACTAGAGCTATGTTACTGGTCTGAAATATCATCATCAACCTTAGATTTCTTCCATGTCAGGATATTATGTGCCTGATGGGCTGGGTATCTGGTACTGTAACAGTGGTTGGTATCTTCCTTGGTGATGGTAAACTGATACAGTTCAAGATGTTTGCCTTAATTGTCCTTGGAAGTTGGGAGCATTGAAGAGACGGCCTTTGTTCTTGAGGGGGGATATTCCCGTGTTATCTTTCCAAAACCTTGTTCTGGACCCCCAAAAGCTATGAGCAAGGATCCTGAGTGATTCATGATATAAACAATCCAAACTTAACTAAAAGGCGAAAATTATCAATACTTGGGCAATAGTTAACCCTTAAAGCACTTAGCAAACTGTAAGTTAACCCTTAAAGCGCTTAGCAAATTGTAAGAGATGACATTCTAACATGATTTTATTTTTCAGAGAAAATTAAGACTTGACCTATTATGTGTATTGTCCACTAGGTATGTTTTATTTTCTCTGGAAATAACAAAACAACAAACCCCTAAATTTTATAAAAGCCCTTAATTCTACATAAGGGAGTCCCCGGTACCCTCATTTTTAAACCCTGAGGGAAAATGCTGACTTTATCTTAACCTGTCTGTCTGTAAATATTTCAAATATAACTTCGCTAAATTTGATCCATTAACTAACCTATTCCTAACTATCAGTGACCTAGCTGTATTTTAACACTAGACTTCTCTGCTGTTAATGGGTGTGCAGAAAGGAAGCTAAAGTCTGTAAGTAACGGTGAACTAATTACAGCCATTTTTTTAGCTAAAGTCTTTAACATTTCCAAAATCTTGTCCTGGAAAATTATGGTATGTTATTGAATAGTGATATCTGCTAAGGCTACAAACAAAAACAGTACTAAACACAAAAGTAAAATTAAGTAAAAAAAAAATGCTCTGCACTAGTCCTTTTTGAATGCCTCTAATCTAAACTCAGCAGATAGTGACTTCATTAAAACGGACAATTACTAAGCATGAAATCACAATTGCAAATTAAAATATTCATTTTATGGAGGTTGTTTATAAGATTTAGCAGATTTTGAGGCTGTCTAATCTGTAATATGACATCTGCTTTCAAAGGATGTTAGTGTGTTACTTGTCGTCCCAACTCAAAATCAAATGGTCTGGTATGATGGCCGGGGCCCAGCCGCTGCATCGAGCCAAAAAAGGCTGAGCCTAATATAGTGTTTTCTTAAATTTGTTCAGACAAGTTCAAGATACTTATTTCTTTTAATCTGATAATGTCATACATGTAAAATGCTGTATCCAACATTCAAATTTGTATAATTAATAGCTTATTTATGACTTTACATCCAATTTTCCATTCAATAAGGGTATGAAAGCCACTGCCGCCAAAGGGATATGTTTTGGCTATTTTGTGAAAGAAAAGCGAGATTTTGTAATCTGAACATTTGAAAAATTTATAACATGCAGAAACTGTTTCTGAATCCCATTATTCTTCTTTTTCATCCGATTAATGAGTATAATCAGAATCTTAAACTGGTTAGATATAGACTAAACAAAAATAACCAAAACGGAGCGCAAGAGCATTGAAAGTGTCCAAACTTAACTAGAACAGTGTTTTCGGAGGAAAACGTATGCCTCCCCACCAGTTTGAACAGACATATTGTTAAAATAGATTGTATCTATAATAAACTCAAGGTCACAATATACCTATATGTAACTTTGGTCAGAATTCATCCATTCCTCAATGAGATAGGGTGCTGAGAAGCCATTTTCTAAAATCATAGCCCTTGTGTAACCTTGAAAATGGGATCAAGGTCACCAAAATCTAATCAATTCTTGTCTCTGTCTCAATGATATAGCTGTGCAACTTTGGTCAAAATCCATCCATTCATTCAGCAGATAGCGTGCAGACAAGCCATTATCCAACAATCTGAGCCCTCCTGCGACCTTGAAAATGGGGTCATGGTCACCAAAATAAAATTAGTTATTTTCCATGCTACAACAATTTGGCTGTGCAAGTTTAGTTAAAATCTATCCATTCCTTCAAGAGATACAGTGCAGACAAGCCGTTTTAAACAATCTAAGCCACAGTGTGACCTTGAAAATGGGGTCAAGGTCACCAAAATCTAACCAGTTCTTTTCCATGTCCCAAAAATATAGCTGTACAAGTCTGGTCAAAATTTACTCATTCCTTTAGGAGACTAGATGCAGACAAGCCATTTTCCACCAATCTAAGCCTTAGTGTGACCTTGAAAATGGGGTCAAGGTCATCAAAATCTGACCAGTTCTTTTCCATGTCTCAATAATTAAGATGTAGAAGTTTGGTCAAAATCTATTCATTCCTACAAGAGATAGGGTGCGGACAAGCCATTTTCCAACAAATCTAAGCCCTCCTGTGACCTTGAAAATGGGATCAAGGTCACCAAAATCTAATCAGTTCTTTTACATGTCCCAGCATTATAGATGTGCGTTTTGTTAAAATCTATTCATTCCTACAAGAGATAGGGTGCGGACAAGCCATTTTCCAACAATCTAAGCCCTCCTGTGATCTTGAAAATGGGGTCATGGTCACCAAAATCTAATCAGTTCTTTTACATGTCCCAGCATTGTAGATGTGAAAGTTTGGTCAAAATCTATTCATTCCTACAAGAGATAGGGTGCGGACAAGCCATTTTCCAACAATCTAAGCCCTCCTGTGACCTTGAAAATGGGGTCAAGGTCACCAAAATCTAATCAGTTCTTTTACATGTCCCAGCAATATAGATGTGCAAGTTTGGTTAAAATCTATTCATTCCTTCAAGAGATATGGTGCGGACAAGCCATTTTCCAACAATCTAAGCCCTCCTGTGACCTTGAAAATGGGTCAAGGTCACCAAAATCTAATCAGCATTTTTCCCCTCCCAATGATATATTTGTGTAAGTTTGGCTAAAATATGTCCAAAAAATAAGGAGATAGTGTGCGGACAAGGGCTACGCCGACGCCGACGGGATCCGCACTAAATAAAACAATATGTCCCCCCTCCCACCCCCATGGTGGGGGGACATAATAATTAAACATATTCATCTAATACCAGTATGATGGCCAGCATTAATGTGAAAAGCTATCAAATTACCAGATGTGGAGTTATTAATGGCTAGTTGACTGTCATTACTGAAGCGCATTTCACAATAACATATAAAATATGGTACATTTCAGTCCATTACAGTCAAAATGTTTTAGAAGATCCCAAGAGAAACACTATGAATTGAGTCTAGACACTGGTAAATTGCAGAAAAAATTATCCAAAATTAAGCATATTTATTACATGTATATCAATTTCAATATGTTATGGCATTTGACCATGCTGATTCATAGACTTGGCTTGACATAGAAATAATCAGTCTGTAACTGGAATAGGTTAAATCACTAGTTTCAAATTGGTTGTACAATGTAGCTTTCATACCCTTGCCACTTCTTAAATACAAAATATGCTTAATTCAATGACAATGACAGAAGGCAAAATCAATATACCATGAAATATAGGTCACTGAACCACAAATAGTTTACAAGGTCAATTTCTGAGTACAACTTTTCTCAAGTAAATAGTCTTCAAGACATGATACAAATCGCTGGACCATAAAATATAGATCACTGACCTACATATACTTGAGAGGTCAATCTGATGTGTCACATCGATCCATTATACATACTCCGATGTTAATCCATCAAATAATCCAGAAGATATTTAACAAAATCGCTAGACCATGAAATATATGCTGATTAATATTTAATTTGAGGTCAAAGTTTGACCCACACTGTTTCATTATCTATAAATATGGCACTTAGCCATCAAATATTGGGAGATCGAGGGTTGAGCACAAGACTATGGTAACTCAAACATATTTTTGAAACCCTTGTTTAGGGGCAACTTGGACCCCTTTGTAAACAATGCAAATTTGGGTGCCATTGCTCATACGAGCAATGGCACCTAAATTTTCATTGTTTACAGAAAGAAATGTTGTAATCTTCATAACGCCTTCATGGTGAGGAGATTAGGTTTGGGGAAAAACAATCATCTGGCTTATGATAGTCTTGCGCACAACCCTCGAGATGAGATATAAGACTCACTGTGCTATGACATATAGGTCACAAAGACCTACATTTATTTTGAAGTAAAATACTGTGTCATACTGATCCATCATCCCAAACTATGATAGCTATACATTAAGTTGTTTTCAAGATGTAACATAAGATCATTGGACCATGAAATATAGTTCACAGTGATCTACATTTGTACTTTTACTTTTAGGTCAACTGTTGGATCATCCCAAATAATAAAGTTCAGACATCAAATAACATTCAAGATATACGGCATAATCACAGGACCATGAAATATAGGTCCATGTGACCTGTAGACATTTATTATGATGTCAATCATGGTGTCACAGAACCAATATCCCAAGTATCACATAATCGGATTATCCATGAAATAATCTTCAAGCCGGCAAAATCGCTGGAGCATTTAAAAATTAGATCACAATGACCTTGACCTTGTTACACTGAATGTTGATGTGATAAGCATGTCTGATGCCCATCCTGTTTTATCAAGAAGTTGTTTGTATAAGCAAACTGCAAAAAACTACTTTATTGAGGCATCCTAGATTTTGACCTCTAGCCCAACCCTGTGGCACAACCCAGGGGTCCATAGAATGTAGAATGGAAGAGAATCCTCCCAGAGACCCCTATAGCAAATGTGAACAGTTTCTGATACATGGCTGCAGAGATATACATAACCAAAAAACTTCAAAGTAAAACTCGGTTAAAGCACGTGTTAACGGACAGAATCACGGAAGGACAGGATGGATGGACAGACGAACGGACAGAACTGATGGAAACTATATGCCCTAAGGCATACTGCCGGGGTATAATCACAAACTGAAACTCAAATTTTGAATAAATGCTATCAAATGTTTAATTAAGTATAACTTATACTTTGAAAAATACTGAAATGAATTCAATGCTTGAAATCCAAGGTTGACAAAGTATTGACCACTCGGGTTTTTCTGTCTGGGAAATCACAGGTTGTCCCAGGCTGGGCAATAACCCCTAAAATTGTGATACTGGGTAATATGATTTTTTGTTGTTATTTTAACAAGAAATACTTAAAAAAGCTTAAGTTTAATTTAAGAGTTCATTTAGTTTTAAAAAATTTAAATGCATTCTAGAAGTTTATAATGAGGAGGCACTGACATTACAATCAGGGCCCAGTTGTTCAAAGTATTCTTAGCTTAACAAGCTTGTTAGTGGTAAAAATGTTAACTGTTCTAGTAAGTACAATATCCAATTCACAGGTAGTTTTGCTGAAAAATGTGAGTAGCTTTTGCACATGCAAAATCTACTCACTTTTTTCCATAAAAAATATTAGCATATACATTGTATGCTGAAATTTAATATGATACATTAACTAACTACATTGTTAGTTTTGAACAACTGGGCCCTGATATACAGGTAAAATATTGTGACAATAAACCAAATAGAAGACACATGTATTAGCAGGGGCCAACCGGGCCCCTAAATTTTAAAATCTAGGGCCCACCAAAAAAAAATTAGGGGCCTGTTGTGCAACCAGAAATTAAGATTTTGTTTGATTTAACCATATATACTTTACTGAAAATATGTGCAGATATCTTGGTATTGTGCAGATATTAGTCAACACCTGCAAACGACATCTTTCAAGTCGATAAAATTTATTCTGGTTATCCACTCACTGAAATCTAACTGTATGGTAAAATAAAGTTTTCTCAAAGACAGGTATATGAGAATAATGCAGATCCAGACCAGACTGCTCCTTCATGAACAGTCTGATAAAGGTCTACACTGTTTGCCATTCCTTCCACACCCTAGATATGAAACAGTGGTTTGTACTGTAATCCTAAAACTTTAACAGTGTACTCAGTTTACCTCACTGATCACAAAGGACAAACACTGATGCTCTGTCATTATAGTGTCAGCTGAACTTAAATTCACTCTTCTGCCAGAGCAAAAAGTAGAGGTATTGCCACATACTGACCCCTCAAAATAATTCAGGAAAGGGACTCCACAAAAACTTGACTACATTCGAAAACAAAAGTAAAAGCAGATAAAAACTGATGCTTGCATCTTGTGTTGTATAGCAACATTTTTTTTTATCCAAGCACTTTGATACTGAAGAACTTTAACCGCTGAGTCACACATTAGAAGGGGAATAACTCCAACTTGCCGGCCAAAGTCAAAAGTAGAATTCATTGTTGGCTGACGTCTGGAGTTGCACCACTGCCTCGAGAGGAATATGTTGTAATGAAATAGCTGGAAGTTTGATCCGGAGACACTAGAAACGATACATTTATATCGCACTAAAGAAACGAAAGTAGGTGCTCCAGAAAAAATCTTAGTTGCCACCCCAATAGTTTGAGATTAAATCACCCAGTCTGATTTTTGATTGCCTCCAGCAGGCGCCTGTTAATCTTGATCCCTGAAGTATAGTATAAGGCTGTAATATGGAATTGGAACCTACAGGATCATCACTGTGTTGCATTACATGTACATTACAAGACCTGCTGATCTGGATACAGCATTTAAGTCTTGTGTTTTTTCGGTCTTACAGTTTTAGCAGTAACAACTATTTTGTACCCTTTGCACTGAGCAGTTTTCTTACAACCATCTTGTTATATTAAAAAAGTTTCAGATAGGACTTTGGTCTCATGTTGACACAAATGTAGACAGTGAAAATATAACTATTTTCCAAAAGATTCAGGTTCTGATTAAAACTGTTCACCTACATTATAGCTACATGAAATCCTTGATTCAGTGTTGAGTTATAAAAAGTATTATTACAGATAAATCCCCTGCTTCAGGTGCATGCATCACAAACAACATTGCTTGTTTTAAACAGCCCTAGCTGAGACCAACAGACACACCTGCTTCAATGGTAGGTGTAAAATCTTAACCAAGGAATGATTAAACAACACCTAATGTACCATAGATATAGTCTAGTTAGTAGTTAAAATATGTAGTATACAGTAATACATCTATATCAGGGCTCAGGAAAACCGGAAAATAGCCAGTCTGGACCGAAAAATAAGAATTCTGGACCGGTTTCAAACACCCCAAAGTGCTAATAATTCAGTCCAACAGGTTTGTGCCTTGAACCCCATTTTATCCCCAACCAACCAATTTTCAGGGATCAATGATGTCTAAAAAATCACAAAGTCAAGTCTTCCCAAACTGACAACATCCGCGCACCTTTTAAATGCAATATTATGGTAGTTAAAAGGCTCTAAACGGTCATTTGACATGTATACTGGAGAGACAGATGAATAATGGCAACCTACCGCAGCACAAATTAATTACGTCATTATCCAAACATGTCAAAAAATTAACACTTCACTGTCCTTTGTGCGGTAAACAAGCGATTAACATGAATCATCAGTAACGGTAGTCTGATAATTAATCTGTTTGTGTGACACATGTGAATACACTGAGACTGCAAAACACCAGGTGCCATTGGCATGTCCAAAAGATCAAAGGTCGCTTTAACTGAGAGTGATAAAAGAATGCACTGCTTGAACGCACCGGTTTTCTTCCTCTTCTTTTTTTGTTTTGATCAACACGGTTTGTTGGCATCTGACCTGGGTCTTATTGTTTACTTCTTTTTTTCTTTTTATTTTTTGTTGACGGCGGTAACATGGGAGTATAATTCAAGGTAGATTTCACGGTAAAATAAGCAGTCTGGTCAGATCTTGAAACATTGAAAACTGCAAAACCGCCCGTGGTGCAGGCCTTTTTTTATTAGACCTAATTAGGTCCATGAAAGTCGTTTCATTCTGTCTCTCCTGTTTCCTGCCATCTTCGCACTTACACAAGATGGGAATCAGTTGTTTATAAATAGTATCTAGGAAAACCCTGCAGAGGTGGAAATAACAACAAAATCGTGCCCTTTTTTTTTTCTTTCTTTTTACATACCCGACTGTATTTATTGACGACGCCAGCTTTGATCATGCTTGTTATGCCCGGACTTCTGTCATATAACGGAGTTGAGGTGTATTATTTAAAAGGAGTCATAGGACTGCCAATTGTCATTAGTTTTCATGACAGGTGATCTTATATTTTTTGGGGGAAATGGGCTCACTGATCACATCAGAGTTCTCACTAGGATTTTGAAAGTAGGAGTTTAAGAATCCATCTCTGAGAAAAGTTGGGAGTTAAAATTAAAAAATAGGAGTTTGACCTAGAAAACTTGGAGTTTTTGGCTAAATATGAAAACTTAATATTTAAGGACATTGTCTGGACAACTTCATTTTTCAACATAGTTAACCTTGACCACTGAGTGTCTGGTAAGGATCCAAAAGCTTTTGGGGCTTAGGAAATAGTGACAGGACTTCCATTAACTTCCAGACTCAGGAAGTCCCAGACTTCCTACCCCTCAAATTTGGAAGTCCCACAGGAAAATCTAGGATGTCCCACTTTTTTCCCTGCTGCGGCGGTCTGCCCTATCTTTAGTAGAACAGAGGTTCTTAATTCAGTGTCACACAGAATCATCATGATATACACTTCTCTTAGATGTGTTTTAAACATATCCTTATCGGTTATTAAAATTCGATCGCATCTTTTTGGAAAGCCTGTACTTGTATGTCGGACCTTAGAGAAAGCATTGGTCCAACTTCGCGTTCGTTTCAAAGCCCAGAGAAAGAAAAAATGAAAAGAAAATAATGAGAGAAAACACCCAAAACATGTTTTCTTAAAAACAAACTATGCTGAAATTCTTCTTAAAAACAAACTATGCTGAAATTATTTTGCAGAAATGTATTTAATGAAATATTTGCTCGGATTGAAGCTGATCAACACGAGCGAGCGAGTTGCTTACTTCACAAAAATTGCGGGAAAACGGCGCCGACTCGTGCAACAACAAACAAATAAAAGGCAGCTCTCGATGAGTTACCAACAGCAATACGTTCGTTCGCGGAGAACAGCAAGCAAAACCATCGCAATTCGCCTATATTTAGACTTACTTTGCGTCTTTTCCGCGCTGGTAAACAGCGCAGCCAGAAGAAGGCTACGAATTTAGAAACGGGTTTTCCGAAAATTTTGACGAAAAATATGTTTTCTTCTCATTTGAAAAATTGCTTTTGTTGTCATGACAAACATAAGCTTCTAAATTCGAATTGGTTTAAATTTGCGTTCTGTGCATAATTTATATTTATTTATTTAATTTCACTCGGTAACTCCCGGAAGTGTTGAGGTGTTTTCAGACTACACACGTTCTTAGCAAAATAATAATTTAAGATTTTAAGACGTGAATATTTAAAAATAATAATGACTTCATATAATTTCACCGAATATTTTCGGGTGTCGCAGAAGAAAGTTTAATTATACAAACATCAATTAATCAATTAGCACGCGTGATAAATACACACAGTGATCACGCAGCCATCAAAATGGTGCCGCGATGCTTGACACCGATGTCAATAAAACTCCCGCAAGTGGAAAGTGGGACGTCCTTAAAGCTCAGTCAACACAGGTAGCGAATTTCCAATAAGTAGGCGGGGCAAACATCATACAACTCGTTAAAAGTGGGCGGGCTTTTTGACAATTTTTGGACATCTCGGGTATCGATTTTGACGGACAAAAGAAATTTCGGAAGTCCGCAGTACGTCTTTGAAGTTCAGTTTGGACGTCCGGTGGCAATAGAGCGTAAATGAGAATCCTCGGAAGGAAATTTTATGCGTACAAAAGCAAAAATAGGCGTAAAAATACGCATACATGCCATACCTCACACTGTGAGACAAAATCTCACAGAATTTTGGCCCTACTGGACCCCGTTTCCCACAAGATTTTCAAATCTCACAGAATTTTCATACCATTTAATAAGCTATTTTTTGAAGAACTAGAAATAAATCACACATTAGCATGGTTTTTCCAAGTTTAATTCATGAAAATAATGGCTTTTAACTTACATATGTAAGCTTGAAAGTGATTTTCATAAAAATCTCACAGAATTTCATCAAATCTCCCTTAAAAATTTGCAAAATCTCACAGATTTCTGTCAATAGCTCATGGCATGTATGAATACGCCGGATTCGGCGTTTCCGAGAACTCTGTCACATCATCATCATCATCGGCTGGACCAATTCAGATTTTTTTTAGAAATGGGCTCATTGATGACATCATCATCATCATCATCGGTTGGACCGTTTCAGATTTCAGAATTTCCAGAGCCCTGCATCTATATAGCAATTGGTACAAGCCCAGTGATTTTACTGGGGTGGGAGGGAGGGGAGATTTTTATCTCACATATTTATTGGTTTTCCCAGTCAAAAGTGGCTTTATTCTTGCAAATTATATATTTTAGTGAAGGTATCGGTACCTTCCCAAAATTGCAGTTAAAAACTTTGTGACCCTAGTTTGTATCATTTTGATGTTTAAGCTTAAGTATTACCAAGTACTACCCATATCGCCCAGTATAGTCTGATTTTCCCAGTATTTCCCAGTGGCCTGGGCTCTGTTTTTTTTTTTTTTGCTTGGCACTGGCTTTCATGCCTGCCTAATCAAATTTATCTTGATGGTTATGCAACCCATGGTTATGCGAATCCGAGACGTTTCGCCCCCAAACCATTTCCTCCCCTAGTCGTTTCGCCCCCAAGACGTTTCCTCCCTGGTCGTTTCCCCCCTAGTCGTTTCGCCCCCCTAGTCGTTTCGCCCCCCTAGTCGTTTCGCCCACTTTTCATTGTAAAACTAATTTTCACTGTTGAACTTTTATAAGAGGTGAGAAGAGGCAAATATTTAAGTAGCATCATCGCCCTGTCACGTCAGCCTAAGGATAACTTATCCTGTTACCGGCCGGCACCGGGCCTTAAAAGTTGGGGGGGGGGGGGGGGGGAGGGTAACTTCCTATATATGGTATATTATGGACGTGCGTGCCGAATAGCCCCCTTTTCCAGCACTGCCAGGTATATGATTGGTCCCCTTTTTTCAACAAAAAGTATATGAATGGCCCAGTTTTTCTGGATTCCCTATGAGGGCCCCATTTTTCTGACATCCTGGTATATGCACATATTTTTCGCTCAGAGATTTTTCGAGGCTGCTTATCCTCTTGGTATTACATGAATCTCGGACCCATCAATTTGATGGGTCCGAGCATGAATTGGCTGTGATATTTGTGAAACAACCAGCAAAAATGGGTACAAAAAAATCAAAGGGCAGTTTATGAATAGGTTAACATTTTGGATGATCAAGTATATGAATGGGTCCGTTTTTTCAAAGGCCAGGTACATGAATGGGGTAGGTTTTGAAATACTGGCTCGCACACCCGTACCAAAATTACCTCTAAGTTACCGCCCTCCCCCCCACCCCCACCCCCCTCAAGAGCTTAAAAGTCGCCACTCGGAGAGGTGTGAGGCTGTTTTCTTCAAAAATTTTAGTGTAACTATTTACCGACCATTTTTTTTCTTTTTCTTTTTTCTTTTTTTCTTTTTTTTTTTTTTTTTCTTTTTTAAAATCTTATTTATGAATTTTTTTATGTATTTTATTGTTTTATTATCTTTTATTTTTTATTATGTTTCATCACTTGTTTTGCATATTATTTTTTTCTTTCTTTCATTTTTTTTTTTGTCATATATCTTTTTTATTCATTAGTTTTATTTTTGTTACATATTTTAATAATAGCAAATGACAATTAACTTTCTGTTCTAAAGTCTCGTAACTTAATCATGACTGTTCACACGAACACCTCTGGTGTCGTCAGTCAATTTAAAACAAAACTGGTAAAGGTGCTGAAGCGATAATTAAAGGTGTTTAACTTTGCAAAGAGCGCGTTTTTTCACACCTCATCATTAATCGCATTAATTGTGTGATTAATGAGTCAAACCAAATAACAATGTGATTAACGGTATTGATCAAAACAGTTAATACTTATCATAGTTCCTAATTAACATTTTCATTCAAAGTACATGCTCTGCTCTCTCTCTCCATTTCTCTCTGTCTCACATGAAGTTAATAAATCTTTTATATAAAAAAAAATAGGGGGAAATGGTTTGGGGGCGAAACGACTAGGGTTGGGGGGCGAAACGACTAGGGGACCAAAAAGGGGGCGAAACGACTAGGGGGGAAACGACCAGGGGGGAAACGTCTTGGGGGCGAAACGTCTTGTTACCGGTTATGCAATGTGTTTGTTGTATTTTAGGTGCAAAAACCTCATGTGATATTTGGATATATGTGTTATGCCTACCGTGTTGTATATATAATATGTGAATGGGGAAAATGGACCATAAAATCTGATGACACTTTTCCTGGAGAAATGTTCGCACAAATGTAAACATCAAGGGTCTTAGGAATAAAAAATAAAAAAATACAGCAACTGCCAATGCAAGGATACCCAGGAACTGTCAAACAGTACTGCTTCGATAAATGCTGGTGTAAATGAGAATTCTTTGAAGACATAGGAGTTTTTAAGATGACATAAAGCTCATAATGAAGTTATGGGGCCTACGAAATTCCCTATACTCCATTTCTGGAGAGTTCGATTTATTGAAACCACGAACCATCATCTAATCATATTCACTGATGATTTAAAAGCAGCAATTTACCCTAAATTTGGAATGTTATGACCTGGCCTGTTGAACCCGAACAAACTTCGAAAAAAGTCGTCCATCTGTGTATTTGTCCTTGCTTTTTATAAAGTCCTCTTTATTTCACTTCATTCAATGTCAGCGTATGTGTTCTTTTTTCTTACGCAATCAATGTTGGGAGCAGATTGACGCTTGGTTTTTGTACAAATATTTCATTCATAAAAATAAACAGAGCGTTTCGACGATCGAGAATACGGCTGGTCTCCGGCATTGGTACAACAGTACAGCTATTATCTTGACTGTCGTGCTAAATCTGAATTAATCCCGCTCAAAGAGCGAGGAAAGGTAACGCCAGACTATATCTTAAATGCTGAAGAAATATAAAGAAATTTACATTATTGTACACAATAATAAGCGGAGAAGCAGCAGATTATTTAAGAGAACTGTTACCAAACACTGTCGGTAACACTACTAGGCATAATCGCAGAAACAGTTCCGATTTTGTTATTTCCTTTTCAAGATTATTTGACTTACTTCACGTCGACATCATCTAGGCTATTTAGCCTCTATAGATGCATTTCATTTGTTTTTTCCAGTCTGGCTTGGTCGTCGGTGAGGTAACATGCAGCTTGAAACTTGAAGGGATGATCTTTCCAAACTTGTTGAGGCGACTTTTGAATTAAGGCATTCAGGGAGTGTGCTATGTTTTTGTTGTTTTTGTTGTTGTCACATAAATTCTCCTAGGTTTGGGACACCTCGAGTTGAGTAGAACGTAAAGAAATTCCGAAGTTAAAATGACTGTCACATAAATTCTCTCAGGTTTGGGACACCTCGAGTTGAGTAGAACGTAAAGAAATTCCGAAGTTAAAATGATGCACAATCCATCACCATATTGTTATATAACAGGGTGTTCAATTGTTTTAAACAACATGTTTACTATGTTTCCATAAATAGCTTTATTTACAATGTTTCCAAAAATAACTTTCTAGAACAACATGTTTACAATAACATGATGTTTACGTCCTTGATTCTGGACTGAGTTGTTTTTGGAATGTCATGGAAGATTTAGAAGTTTCTTGATTGGAACTGGAAAATAAGAGATGCTTGTAGTAAATTCTTTTTCTAGAACCTTCTTTGATATTATATAAGGAGAACAGATTTTCATCTGGGCATCTTTGTATACTTTCACTGGAAATTATTCTATACTGGATTACTTTACTATTTTATTCATTCTGGACTTAAATTCTGAATTCAGGAACATTAAATTGTGGGATCAGAAACTGATATTCAAAGGATTTGTTTTATAAATTCTCATGGATTATTTCAGAGGGACTTTGTGACATAAACTTGAAAGGTACTGTTTACTTACATTATTTTGTTTTGAATCTTGTCTTATTTTTTTGTGAATAAATATTGTTAATAATTTAAAGCTGGTTTCACTTTCATTTCTTTCTCGTTACGCCTGGCTCGTAACAGAAATTGGGGGCTCGTCCGGGATTGGACTTTATACGCCGAAAATGGCTTCGCGTCATCATAAATGATGACCTCCTTGAAGAGGGGGAGTGTTACGACCGAGCACTCCTACCTTCGATTATCTGCCTTGGCAGATTACGCATAGCTTCTAAGTATATATTCAATCTCTGACAACTGCGTCAGAGAGTCGACTCTTTGGCTCAGTGGTTAGAGCATTGGATTTTTATCCGGGAGGACCCGGGTTCGATTCCCATGAAAGGCGGAATATTTTTTCAGCTATGCTTCATTCCTTTGTTACGGCTATCATGTCGTAAGAATATCTACAGTTTAAACTTTATATACACGTTTACTTAGAAAAGAAAAGTTCAGTCTTTTTCACAATAAAAGTTCTTTTAAAAATTCTCCAAGTGTCTTTACACAATAAGATCTTTGTACTCGATAAAACCTGACAACTCAAGTAAGAATGTTAGCAACCCTGCTAGGATGTGCCACGGATCGACTTCTTTGGCTTAACAGTTCTGTTGCGACATGTGATTAAAGACAGTCTCTTATATCTCTCACAGTCCAGGGCAAAGCACAACCTTCTGGCTTGAAACTCAATATTTGACAGCTCGTGACTATGGGTGTTAATGTCTATTAGCATACTACTGTCTATGATTAGCTTCACCAGGGTATCGTTACACAAGCCACTACAAGCTTCTACTAAAGAGTCTATGATAGGATTTCTAATTGCAGCAAGCATAGGATACTCGCTATGACAATACTTGTCGGCAACGAAATCCACTGATCAACGACACGTTGTGTGAAATAATTGGAACTCACATTGAGACGGGTTCCTTTTTTTTAAACAATTTCAACGGATGACCTCTTGTTGATGTGTATGGTACCATTTTGAATAAGTTCTCTTTGTTTACTATGTCGACATTGTGGAGAATTTTGTATACCTGGACCATATTTGCTCGCTCCCTACGGTATTCAGCGTAGGTAAACCTTATGCTTTTAATTTTTCCGGATATGACAAGTATTTAAGGCATTCCACCAGGCGCGTTGCACGTCTTTGGTCATTCTCTAACATAATTTTATCTTTTTTTTTTTTTTGTACTGCGGAGACCTAATTTGTGTAGCGTATTCGACAAATGGACGAACGATAGACTTGTAAAGGTTGAGAAACATTTCCTTGTCAATATACGTAAACGTTCTGAATATAATCCAAAGGTTTCTGTTTTCCTTGTTTACTATCTGTGTTATATGTTCGCGAATTTTTACTCTACAATGACTCCCAAATCTTTTTCTGATTTCACCCTTTCAATTTGTGTCTTATCTTCATCTGAACCCATTTCGTAGTTACTTATGTCACTGTTTTCTCCAATACATGTTTGAACATGATGGCATTTCTTATTATCGTACAACATTTTCCAAATATGAGCCTAAGTTTCTGACCTACCAACATCGTTCTGTAGAAGTTGGGTAGTTTCTGGTGATCCTATCAGATAGTAAATCTTGGTGTCGAATATCTTCATAAATCCCTTTATTACCTCAGGCAGGTCATTTATGAAGACCAGAAACAGAACCGGCCCCATGACACTGCCTTGGGGCACCGGAGGTTATCTCTGTCCAACTTGAGCATAATCCTTTAATAACTACCCTTTGCCGCCCAAGAAGTCTTTTATCCATTTCAGTAATTGTCCAGTTATTCCGTAGTTTTCTAGCTTTTTTTATTAATCTTTTATGAAATATTTTGTCAAAGGCCTTGCTATGGCTATGCTTCACGGTTCGAGCCTCAGACTCAATGGCGGCCTCTTCGTAAAATTTTAACCAGTGGGTGATCCTATCAGATAGTAAATCTTGGTGTCGAATATCTTCATAAATCCCTTTATTACCTCAGGCAGGTCATTTATGAAGACCAGAAACAGAACCGGCCCCATGACACTGCCTTGGGGCACCGGAGGTTATCTCTGTCCAACTTGAGCATAATCCTTTAATAACTACCCTTTGCCGCCCAAGAAGTCTTTTATCCATTTCAGTAATTGTCCAGTTATTCCGTAGTTTTCTAGCTTTTTTTATTAATCTTTTATGAAATATTTTGTCAAAGGCCTTGCTATGGCTATGCTTCACGGTTCGAGCCTCAGACTCAATGGCGGCCTCTTCGTAAAATTTTAACCAGTGGGTTGGGGCTTGACGATATGTCTTTGGCTTGGCCCGCCGTGGTTCAACTATTGGTTTTCATTTACTCTGGCATACAGCAGAATTAGCCATGAGTACTCGGCTTTGTTTATTATAGTGATTAATTTGATTTTTATGTTTTCGCTTTGATACATTGACTGAGTTGGGAGCCTTTATGCGAACCGAATTTTTATGTATTTATGTATTAAGAGTAGCATCGGGACCCAGGGTGAAGTTAGCCAGCTGTAAAAGTGCTTTAAACCCCCGGTGATTTGCTCTACCGACCGTTCTAAGGCGGTGGTGTCATTTTGTTCTTGTGTTTTTCAGTCCTTTTAGTATTGCGATTACCTCGCTTGGGGAAGAGAGAGCTAATCTTAGTGCTTTTCGTACGTTTGTTCGGTTTGTGCTTGTTTAGATTTGTCGGTTTCCTCTTCCTCTTGGGGTCTGGGAAGGGCTGCGGTTTGTGATTGTGGCACTCCCTGGACTTTTCTCCTACTTTTTTTTGCAGTAGTCTAAATAAATCACACCAACATTTTTGCCGTTATCCAATGATTCAGTAATATCTTCTAAAATTCGAGCAGTTGGGTAATGCATGATTTTCCCTTTATAAAGCCAGACTGGGAGTCCGAAAATAGATTAATAACTGTCATGTGCTCAACTATTGCATTTCTTACTAGTCTTTCCATCAGCTTTCTTGGAACTGAGGTGAGGTTTATTGGGCGATAACTTGCAGCTTTACATTTTTTCCCTTTTTAAACATCGCTGTCACATTTGCTTTTTGTTTGTTTGTTTTTTTGTTTTGTTTTTTTTGTTTTGTTTTTTTTTTTTTGTTGTTCTTTTTTTTTTTTTTTTTTTTTTTTTTTTTTTGTTTTTTTTTTTTTTTTTGTTTTTTTTTTTTTTTTTGTTGTTGTTTTTTTTGTGTGTGTTTTATTTATTTATTTTTTTTTCAAATTGTTGGAATTTTGCCCTCTTTCATGGATTTTTCAAACAGTATTTTCAGTGGAGTTTATATTACCTTTTTTTGTTTCTTTTAATAATTTTGGGTGGATACCATCTGGTCCCTGAGACTGGAAGCTTTTATATGATTTACTGCTTTTAAAACTAGTTCTTCTGTGATTTCCACTGTTTCTAATGGTCGATTATAGTCATGTTTCTCAAATATTGGTAGTTCCTCATCACTTTCTATTTCAAAAACACTTGCAAAAAATTGTTTAGAATGTCAGCTGTTTCTCGATAATTCTCTAATACTTTCTCTTCATCACTTAAGAGTTTGTTTACTGTTGATTTGGTTTTACTTTTTTTGATCGAACATATATCCCCAAAAGAGTGTATTTTCAGTTTTTATCCTTGCAGCCAAGTCCTTTTCATATAAATATTTATCTTTCCTGAGTTCTGAGATAATTAAGTTTCTTGCTTTCTTGTGTTTTACGTAATTTTCAACTGTTTTGCAATATTTATACTTTAACCATTTGGTGTGCTTGCTCTTGATAGCTTCCGGTCCAGTTCTTCTGACATATGGGTTATTCTTATTCCTACCATCCCTCCCTTTGCTCACCGGCATATATTTTTCTGACAATTCGACAATTTTATCAGCAAAGCAGCCCCATGATTGGGATAAGTCCAATCCATTGAAAGCTGCTCCCCAGTTGATTTCTTCAAGACATTTACTTATCGTTAAGTAATCACCTTTAAAATAATTCAACTTTTTAAAACTACCTTCTGGTTCACTAGATGAAAAAACATAAGTACTCAGATGATAGTGTCAAATGGTCACTTTTGCCCAGTTCTGGGTTATAACTCAGATTGTGTACCATGTTTTCTTCGTTAGTCAATACTAAATCCAACGTAGACGGTTCATTATTTTCTCTAATTCTCGTGGGTTATGTTACATGTTGGCACTGGTAGGTATCCCGTATGCATTCCAAAAATAGCGAGGCAACGTGGTTCTCTCCAACATTTGTACTACTGTCAGTCCAGTTTATTTCTCTATAATTAAAATCTCCCATGACCATGAGGTGGAAGTATTTTTCCTGGCCAACTTTCTTCAGCAGTGTTGTTAAATGTTCAGAATTCTCTAAAGAACTATTTGGGCTTCTGTATACACATCCCAAAAGCAAAGAATTTGTTTTATTTAATAGTATTTTACACCACACGGATTCATTAAAATCATTCTCAAACAGCATAGGGTTAGCTACAACTTTGTCTCGACATATAAAACACCACCACGTCATTGCCCTGTCGAACTTAAAAACATATCATAACTTTCAATATGGAATGTACTTTCATCTTAGTCATATAAATATTGTTTCGGAAATATTTCTGTCAATCGAACAATGCCTGGTGAGTAATTATCTATAATATGTTCCAATCATGTTCTCTTTACCTGAGTCAGACAATCCACATTTGAGTAAATGCATTTCATTTTAACTACATGACAAGCATATTTAAAACCATCAGTATCTTTGTTAAAATGACTTTTTACACTATCCTCATTATGCCCCCAAATTCGAAGGGCATATTGCTTCTGGGACGTTTGTGCGTGCGTCCGTCAGTCCGTGCGTCCGTTCGTTACGCTTTTTGATGCATAGCATAACTTCTGAACCGTGCATGCTAGGGTTTTGAAATTTCATATATGGATTCTTCATGAAAAAATAGCTGACACGTATTTTTCCCCATCAGAATTATGCTCCTTTCCTGAGTTATGGCCCTTTGAAAAATATCGATGAAATCTTTTTAGCAAAATATCCCAAAAGCGATTGAAGCTAGAGCCTTGAAAATTGGTGAATAGATTGGTATTGATGAGTAGATGACCTGATTAACTTTTGAATAAATTCTGAAAATTACTTCATTGGTTATGGTCCTTTATAACTTTGGGCAATTTTAGATTGCACACATTTTGATGCACAGCATAAGTTTTGAACTGTGCATGCTAGGGTTTTGAAATTTCATATATGGATTCCTCATGAAAAAATAGCTGGCACGTATTTTTTTTTTTTTTTTTTTTTTTTTTTTTTTCTTATCAGGATTATGCCCCTTTCCTGAGTTATGGCCCTTTGAAAAAATATGGATGGAATCTTGTCAGCAAAATATCTCAAAAGCGATTGAAGCTAGAGCCTTGAAACCTAGCGAATAGATTGGTATTGATGAGTAGATGCCTGATTAACTTTTGAATAAATTCTGAAAATCACTTCCTGAGTTATGGTCCTTTATAACTTTGGGCATTTTTACATTGCATACTTTTTGATGCATAGCATAAGTTTTGAACTTTGCATGCTAGGGTTTTGAAATTTCAAATATGGATTCCTCATGAAAAAATAGCTGACACGTATTTTTTTCTTATCAGGATTATGCCCCTTTCATGAGTTATAGCCCTTTGAACAAATATGGATGGAATCTTGTCAGCAAGCTATCTCAAAAATTATTAAAGCTAGAGCCTTGAAATTTGAGGAATAGGTTAGTAGCGATGAGTAGATGACCTGATTAACTTTTGAATAAATTCTGAAAAGTACGTCTTGAGTTATGGCCCCTTGTCATTTTGGGCATTTTTACATTGCACACTTTTTGATGCATAGCATAAGTTTTGAACTGTGCATGCTAGGGTTTTGAAATTTCATATTTAGATTCCTCATGAAAAAACAGCTGACACATATTTTTTCCCATCAGGATTATGCCCCTTACCTGAGTTATGGCCCTTTGAAAAAATATGGATGAAGTCTTGTCGGCAAAATATCTGAAAAACTATTGAAGCTAGAGCCTTGAAATTTAAGGAATAAATTGGTAGCGATGAGTAGATGACCTGATTAACTTTTGAATAAATTCTGAAAAGAACTTCTTGAGTTACGACCCTTTGTCATTTTGGGCATTTAAACATTGCACACTTTTTTATGTTTAGCATTGGTTTTGAACTATGCATGCTAAGCTTTTGAAATTTCATGTATGGATTCCTCATGAAAAAATAGGTGACCCATATTTTCTCCCCATCAGGATTATGCCTCTTTCCTGAGTTATGGCCCTTCGAAGAAATATGGATGGAATCTTGTCAGCAAAATATCTATAAAACTGTTGAAGCTAGAGCCTTGAAATTTAAGGAATAGATAGGTATCGATGAGTAGATGAAGTGAGTAACTTTTGAATAAATTCTGAAAAGTACTTTTTGAGTTATGACCCTTTGTCATTTTGGGCACTTTTACATTGCACACGTTTTGATGCATGGCATAAGTTTTGAACTGTGCATGCTAGTTTGAAATTTCATATATGGATTCCTTATGAAAAAATAGGTGACCCATATTTTTTTCCTATCCGAATTATCTCCCATTTTAGAGTTATTTCCCTTTTAATAAAATAACATTGAAATCTCGTATATTTGTACCGTTGTTACCGTCATGGGCAAGCAGTGTTGGAGTCAAGCAGTGTTGGAGTCAGGCAGTTGGGGGCATAGTGTTTTACAAACACCAGCTCCAGTTAAAAGTATTGTTTATTTCTAAAAATCGTCTTTGATTATTTACAGCAGCTGTATTTACATTAGTAAAACATCTTTCCTATGTATTAAGTAATGAGGGGGGATGGTTGTGTAGTTGTGTCTCGCGACAAACCCCCAATAACAGTCTTATCTTCAGCTAATGTACATTTTTTCAAAGAAATGTGACGCCATAAGGCGTGTACTTTCTAAATGCCTACTTTCATCGAACATGTTGATTTGTGATAGTGGGTCCTGTTAGGGAAACGGGCTTATCTCTACTCCCTGGATTTCCATTACTTCTTCTTGCGCAGAACCTGTGTCAGTCTTTTCGTCCCCTTGCTTGTGTTTTTTCCCTTAGATTTATTTTTATTTTTATTTTGAACAAACTGTCTTTTTTCTGTACTCTGCGAAGGGGTTAATTAAGTCTCTTGTGACAATAACATCTTGTAATTCAAGCGATGTCTTATCCGGGGTATGCTTTGTATTCTGTAGCAAGAATTTGCGCTGTGTTCTATTTTCTAGTATAACTTTTAATGGCCTGGGTTGGTCCTTAGGCTTCCCTAGGCGGTAAGAGGTCATTATTTAAAGCCCTTCCAGGCCTTACGAGGTAGTTATATTTATTATGTCATTTTCATCCTCCTGTTTATGTATCCAACTCATTTGTATGTTCTTTCAAGTTAAATATTACTACATTCATCTAAATTTATGCTCATTTCAAACATCATTTTTCCATCAACTTTAAAATTATAGAATGGGCTAAATAACAAAGTTAGAAGTAGTCAATCCCTTTCGCAGTGTAAAAACAGGGTTAAGGAACAACCGATTAAAAAGCCTGATTTTCTTCTCCTTGGGGACAGAAAAACTACTATACAACTGACGAGATTGAGACACAGATGCAATATACCCAAGGCGGATTTATATCCCAGATGGCATGCTAACGCTGGGCCAAACAACGTTGAATAATGGCTGTCCATTTCGTGGGCCCAACGTAGACATTCAACGTTGGCCCAATGTAAGTCCGCTCGTCCGGCCAACGTGTAGGCATTACGTTGGGCCAACGTATGTCAATGTTAATTACAACATTGGTCCAACGTTGGACCAACTTTAGCCCTGCACAATTTTAACGTTGGGCAAACGTAGAAATTATGTATGATGCCAGTGAAAAGGGGCTGTTACGACAGCAAATCAACATGTGAGTATAACTATATTATATATTCGTTTCTAATTTAGGCAGCAATAATGAATTTCAAGAGACGGATATGAAAACCTCTTATCACTGTGCAGTTATGCTGATCTCATTAGGAAAACACGCTTATCCAAATATACTTAAAATTTTACCACCAAAAAATGAAAATTTTCAGATAAAAAATTCTGATATTTTCATATTTCTGCTCAAAACATAGGTTGTGGGTACTCGTTAGAACCGCCTCGGTGAGGCGGTTCTAACGAGTACCCAAAATCTATGTTTTGGAACAGAAATACGAAAAATAATGTATACCCCTGTAAACCCCAGTTTTACTATATAAAAATGTGGTTTATGGGGGTCAAACTTATATAGGTATGTTTTCGTGATGTGAGTCTTTGCTAGATGCACATGTGGCATTGTAGGCTTTGCTGTGCTCTGGCTCTGGCTTTAACTCACTTGTGAGTTTGACATTCTTACAGCACAGTACTAAATTTTATGACTTTAAAACAATATTTCACCAAAAAGCAGTGGTTTTACAATATTTATTTTTAAAATAATATAGTTTTTTTTTTCTCCTGAGTACTCTAGGAGGATTTTGATCAGCGTTTACACTGAGTGTGTTTTGGATCCATTATTCTAGTGAAACAATGTCTGTGCTGTAAAAAATGTCAAAGTCACAAATGAGCCAATGCACAGCAAAACCTACAATGTCACATGAGCATCCAACAAAGACTCAGGTCAGCCTGCATCAGCCTGCACAACTGCACAGTCTGATAAGAGGCTTTCATATCCGCTGTATGCAGTTCATTACTTTTGCCTAAATTAGAAACGAGTATATAATATAATTATACTCACATGTTTAAAAATCTTAATCTTTCTTCTTTAAATCACATCTTGAGACTTTTATTGGTGCGTTCAGCCAGGGAGTCAGAACTCAAATGGTATAAAAGCTAGCTTTATTAGTAGTCTAAAGTGTTATAAAACCTTTGGTAGATGGAAACAATAATGAACAAGGTTACTCCAAAGTATTGGATTACAAATTAATATAGCAAGTTTTATTGGTCCTTGGCGCTGGACCAGGAAGCCAGTAATAAAGATTACTTCATGCTGTGTTTGTGCTTTATAGGACCGCATATGGTACATTAATATGCCAATTAAATTGGTGTCTTGTATTAACTGATCTGCAATGTGTGTGATATTTTTTAAGCATATTTTATTATTTAACAAATATATACATCTTATCCTTTTCTCCAACGGATTCGATAAATTCAATAATACATGAGCACTCATATAAGACCCTGTATGTATTCCTATTATTCCGGGTATGTTGGGCCAACGTTGGCACACCTTTGAGCCAACGTTTAACTCTTTGGATTTACAGCCTTAGTTATTGATCCACACCACCCACTTAATTTGGATTTAAAACATGGAAATCAAAATTATGCATACCGGTTGACATTGACACCATGTTTGTCACTTTAGCAGAATCAGCAATAAACAAATTGCTGACGTCGGTCCAACGTTGGCCCAACATACAAAGGAGTACATGATTTGTATATTTTGGTAACTTTAAGCCAACGTTGGGCCAACCTTACACCACATATTAAATACAAATATTTATTTCCAGTATTTTGCCTAACGTTGGCCCATTATTGTGCCAACTATGACATTATTTTACTGACTTTAAAATAATTCATTAGATTGATATCATGGTTGTCCCAACGTTGGGCCAGCATTGGACAGCCAACGGATAACCATCAGCCAACGATACAACCCAATGCCAACGTTGGGCCAACGTTGTCATGCTATCTTGGATAATGTTAATACATAACTCTGCGTGTAAGTGAGGAGCTCAGTTCGAATCAGCGGAACATGATTTCTTTGACTGCAATTTATACAACATTCAAAGACAGTGACTAATTCAGGCAATAAATCCAAATCTCGTGATTGATTTTACACTATTAACATGTGATTCTGGTTTGTGTGAATATGGTGAAAATAAGTACATAATATTAGCTGTTCTACGGTATATCAGAGATACACACAGATTCTCATAGTACGACATTTAGCATTCTACAAGAATGATTATAACGCTATTGACATACATGTACTCAAGTACCCAGGGAAGCTAGTATTTCTGTAAACCAAATATTACATTGTCTGTATTTGTTTTCAAACGTTCTTCCATTTACATGTATACAACTTTATGTGTAGGTAGAGGGCTATATAATGTTGCACTTACTTGTGCCAAATCCGACAATAAAATATGTTTTATCTAAAGTACCAAGCTAAGGAAGAAATTCGCCGAACGGCTATGTCGCGACTGCTGGTGAAACGGAACTAAACGCACAGACCAAACATTGTTCACCATCCGTGAAAAGTAGATCAAAGTTAGTATCGATTGATGGCGGATCTGTGTAAAAAGTTTCGTCAGCCTAAAAGGACTGGTGTTTGAGAAACGAGGCCAAACGCACAGACTAAACATTGTTCAACCAAGCGTGAAAAGTAAGTCAAAGTTAGTAACGGCTGATGGCGGTTTTGTGTAAAAAGCTTCATTGGCCTAGAAGGACTGGTGTTTGAGAAACGGAGCTAAACCCACAGACTAAACATTGTTCTACCAAGCGTGAAACGTAGGTCAAAGTTAATAACGGTTGATGGCGGATTTATGTAAAACGTTTCATTAATCTAGAAGGATTTGTGTTTGAGAAACAGACTTCACATTGTTCAACCCCGCGTCAAAGTTAGTAACGTTTGATGGCGGATTTGTGTACAACGTTCCATTAGCATAGAAAGATTGGTGTTTGAGAAATGGAACTAAACACACAGACTAAACATTATTGACTCTGACAACGATAACACCAACGACAAGCATTACGAAAACACACTTATTCAAATATATACAAAATTTCACCTCCAAAAAACTGAAAATTTTCAGGTAAAATTTCTGACATTTTTCATATTTCTGCTCAAAACATATATTGTGGGTACACGCTAGAATCGCCTCGGCGAAGCGATTCTAACGAGAACCTATAATTTATGTTCCTGAGCAGAAATAGGAAAAACAATGTATACCCCTGTAACCCCCAGTTTTACTACATAAAATTATATATTGCATATTGCCAACGATAACACAAACGACAATCATTACGAAAACACGCCTATTCAAATATATAGAACATTTCACCTCCCAACAAAAACTGAAAATTTCCAGGTCAAAGTTCTTATATTTTTCACATTTCTGCTCAAAACATAGATTGTGGGTACTGACTAGAACTGCCTCGGCCAGGCGGTTTTAACGAGTACCACAATCTATGTTCTTAGCAGAAATATGAAAAAAAATGTTTACCCCTGTAAATCCCAGTTTTACTACATAAAATTATATACTGCATATTGCCAACGATAACCACAACGACAACCGTTACGAAAACACGCCTATTCAAATATATAGAAAATTTTACCTAAAAAAAAAAACTAAAAATTTTCATGTAAAAGTTCTGATATTTTTCATATTTCTGCTCAAAACATAGATTGTGGATACTTATTAGAACCGCTTCGGCGAAGCGGTTCTGACTAGTACCAACAATTTATGTTTTTAAGCAGAAATAAGAAAAATAATGTATACCCCTGTATGTTTTGAGCAGAAATAAGAAAAATAATATATACCCCTGTAAACCCAAGTTTTACAATATAAAAGTGGAGTTTAAGGGGGTCAAAACTATATAGGTATGTTTTCGTGATGACGCCGGAAGGTGATCCCTATGTCGATCCTGCTTACTAAAGCAGCCGCAACAAAAAGCGACTTACTGAATGATGTCGAAAGAAAGAAGGGCCGAGATTCATTAATCATCGAGTAACGCAGATTACTATTTCATATCTCCTTAATTTCGCTTGACGCGACCAAAATATTTTTCTATATTTACAATAAAGATTCGGACATCTAACTCCTTGCCATATTTGTCCTTAAGTTTGAACAAGTCCAGTTTATTACTTGCTGAGTCTCAAAGCTGCTGCATGAGTGACAGTGTAGACCCTGATCAGATGTCGCGTTCTGTGGCGTCTGATCTCGGTCTGCACTGTTTGCCCAGGCCTGTCTGTCCGAATATTTAGGGTAAATATAGAAAGTGTAAACTGGCCTTTGTCTCAGTAGTTATACACATTTCGCATATTGCAATCACTTGGACCTTAACCTTTTGACGGGATCTTGAGACATTTGAATATTAGTTGTCTTTATTTTACCAGAAAATAAAGTTTGGCATTTTGTTCAAATCGTTTCCAAATAAAAGTCTGACATTTAAATTGTATTTGAAGAAATCATGAAAATGTCATATTAATTTCCTGCTTCTGAATAAGATGTCATATTTTCTCAACAAGAAAGAAAAAATGAGACGCAAAGTCAGAAAACGTACATTCGGACATGTGTACCCAGTGAAGATTCAGATCAGCCTGCGCATTCGCTAGCACTAATTGAACACTTATGGGACTCTCTGGGGATTTCTCAGAAAAATGACACGATATTCTAAGCTAAGCTCGAAAATAACTCAAGTCATTTTCAGGCAAAAAATTCCATATGTAACTCATAAACATATCCAGAGATGACATCCTTGGTTAAGCTTGTCTTGATTAACCTAAAAATAACGGGTCATTTTTATACCCCAAACTTTGAACAGTTGAGGGGCATATTGGTTTAGCCTTGTCCGTCTATCTGTCTGCGCGTTACTACTTTTTGATGCTTGTGAAACTAGAGAATGGCTTATGCTAGCAACTTGAAATTTTATACATGGCATGAACACAAAAAATAAGCGAACTTGTTTCTCATTTATTTGTTGTTTTTTTTTTTTTTTTTTTTTTTTTTGTTTTGTTTTGTTTTGTTTTTTGTTGTTTTTTTTTTTCGCCGGACCTAATATGACAAAGTTATGCCCGTTTTTTGACTCTATCCTATTCTATTCTAAATATTGCCATTAAAGCAATAGCAAAACCTTGTCAACATGATATCCAGAGAACCGCTTGAGCTAGGATTCTTATATTTGGCATACGGTTTAGGATCAGTGTGTAGACAACCTGATTAACTTTCGAGCGAATTCTGATAAATATAGACAGAGTTATTCCCCTTTTCGGACTTCGCTCTTATAACGATAGGAAAATCTTGTCAACACGACATCTAGAGAACCGCTTGAGCTAGGATCCTGATATTTTGCATGCTGTTTTGGATTAATATTTAGATGAGCTGTTTAACTTTTGAGTGAAATTCGTAAAACAATGGCAGAGTTATGGCCTTTTAAACTTTGCCTGATTTTCAACGGGAAAGTGTTTCCAGCACATCTAGAAAACCGCACGAGTCGAGATTCTGATCTTTGCATAACATACAGTTTAGGATCAGTGTGTAGACGACATTATTAACTTTTAAGTAAATTGACGGTTATGCGGACTTTGCTGTTATAATAGTAGGAAAACCTTGTCAACACAATATATACAGAACGCTTGAGCCAGGATCCTTATATTTTGCATACTTTTTAGGATCAATGTTTAGATGCGCTGATTAAGTTTTGGGCGAAATTTGTAAAAAGAAAAAAAAAAGCCACAGAGTTATGCCCCTTTCGACTTTGCATTTATTATTATGGGAAAACGTTGTCAACACGATGCCTAGAAAACCGCTTGAGCTAGGATTTTTATATTTGGCATATAATTTTGGATCATTGTGTAGACAACCTATTTAACTTTTGAGCGAATTTCGTAAAATATAGAGGGAGCTATGTCCCTTTCGGACTTTGCTATTATAACAATAGGAAAACCTTGTCAATACAATAGCTAGAGAACCGCTTGAGCTAGGATTCTGATAGTTTGCATACTGTTTCGGATCAATGTTTAGATGAGCTGTTTAACTTTTAATTCGTAAAACAATAGCAGAGTTATGCCCCTTTCGACTTTGCCTGTATTAAAATTGGAAAACGTTGTCATCACTGCATCAGCTAGGATTCAGATATTTGGCATACAGTTTAGGATCGGTGTGTAGACGACCTGATTAACTTTTAAGCGAGTTCCGTAACATATTGATGAGTTATGCGGAGATTGCTATTATAACAATCGGAAGACTTTGTCAACACCATATTCAAAGAACCGTTTGAGCTAGGGTCCTGATATTTTGCATAGAGTCGATGTTTAGATGACTCGATTACCTTTTGAGCGAAATTCATAAAACATTTGTACAGTTATGCCCCTTTCGACTTTGCCTGTATTACAATGAGAAAACTTTGTCAACAGAAGTATCTGCTCGTAGATGTCTTCATTAAGTTTTGGGCGGAATTCGTAAAAAAAAAAAAAAAAAAAAAAAAAAAAATGGCAGAGTTATGACCCTTTCGACTTTGCCTGTATTACAATGGAAAAACTTTGTCAACACGATATCAGATCTAGAAAACTGCATGAGCTAGGATTCTGATATTTTGCACACAGTTTAGGATCAATTTTTAGATCTATGACCTGATTAACTTTTGAGCAAATTCCGTAAAATATTGAATGTTATGTCCCTTTTTCGGCTATTTTAATAATTGGAAAACCTTGTCAACACAATATATAGGGAACTAGTAAAAGTAAAATCCTGATATTTTACCAACTATTTGGGATCAATGTTTAGATGACCTGATTAACTTTAGAGCCAATACTGTTATGCCCCTTTCGACTTTGCCTTTATTACATTGGGAAAACCTTGTCAACAGGATTTCTAGAAAACCACTTGAGCTAGGACCTTGATATTTTGCACACATTTTAGAATCAATGTTTGGATGATCTGGTTAACTTGTGACCGTATTCCGTAAAAAAATTGACAGTTATATATGAGTGGTCGGGCTGCGTGGAGGCGTGGGCCCGCCCGGGCCCCGCTGGTCGCGGTGGCGGGGGTCCCGACGAGGGTCCCGGGGGAGTGCGCGGTCTACCCCGTGCCTTTACTTAATCCTTTAGGGACTTCGGGCGGGCCTGCGCCCCCCGCGCGGTCTCGTCGGGATCTTTGTTGTTGCGGTCGGCGGGTTTCGGGTCGGTCTGCGCGTTCGCGTGGAATCGTCGTGGCTTTTGCGGCTAGCTTACACATTATTAGACTAAATGTCCTTTGCGTGGGGCGCGGCTGACGCTATAACGTTGGCGCCATAGCGCTGCAGCTTGACGTAACGTCCGGTTCAGTTTGTTCATTTTCGTGAGAACAGAAGTAATTATATAGACGCAGTAGAAATCATCACTCATTGACTTTTCATACCCCCGCTGCAAGAACTGACATTTACAAGGGCTCATTCTTCCCTCAAACAATCAGAGATCGGAATGTCCTTCCAGATTCAATCATTACCTCTGTTGAATGTACAGATGATACTGTGGCTAGGTTTACCTCTCTGGTGAGAGCTAGGGACTACTGTGCTTTCGACATCTTCCAGAAAGTCGTTTTTTGCTTGGCGCTTTACACAGAAGAATCAAATTTGTAAACTTTTGTCATGATTTAATACAAAACCATTTGTCGTAACTATCTATGCACAAAAAGGTTTATTCTAGTCATTGATTTTTTAAAAAATCAAATATTTTCACTTTTTTCCCATAGTAAAAATGAATGCAAATTATGCAGAAATCTGTAGCGTAGGTAATTTGGAGAGAGATTTTCAACAAGTTCTGCTTGTTCATTTTTTTCTGAAATTTTCACAATATTGTTTTGAAACATCAATAATTCAAATTCAACAAAGAAAAGTAAAAACTATTTTCTTGGACAAAAATTTAAAAAAAAAAATCACTTTACTATAGAAATTGCATAGATCAGATCAATTTTTGGCTGTAAATTTAGTTTTAGGTTAAATATTTGAGAACAAAACACAGAAACAGAAAAGACAAAAGGTCTCTGATAAGATATGGTCAATCAGAACAAAATATTTTCCTTTAAAATTAAACATCAAGCAAAAAACGTCTTTCCGAGTGATGTCGAAAGGACAGTAACTTCCCATATCGCAGGTCCTGGTGAATGAATGTAATTAGACGTATCACCAGTAAATATTTCTGATTCTGATTCTGTAACAGAAGTGAGAAATGTAATACTTATTATGTCTCACTTTTATTACATTTCTCGTCGTAACATAGCTTCTCGGTTTACATGTCTGAGTTGCTCGACTCTGTTAGGGTATAGATTTTGCAGCTAGGATTCATCTTATTCTGGCCCTTGTCAGTAAATGTGTGAATGATAGATTCCTCCCGAGAAACTACTGTGAGTTGTTGAAATTATTATACTGCCTGGCTCAGCTGCCTGGTAAAACTCATCAGGGCCCAGCTGTTCAAAACTAACGATGTCGTTAGTTAACAAATCGTTAAAACTTTGATCATTAAATATGGCATATATGCTAATATTTTTGCTGAAAAAAAATGTGAGTAGCTTTTGCATTTGCAAAAGCTACCCACATTTTTCAGCAAAAATTCCTGTTAATTAGATATTGTACTTACTAGAACAGTTAACATTTTGAACATTAACAAGCTCGTTAAGCTAACGATGCTTTGAACAACTGGGCCCAGATGTCCCAAACTGTCTAGTTCTACCAATCTGAACTGTAGCCTTTGCGGTAAGAAAAGTAGACTATGCGTCCATGCTGTAACCTACATGCGTTCTCTATTACTTCGTTAAACTGCAGTCTGGTCTGGGGTCTAAACATGTACAGTGTGCATATGCTATAAACCCACCTATCTCTCTCTCTCTCTCTCTCTCTCTCTCTCTCTCTCTCTCTCTAAGAGGGAGTCTTTTTATACTTACCTGAGTAAGCACATTTGACCACTGGTAATGTGTGTAGACAATGCTGTTAATGGCAGCATATGCAGAATCGGAGCTTTTTGGAGCAATTTGATCTGGTATACAGTTTTTGCTCACTTTCATTGTTATGTAGTTATCTCCCCTGAAGCAGAAATCCATAAAGGCATCCTTGTGCGCTACGTAACTTTGATACTCTCAGACATATTTTGATAATATATTTGGCAGGATTGAATAGGAAGACCAGTAGGCGTGTCGCGTGCAAGAGAAACAATTCTCACTGACTTCGTTTTGTAGTTATCTCCCCTGAAGCCGAAATCTTGTGCAGGCCGTAACTCCCATACTGTTTGAGATAACTTGATAATATTTGGTAGGAATAAAGAAGAGGATCAGTAGGCGTGTCGTGTGCAAGAGAGACAACTCTCATTTTCTTCATTATGAAGTTATATCCCCTAAAGCCAAAATGTCCAGGCCGTAAGTCCCATACTGTTTGAGATTAGTTGATAATATATAGTAGGGACATATATCAGGTCAAGTAGAAGTGTCGCATGCAAGAAGAACAACTTTTGCTCTGTTCTCCCCTGAACAAATTTCTAAGCCAAATTCTTGTACACTCCATAACTTCCAAATTGTTTGAAATTTTTTATACTATTTATAGAGGCATAGATAAGGACCAGAAAAAGTGTCGTGTGCAAGAGAGACAACTCGCACTTTCTTCTAAATGTAGTTATCTCCCCTGAAGCTGAAATATTGTGCAGGCCATAACTCCCATACTGTTTGAGATAATTTGATAACATATGGTAGGGACATATATCAGACCAAGTAGGAGTGTAGCATGCAAGAAAGACAACTCTTGCTTTGTTCTTTTTCTAGTTATCTCCAATGAACGAATTTCTAAATCAAATTCTTATGCACTCCATAATGGTTTGAAATATTTTGATAATATATAGTAGAGGCATGGACAAGGACCAGAAGGGGTGTTGCGTGCAAGAATAACAACTCTTACTTTCATCTTTATGTAGTTATCTCTCCTGAAACTGAAATCTTGTGCAGGCTATAACTCCCATACGATATAATTTGATAATATTTGATAGGGACGTATATCAGGTCATGTAGGAGTGTTGCATGCAAGAAGGACAATTCTTGTTTTGTACTTTTTTCTAGTTATCTCCCCTGGACACATTTTGAAGCCAAATTCTTGTGCACTCGATAACTTCTTAATGGTTTGAAATATTTTGATATATTTGGTAGAGGCATAGATAAGGGTCAGTAGGCGTGTCACGTGCAAGAGAGACAACTCTCTTTTTTTGTTATGTATTAATCCTCACCCCCCCCCCCCCACACACACACACGTTATGTATTAATTCTCACCTCCCCCCCCCCCCCCCTCCCACACACACACACACCTGAATGCTGAAATCTTGTGCAGGCTATAACTCCCATACTGTCTGAGATAATTTGATAATATTTTGGTGGGACATACGAGTATATCAGGTCAAATAGGAGTGTCACATACAAGAAGGTAACTCTTGCTTTGTTCTTTTTCTTGCAGATTCCACTGAATAAGTTTCTAAGCCAAATTCTTGTGCACCCAATGACTTCTTAATGGTTTGAAATATTTTGATAATATTTTGTAGAGACATAGATAAGGACCAGCAGGCACGTAGCAGGACAGCTTCTGCTGTGGTTGTTTTCTAGTTACCTCCTCTGAATGAATTTCTAAGCCAAATTCTTCGGTATGTGGTTTGAAATATTATGATAATATTTAGTAGAGGCATAGTTAAAGACCAACAGGCATGTCGTGTTCGAGAGTACTCTTTATTTCTTCATTATGTACTTATCTCCCCTGATGCCGAAATCTTGTGCAGGCTATAACTCCCATACTGTTTGAGATAACTTGATAATTTTTGGTAGGGACATATGTCAGGTCAAGTAGGTGTGCAAGAACAACTTTTGCTCTATTGTTTTTTTTTACCTCAATAAACATACAGCAAGTGCCTTTACCTTAACAGGGCATTTATTTTTGCTATTATTTGTGAATATGTACACTCACAAATTCAAATTATTTGCAAATATTGTGTATCATGTACGAATAATCACGTCAGAAGTCACTAATAGATGAATTTTCATAAAAATAAAGAAAAATCAAATAACATGCAAAACTAAATTCATTTACAGTACACCCATTATTGTTTTCATTTATCATTGTGGTCATTTTCCATACTATCTTTTGCATCTTTTTACTTTGCTCTGTTTCAATATTTCCATGATATCTGATTGAAAATATACACCAAATTTAGAAATGGCGGTTTGGTCTGGGGATTTGCCATTTCTTCTGATGGCTGTTTTTACAATTACAATAAGCAACTTGATGATGCTATGTTTACTGAATTGTACAAAGTTCAGGGCTATTAGCCACAGCCTGGTCACTTGAGATGGCCAGTTGTATCCCGAATATGTACATAAAGTATGCCTAAGAGTTTATAATGAAAAGTGTTAAGCGTGAGAAACATGAAATTATGCCTATGCGAACAACAAAGTTGCAGATCAGCCTCTGCATCCGCGCATTTTGATTGAACAGCGCTTTTGTTATTCCCTGTTCCTCTAGTTTTTTGTAGAAAATAAAAAAAAACTTCAACCATACAGCTTGAAATAACCGCTGCTACCCAGTATCTACCATTATTGATTAAAGAAGTAAAGATATCTGCTGCTAGATTTGATTGTGCTAAACGGACAACTGTACTCGGAAGCCTTCTACTAATTTTTGTCTGCTGATGCTGGGCCCCGGGTTCCTACTGAGTGCTGCATACACTAGCTGTTGGCGTATCAGAGCTTTGTATGCAGCAGTCTTTGGTTTTCGTATGTGCTAGAGCAAAATTCCGATGTAGAAAGCCTGTTGTGACCTTGCTTGTAATATTGTTAATGTGTCGTTGACCCAGTAAATGTTACTGCTACAGAATACATATATATTCAAACGCGTTGGGTTCATGCAACGCTTTGGGTTCATGCATCATGCGCAAGTTTCTAAGATATTATTCTCTGCAGTCCCACCAAGATACTTGGCTATTTTTGCATTCTCTACTTAATTTTCCCGGTGTATAATCATGCATAAGTGAATAATTAAGTTTATGTTGTACCTGTTATGGTTTCATACTCAGGGACCGAAGGACACAACTGCAACAACAACATAATTAAGTTTTTTTTTTTTTTTTTTTTTTTGCACATACTTAGCCATTCTCATACCCATGAGATGTGAGATGGGGTGGGGCGGAGATGCTCTTATTTTACCTAAAACAGGGACTGGGGCCTAGCCATGATTTTCATTAAAAAAAACAAAACAAAAACTTTTACACACAAAATACCAATAAATTCTACCATACCAATAAGAAACCTATCAATATCCCAAAATCCCAAGAAACTCTTGCACATACCCAAATGCCACAGATATGTTAAGTCTGTATGTTTTAGCTCTAAAAAACACAGTTTCACATGCTGTCTCCCTAACAAAAAGCTGTTATAAATTCCCTTATTTGTAAAAAATAAGGATCTCACCCGACACTACCGTACAAAAAAAAAAAAAAAAGAAAAAAAAAGAAGAAAGTCGTCGAGATTCAGCTCCTACATCAGGTAAAGCTGTCTGGATAGTCCTGGTCAGTCATGGTGCGCTTTTGGGATAGCTAAATCCTCAACTTATGTCGCAAATGCTCAGCACTGACGAGCTCTGTCGTTCACTCCTCGGACTGTGCACACACGCGCGAACATTATTGTGCACGACAATCGTACGACTAGTCTTGCAACACCACGATGTCGACCTTTCAACTCTGACATAGGTAAACACAGCCACGTGATTTTACCATGTTTATAAAATCTGTCAGAATAACTTGATGAATGGAAAAATCATTAAAGGACTTGAGGAATCATGACAAATTTCGCGGAAAAGGCGGAAGAAGTTGTAAAACGTCTGCAGGAATATTATAAAAACGAAGACGGCTGGACAGTCTGTAAGAAAACAGTAAGTATTTTCATTGAGAAATTGAAAGATAAATTAGCGAAATTGCTTGCGCCAGCTGTCACATGGCTACAACTTACCAAAATAATTAAAAAAAAAAAAAAAAAAAGTAAATAAAAATTACCCTTGGACTCAAAGTTAAGTCTTTTGTTGTTATAATTTGTTGCTGTTTATTTCTTTTTTTTTTTTTTTCTTTTTTTTTTGACAATTTTTTTTTTTTTTTTTTTTTTGACAGCTACCCTAACATACCTATGAATATGTGTGTGTGTGTGATCCATTTTCTGTCCAATTAATGAATAATAATTATTCATTTTAACAAGTTGCTTTCCTTTACACAAAAAAAGTAGTATTTTGGAATAATCTGCTGGCTTGCCCATACCAGTAACTAGTCAACGCCTACCCTAGTACCTCAGTCAGCTTCGTACCTATTTTTGGTTAACTCGTACCTGTTGTCTGGTCAACTGGTACCACAGAAGTCAAGTCGTAACTAGTTTGGTTAACTCATACCTTGTAAAAAAAAGAGAGATAGTGGATGGACAAATATAGGAGGATAGATAGATTCAATTATTTTGTTATTGTGATGTACCCTTAATAGACACGTTAGTTATCCGTCATTCCATGTACTGATTAATGTGGGTGTGAAAAACGAATATTGATATGGGTTTTTTAATCTTGTCCTTAAACAAAGACTGTTTTCAATTCCTGTTTTTAAGTCCTTTGATTTTGTCAGTGAGCAGTGGTTTATGTTTTTGATGACACTTAATGGCACGCGGGAATTTTAAGGTCAGTTATCTTTTGTGTACTGTTTTCTTTTTAATTGTCGATTACTGGATATATATAAGAAGTTTTGAATCCTCTAAGCATCATACATCTTTGAATTCTCTTGATGGGTATCAAAGGTTTTGAAAAAACAAATCAAAATGTCTGATCTTTGCATTGCATGTACATGTAGTAAATTGTGATGTCTGCGGCTGTTAGCAGCATCTTATTTGCGGGACAGGTAAAGCAAATTTCATTTGTTAGCTATTTTGAGGCTGGTACATGTAATTATTTTTCATTTCAGCTTATTTATTTATTTATTTATTATTCGATTGCTAATTTCAAGGCCCATAAAGAGGTGAAAACCTTTTTTTTTACCAAAACTAATTATTTTGAAGTTTCTTAAATGGTTTATGAGTGGTAGACAGTGTAGACCCTGATCAGATGCTGCATTTAGGAAAATACAGGAAACACTTCCCAAGAGAGTTGCAAATCTGATAAACATATAAATGAAAAAGCGAAGGATTCTTTAATCCAATGTACTCTGGAGACCCCTTAGAAAGGGTTATTGGCAAACAGTGGAGACCCAGATCAGATGCTGCATCTGATTAGGGTCTCCACTGTTTGCAAATAGTTCAACCAGTTTTCTCTAAGGAATATCTAAATCACATAGCCAGACTTACCTAAAACTGAAATTAGAATCTTCCAATATATAGTGTGGGGGAGTTTATTCAGGAAGTGTTTCCTGTATTTTAACACTTTGCATGCTTGGTAAAAATTTCAGCAGACTACATTTTGAAATATTTTTTCTTAATTTTTGTACAAAATAGGATTTGACACTTCATGCAAATTATCTCCTTAGGAGACAATTGCATGAAGTGTTAGATCCTATTTTCTAGGAAAAAATATGAAAAACATTGTCATTTTTTTTTATCTGATGAATCTGCCCATAGCATGGTAAGTGTTAACGTCAAGGTATTCAATGATTGTAAGCAAACAATGAACACAGATTGTGATGCATTTTTTTTTTTTTTTTTTTCAGTCATGAGTTTTGATATTTTCTTATTTTTCCATGAAAATATATGTTGTGGGTACTCATATGTATATATGTTAAGGGTACTCGTATGCTGTGGGTACTCATTATAAAGGGCTTTACTGAGGCACTTCTAATGAGTACCCACAACATATATTTTCATGGAGAAATAAGGAAAATATTTGTCTGCATATTCCTCTTATCTGAAACTGTGCACAATGCATTATTTGCAGGCAGATTTGAGCAACACTGCTGACTTACTCTAAGTACATGACTCCCTTCACTTACAGTTGACTCTCTTTATCTAGAAGTTGAAGAGACTCTCTGAAATACTTTGAGATATCCGTACATCAACATATCAGACTTACAGAATTGAGGAATAAATAAATTAAATAAATCAAACAATTCCATTCCACAAATGAATATGTAATTTGTCTCCTGAAATTAGATACTAAGGAACGACTTAACCCAAAATAGGCATGATTTGACAAAGGTATGAGTTGATTAAGGTACAAGCTGACCAGAAACCCCACACCTGGTTGTGAAATTTTCCACATGTGTCTCAACAAAAGCTGCATACTAAATGCTAACCTGACAAATCTGAATTAAAACTTTGATTTAAACACATATGAAATGCATATTTAGTGGGAACAAATATTTTGTAAGCATGAAAAAACTTACATTCTAACTTGTGTAAATGAGGTAAAAAATCTCCTTTTTCATTTTCATGCGCAATGTCAAAAAAGTGATGCAAAAAGGTATACATGAACATTTAATTCGAAAAAGGGAAAAAAAAAAAAAAGAAGGAAATGTTTACAGTGTGCAGATTTGTAAACATTCTTTAACTCTTAAAGCGCCAAGCAAAATTTGTAGCAGACGACATTCAAAAGCCGGCCTCAGTGGCTCAGTTGGATGCGCCATCCCACTGGAGACCAGGATGTCGCGGGTTCATCCCCCACCGAGGTTGGCAACATTCTTTCGTGGAGATTGATCATGAAATATTTTCTACGGTCATTCTTTCCCTTCCGCTGATTCAAGAAGGGCAGTTGTCAGTTTCTGGCGAAAGAATGTGCACAATACTGGTTAACCGCTTAGAGGACTAAGCCTGCTTAGAGGACTAAGCCTGCCCAGTAAACGTGTGGTTGAGTAAACTGACCACGCTCGACATGACCCCATTGGGTTGACTGGGCCGTAAAACCTCAACACAAACAAACAAACGACATTCAAAATAATTTTTTTTTATTTATCCACACGAAATGTCAGGACTTTTTTTCTCTGAAAAATAAAAAAAATATAAAAAAAAATGTCATCTGCTGCAGTTGTGATTGGTGCTTTAAGGGTTAACATGGAGTGACAGCAGTTTTGGCTTTAAGGGTTAACATGGAGTGACAGCAGTTTTGCTTCTTGTTTGTAACAATAATTGCAGAGCTGCAGACAGCATTTTTAAGATAACCACATTTTTTCCCAAAATTGTGCATTTACAAGTCGATGCAATTCAGATGTGTAACCACACCATATGCCTTCATAAAGAAGTAGACAAAAAGTACACTGGCTATATTCTGAAGACTAAGGAATCGCTTGGCTGTGTACTTATAGGCATAGCTCTTGATAAGATGCGCTTTTCAGTTCAAAAAGTATTAATATTTTTCTTATTTCTCCATAAAAACATATATTATGGGTACTCGTTAGAAGCACCTCATCAAAACACTTCTAATGAATACCCACAACATGTTTTCATGGAAAAAGAAGAATATTTACCTGATACCCACTCTTATCGGGGTATGTGGTAATCAGGTTGAATATGGTACATGTAGGTATATATTCTGAGCTTGGATCCAGAAAAAACAGTTTTTAAAATTGCATTGTAAAAATGCTATTCCACTGAGAAAAAGCTGAAAACTGAGGGCAGTTAATGTTTAAAAAAATGCAAGTGTGCATTTCTCATTCAATTTTTTTTATTTTTTTACCCTCAAACTGCTTAAACTTGCTTTCTGGCATGAACAGAAATTTCTGTTTTAAATAATATTGAACAGTACAAAATATGACACAGACAAAATTAAAACTTAGAAAAATACATTAATTTAAAAAAAAAAATTGCAGTAGTGTGTGGTTTTATTTAACCTTGTCCTGCTGAACCCGGATATACCCTTCCTTTTCATACAGATCAGTTGGCTTCTGATCTGAATCTGCACTGTTTGCCATTAAGTATGTGAATATGTATAAACAACCTGGATCAAGTAATCTGATTTGCTGAAAATTGGAAGTGGGTGTGGCATCTTAATTTATTCAGCATGACAAGGGTTAAAATTATGGAGCTTTAACCACAGAATGACTGCTTTGCACCAAACAGTCCTGTTCCACTATCAGCATATTTTTCCACATCACTTACAATGAAAAAAAAAATGAGGATGCCTCCTATGTAGGGTAAACTTATTTTTTCATGGTTGCTGCTCCAAATAAATAGGCCTAGAAAACACCTACTGGTACTTTATGACAATAGTTTGCAAAATTTCACCTTCTGTTTAAAGCACCAGACAAAAAGCGACTTTCTGAATGCAGAGTAGGGTTATTAACCCTACTCCTGCTGAACCCAGATATACCCTGCCTTTGCAAACAGTGAAGAAGCCAACCGACCTGGATTTGCACTGTTTGCTATTAAGTATGTGAATTTATATCAATGATCTGGGATCAAGTAATCTGGTTGGCTGAAAATTAGGAGTGCGCGTGGCATCTTAATTTGGGTTAAAATAGCTAGTTTTTATCCAGATAGCCTCATCATCTCTCAAGAGTTACTTCCAAATAATTATAAATGGTCACATTTTGGCAGTTGTAAGAGATTTATTTTACTCTGAAAATGTGATCAGCGTATGGAGAAACCATACTGTAAGAACCCTAAGTATTGGGACAGATAGGCCTTTGCAAACACTGTAGACCCAGATCAGATGCCACAGAATGCAGCGTCTACACTGTTTACTACTCATCTAGCACTATACTTAAGACATATCAACAGGTAGTAAAAGGGCTATTTCAAATTTCAGGATGTGTAATGAGGAGTTGGGGTGTCCCAATACTTGGGGTAAACATGGTATACTGAATTATTTTCAGACATATTAAGACTGAGCGTGCACCTTCAGCATGCCTTGTAGTTTAAAATAAAACACAGCTCAGGATAATTTATAATTATAGGCACATTTATAATGAAAAGAACTGACATTTTTCATAGTTCTAGTAAAGGTGCTATTTTCAATCCAAAAGTACTGATATTTTTATACGCCCATTTGAAAAACGGGACATATTATGTTACGGGGTATGGCGTCCGTCCGTAAACTTTTTCATTTCCTGCTAACTCCTCCTACAGTTTACATCCGATCAAGCTGAAACTTGGTATATAGTTAGACCATGATGTGGCGCAGCGCATATTGTTTCGGGGTTACAGTCCGCCAAATGTTTGCAGAGTTATGCCCCTTAGAAAATTTCTGTAAACTTTTCATTTCTGGTTAACTCCTCCTAAATTGTACATCCTATCAAGCTGAAACCATGTATAGTTAGACCATGATGTGGAGCAGCGCATATTGTTTCGAGGTTACAGTCCACCAAATATTAGCAGAGTTATGCCCCTTTGAAAATTTCAGTAGACTTTTTGTTTCCGGCTAACTCCTCTTACAGTTTACATCCGATCAAGCTGAAACTTGGTGTATAGTTAGACTATGATGTGGCGCAGCGCATATTATTTCTGGGTTACAGTCCACCAAATGTTTGCAGAGTTATGCCCCTTAGAAAATTTCTGTAAACTTTTCATATCCGGTTAACTCCTCCTACATTTTACATCCGATCAAGCTGAAACTTCATGTATAGTTAGACCATGATGTGGAGCAGCGCATATTGTTTCGAGGTTACAGTCCACCAAATATTAGCAGAGTTATTTACCTTTGAAAATTTCAGTAGACTTTTTGTTTCCGGCTAACTCCTCCTACAGTTTACATCCGATCAAGCTGAAACTTGATTTGTAGTTAGACCATTGTTTCAAGGTTACGGTCCACCAAATATTAGCAGAGTTATACCCCTTTAAAAATTTCGATTAAATTTTTCGTTTCTGGCTAACTCCTCCTACAGTTTACATCCAATCAAGCTGAAACTTCATGTACAGTTAGACCATGATGTGGAGCAGCGCATTTTGTTTCGAGGTTACAGTCCACCAAATATTAGCAGAGTTATTTACCTTTGAAAATTTCAGTAAACTTTTCGTTTCTGGCTAAATCCTCCTACAGTTTACAGCCTATCAAGGTGAAACTTGATATGTAGTTAGACCATGACGTGGAGCAGCGCATATTCTTTCAAGGTTACAGTCCACCAAATATTAGCAGAGTTAAACCCCTTTGAAAAATTCTATTAAATCCTCCTACAGTTTACATCCGATCAAGCTGAAACTTCATAAATAGTTACACGATGATGTGGAGCAGCAAATATTATTTCGAGGTTACAGTGCACCAAATATTTGCAGATTTATGCCCCTTTGAAGTTTAGTCAAATTTTTGCAGCAGATTGTTTAGAGGTAATAGTGTGCCAAAGGCTCATATGAGCTTATAATATAACCATGCTTCTGTGGTGTGTCTTCCGTCAGAAAGCACTTCTTCCTAGAAGCAGCAAACTTCTCCCTATTTTCCCAGGAGGGAGAAGTCACTTCTTTCTTAATTTCTGGGCCAGCTTTGACCCTTAGGTTACAGTTCACCAAATATCAGCAGAGATTATGCCCCAATGAAATTTTTTTATTTTTTATTTTTTTTTTGTAATTCCGGTTTCAGTTTATATCCGGAGCACTGAATTATACAGGAGCCAGTTTATGTGCTGCATCTTATTACTTGCCACGGGCGTATAATGCCCCGCTTGTTCTTATTTGTCCATGAAAACATATGTTGTGGTACTCATTAGAAGCACCTTGCTGAGGTGCTTCTAATGAGTAGCCATAACATATGTTTTTATGGACAAATAAGAAAAATACTGACCTGATACCCACTCTTATCTAGACCTATGATTTTTTATTTCTCCATGAAACTATATGTTGTGGGTACTCATTAGAAGTGGCACTGTGTCTTGGTAAGGCATTTCTAATGAGTACCCTGAACATTTATTTATATGGACAAGTAAGAAAAATATTATATAGACAACCCCTCTTGTCTGAAACATCAAAAAAAAAAGGCTTTTAAAGGAAGATTTTACATTTCAGGCAAACACTGGTCTTTATCCTGTTGCCTATTTCTGTTACAGAAAGATGGAACCACAATCTCGTACAAACCTTCAGAAGAGTACCCCAGTGGCTACCTGTAAGTTTCTTTATTAGAGGATTTCTTGAGGAAGAGAATTTGGGGATAATTCTAGGATCATATTTCTTATTTCTACATAAAAGCATATATTGTGCATAGTCATTAGAAGTGCTTTGAGACGGTGCTTCTAATGAGTACCCACAACATATGTTTAAATGGAGCTATCAGCTAAGAAAATTGTCCCAGAATTATCATCAAATACTCCTTAACATTTAACATTTCTTCTGTGAATAATATTGAATATTTATTTTAAAACAGACAGGCAAGCCTGAGCAAATAATGCACATCTAAATCAGACACTGCAAAATGCAGTGTCTGATCAGGGTCTGTTCTAATTAGTGTTTAATACTCATACAGAATGTTTCAAAAACATCAACAGATTGTAAAATGAACTTATTTCAAATTTTAGGACTGGTATGATAAGGTGTTAGATTGTACCAATGTTTAGGGTAAACAAGGTTGGTATAAACTGTGAACAAGAGAAAATATGACTTCAAAACATAATTATACAGAGCCTAATCTAATTAACCATTGTCATGCTAAATAAATTAAGATGCCACACCCACTTCTAGTTTTCAGTCTATCAGACTACTTGATCCAGGTTGTTGATACAAATTCAAATACTGAATGACAAACAGTGCAGATCCAGATCAGTTGGCTTCTTCAGAAGCCAACTGATCTGGATCTACACTGTTTGCAAAGGCAGGACATATTGGTGCTCAGCAGGACAGGCATTAGGAGTCTTTTCTGGGGACACTAGTGACAACCAAGGATCCAAGGTTTTTTTCAGACAGACAGCAAAGACTGATCATATGATAGAAAAATCATTTGCTGCAGATCTTGCCCAGAGAGGCGCTTCTAATGAGTGCCCACAACATATGTTTTCATGGAGAAATAAGAAATATATGAGTACTTTTTGGTTGAAAAAAAAGTGTCTTATCTCTGCGCCGTCCGACTGGAGACCAGGAGGTTGCGGGTTCAACCCAAGCCGTGGTCGGCAACATTCTTTCGTGGAGATTGATCATGAAATATTTTCTACGGTCATTCTCTCCCTTCCGCTGATTCAAGAAGGGCAGTTGTCAGTTTCTGGCTAAAGAATGTGCACAATACTGGTTAACCGCTTAGAGGACTAAACCTGCCCAGTAAACGTGTGGTTAGGTAAACTGACCATGCTTGACATGACCCCATAGGGTTGACTGGGCCATAAAACCTCAACACAAACAAAAAAAAAGGTGTCTTATCTAGAGTTGTGTATAAGGCAATACCGAATAAATTTTTATATTCTCATCCCCACCCGCCCCTAAAAAGAATCTGACCAATAAAAAATTTTGGGGTGGAAAATTTTTTCGCACACTGCCATGCTAATGTTGAAGACAGCTCTTATCTACCTTTTATTTATTGGAAAGCACCTTTTTTTATAGGAAGAATAATAACAGAAGGTTTGCTGCCTTTTCCACAATCAGTACTGTCTGTTACCTTGTTTTGCTTTGATTAATTTTTTTCATGAAAATTAAAAAATAAAAAATAAAATCCACCCACCCACCCTATTTTTTTCTAAAATTTGAATAAGAATCTATTAATTTATTTGGTATGGCCTAAGACTTGACTTAGTAAAGTAATGGATTTACATAGCTCCTGATAAGAGGAGGAATCCAGACAACAGTTTTATGCCCCCAACTTCAAACATGTTGGCATATTGCTTTGGGCTTGTCCATCTGCCTGTATGGCATGCTTTTCTTGTAAACAAAATTTCTAAGGAACCAATTGAGTTAGGCTAATGAAACTTTGCAAGCAGTTTAGAACTAATGTTTAGATGACCTGATTAAATTTTGGTGAACTTTGGATTACTTTTGTCAGAGTTATGTCACTTTTCAGCTTTGGTATTGTGTATTGACTAGCCTATAGTTGGGGGCATAGTGTTTTACACAGTTCTAGCGTTTATTTCTTCATGAAAACATATGTGAGGTACTTCTAATGAATATCCACAACATGTTTTTGAGGAGAAACAAGAAAAAATTCAGTTGTTAGGGTAAATGTCCTAAAATTTCGAACACCAAAGTTTCTAACAAAATGGCATATGCAAACAGTGCAGACCCGGATCAGACTGCTCCTGAAGGAGCAGTCTGATCAGGGTCTACACTATTTGCCATTCCACTAAGTATTTTAAGAAACAACTGCACAAAGAGCAAAACTTCGGCCAACAAAGTATGGAATAAAGTGTTTAAAATTTTAGGACAATTACCGTAGTTGGAAAAAAGTACCTTCTGTGGAATTATGTCACGACTTGCACTGTAAGTGTTTTTGGAGAAATAAGAAAAAACATTTTGTATGTTTTGGTCAAAAGTGCCTTTGCTTTGATCACAGGGCTGGTCTTTATTCTAAGTTTTCAGTTCAGTGAATAAATATGCTACGTAGAACAAGAAACCACAAAATGACTAAAGTTTGTTGGTATTTACAATAAATGTAACCGCTTTTGTTTTGGAGTGTTTTTATTGTTGAAACTTAATATTGCTTCATTATAGCCAATCAAGCAGTACTATCTGCATAGGTGTATAACCTGTCTTAACCCCAAACCTGCTAAATTAAAATGTTATTAACAGACAGTATTTAAACCCTTCTTAAGCTGAATAAATTAAGATGCCACATCCACTTCTTATTATCAGCCAATCAGTTTCTTTGAGTCAGGATATTCATATAAGTTTACATACTAAATGACAAACAGTGCAGATCCAGATGATCTGGATCTACACTGTTTGCAAAGACAGGGCACATCCAGGTTCAGCAGGACCATGCAGTGTTAAAACCTAAATCTGCTGAATTTAAATATTATCAGACAGCATTTTGAAATCCGTGAGCTGTTTCATTTTTAAGTACCGTAATAATCCTAAGTATTGGGACAGACAGGCCTTTGCAAGCCGTGTAGGCCCATATTAGATGCTGCAGAACATGGTGTCCAATCAGGGTCTACACTGTTTTTTCATACATACAGCAATATTTTAGACACATCAAGAGGTAGTAGAATGGACTGTTTCAAATTTTAGGACAAGTATGGTAAGAAGTTAAGGTGTCCCAATACTTAGGGTAATTAGGGTAAAGGTGTTTTCCGAGCCTGATCAGAGACTTTGCTGTCCACCTACAGAGTAAGTGGATACTGCTGTTTGCATAATTCTCAAGTAAGCAGGGATAGCCGCATAATATTTTTCTTATTTCTTTTTCTCTATGGCACATAATATGTTGTAGATACTATTGACAGCAAATGTCATCCTACCAGAGCCGGTTTTGATAAGAAATAATGTCTCAAAGGTTTGCTCCTCAAAGAAAAAAGAATTGTGAGCAACTTCCTGTCTTTCAGTACTTTCAGTACTTTGATTCTTATTTCTCTGTAATTTAGGCGCCATAAGGGATCACACCTATACTGACCATGAAATGTAAGATGGATCAGAAATGGGGCCTTCCATGAGTCTAATCACTCTGTCACCATCTTTTGTAGCTTAGAGGTACTTGAATCCACTAAATAAGTTCATCAGGATATAGACTATCACATTAATCCAAAGAATTATTTGGATCGTATCCAAAGAAGAATTTTCACTTAAGTGAAAATTCTTCTTTGGATATGATCCAAAGAATTATTTGGATGAAAGTTTTTAGAATTTTTTAGATACTGATGTCAGTGGACAGGGCTCCAGTCCTGACTCTTTTCCTGCAGTTATATTGGATATGATTTCCTGATCTTGGTCGTTTAAATTGGATGGTTAACTGGAGAGTGACTGTGTACGTAGGGAAAACCATTTATGCAGCTAAAGATCATTATGCTTGTGTCATATTCTTCACAGATGTCCATCCTGCAAACACTGCCCCTCAGATCAGCCCACACATATATGCACAGTCTGATGAGGACCTTCACCATCCGCTTACAGAATCATTACACCCCCGACATACAAAGTATGTCTAGTAGTATATAGTTTTCACTTTTCCGTTCGTCTGTTTGTTCATTCATACATACATTCGTCTTCCGTCATGTTCATGGATACCAGGGTCAAAGTTTTTGCTTCAAAGTTTATAAGACCTTATATTATTAAGACCCTTTTTATATTTGGCATGATGGTAGATATAGGTCTCAAGTTTTCTCAGTGCCAATCCCACCCCAGTGCCTTACCTTGACATCAAGGTTACGGACTTGAAATTTCATATAAAAGTCAAAATTCTTGCTCTTAAGTTTATACCCATGTAGCTATATTATCAAGACCCTTCAATGAATTTCATTTATATTTGGCATGATGCTAGATATAGGTCTAAAGTTTTACTCAGTGTCATCCCCACCCAGGGGCTGACCTTGAGGTCAAGGTCATGGACAATTTTCATATAAAGTCAAAATTTTTGCACTTACGAGGGATGTTCGAAATGAATTGCTTATTGTCCTCTAGCTCGATATCCACGTGGGGCACGATAAAAACCAGTACATACCTGTATAGGGCTATTCAATATCTACACAATGGTGTATAAATGTACATGTTAGACTAAGTGTAAGACATAAAATTTGCCATTTGAATACACGCAGTCATTGACCACTGCAGTAAAAATGGTTGGTAGAAGCGTCGACAAAAAAGATGAAATACGGGCTTACATTAAAGCTCGCTCAAAACTTGGTTATTCTTTGAAGAAGCTGATGACTGAAATTTCTACTGCTTTCGGACCTTCTTGTGTGTCTTATGACACAGTTCGGCGGTGGAAAAAGAAATTTGAGTCTGGTGTAGAGTCCATCAAAAATGCACCGAAATCAGGTAGGCCAAAATCTGCATCTCGTAAAAAAATTGTTTCCAAAATAAAGGAAATCATTGAAGGAGATGCCAGATTTACAGTTCGTGATATTGCACGGAAGGTAGGCATATCACTATCAACGGTTCACCTTATTTTGAAGAAGCATTTGAAAGTCAGAAAGATTTCTGCTAGATGGGTGCCACATCTGTTGACTGACGAGCAAAAGAGGCAACGGGTTAAAGTGGCCAAAAAACTGCTTCAAATGTTTCCAAAATATGACAAAAAGCAGTTTGCCAATGTCATCACAGGTGATGAAACCTGGGTCCATTATTTTGAGCCCGTCAGAAAGGTTAGCAATAAGATCTGGGCCACTAAACACAGCAAACGCCCAATAATTGCCAAACGTTCTTTGAGTACAAAGAAGGTTTTGTATGCAATCTTCTTCTCTGGTGAAGGAGTCGCAATAAAAGTGCCAGTGAAAAAGGGCAAAGGCATCACCGGAAAGTACTACAAAGACGTAGTACTGAAGAAACTGAAAAAGTATTATCAGAAACGACGCCCTGCCACTGGTTTTAAACATGTCCGTCTTCTACATGACAATGCCCCAGCTCATACCTCCGTAATAGTTACGGCGTTTTTGAAGAAAGAAAAAGTAACTGTTTTGCCTCACCCCCCGTATTCCCCAGACCTTGCCCCATGTGATTTCTTTTTGTTTCCGAAATTGAAAGCATTCCTTGCTGGGCGGAAATACCAGTCCCGACAGGCACTTGGATCTGCCATTCATCAGTACCTTATTACTGTGCCCAAATCAGCATACCGTGACGCCTTCAAGAAGTGGATACATCGGCTGAAACTTTGCATTTCTAGCCACGGGGAGTACTTCGAGGGCATGAAATGAGTACTTTGGGGCTAACTTGAAATTTGAAGTCTCCAGATAGAAATAAGCAATTCATTTCGAACATCCCTCGTAAGTTTATATAGCTATATTATCTGGACCCTTCAATGAATTTCATGTACATTTGGCATGATGATAGATAGGTCTAATGTTTTATTCAGAACAATCCCCACCCAAGGGCATGACCTTGAGGTCAAGGTTACAAGGTCACAGACTTAGAATTTTCATATAAAAGTCAAATTGTTTGCATTTAAGTTTATATAGCTATATCATCAAGCCCTTTTGATGAATTTCATTTTATATTTAGCATGGTGGTAGATATAGATTTAAAGTTTTACTCAGAGATATTTCCATCCTGGGGTGTGACCTGAGGTCAAAGACTTTTTCATATAAAAGTCAAACTTTTTGCATTAAAGTTTAGCTATCAAGACACTTTGATTTATTTCATTGATATTTGACATGATGTTATATGTAGGTCTACAGTTTTTCTTAGCACCATCCCCAAGCTGGGGCATGGCTTTGAGGTCAGTGTCACAGATTTAGATTTTTCATAGAGATGTCAAAGATTTTGCTTATATTATAAAGACTCTGATTAATTCCACTGATATTTTGTTATGCTGATAGGTATAGCTCTAAAGTTTTATTTAGCATGATCCCTGCACCCATGCCTTACCTTTGAGGTCAAGGTTAGGGCTTCATGTAATGTGTGACTAAATTCTTTCAATGTTGTATTAATATAGCATATAGATGGGAATGGTGTACAGGGTGCTGTCATTTGATTGACAGTCATTATTTTCTACAGTATCTAACTAGACAAAGTGCTCAGTGGGGGCACATATACTCCCGACCAGTGCTGACCAGTGCTACCGCCTCTTTTTAAAAAGTGCAAAGTATGTAGCTTTGACTCTGGAGATGGCATTCCACCACTACCACCTTGTTATTAGCTCACCTGAGCATGAAGTGCTCAAGATGAGCTATTGTGGTCAGTCAGTGTCCGTCGTTCAGCGTCAGCAATTGCTTTAAAAGCCTACTCCTCCTACGCCCCTGGGCCAATTGAAACTTGATAGGAAGCATCAGGGTGACTTATAGATCAGAAATAGCTAAAATTGTTCGGATCGGAAATTCAAGATGGCGACCATGGCGGACAGCCTGAAAATCTATTTTTTACTTCTACTCCTGAACTGAAAGGCCAGTTGACTCCAAACTTGTTGGAAAGCATAGGGGTGACTGGTATATCAAAATAGCTAAAATCATTCCAATGGGAAATCCAAGATGGTCACCATGGCTGTTATCTTGAAAATCTATTTTTCGCACCTTTCGACTTTAATGTTTTAGGAACTCCTAGGTCCTTATCACATTGCATGCTGGGTAAAAATTTCAGCAAGCAACATTTTTGTAATATTTTTCTAATTTTTCTTAGAAAATAGGATTTGACATTTCATGCAAATTGTCATATCAGATCCTTTTTACTAGGAAAAATGAGAAAAATGTCATCAGTTTGTCATCTGCTGAATTTGCCCAGGGCATGGTAAGTGATAACTGCTGTTTTAATTTAGTTGATACTTGGAATGGTGTTAATACTGGTTTGAAGTTTTACACAGTGCCTACCCCAGCCCAATCAGTGACCTTCAGGTCAAAGTCACAGGCTTAGAAAGTTAATGGCAAAGGTTTTGATTAAATATCCTTGATCATTTTAGCTAATATCTGGACTGAACTCAGAACCTGTTCCAAAGTTTTACACAGTACCACACTAATCTCACTCAGTGATCTGGAGGTCAAGGTCACAGACTTAAAAAAATTTCGTTTTTAAAGATCTCTGTTGTCTAAAATTCTGGATGTATTAAGTTGATAATTGGAATGATATTAAATATTGGTCCAAAATTGTATTGTTTTTTTATCCATTACAAACCCAAACCCATCAGTGACCTTGAGGTGTCATGCACTTTAATAGATTAGAGTTTTTCTTTTATCTCCTGAATGCCTGGATGTATAGTAAATAAGTTCATACATGTACTTGAATGATGTTAGATGCTACCAAGTATGAGCCCCAACTTGAGCTCCAGCTCTTCATTGACCTTAAGGTCAAGGTCACAGAAATTTTATGTTGTTTTCATTTTTCAAGTTTTCTAAGGCTTGTGTTTCTTGAATGTCTTGATGCAATTAAAGTCATACTTGGACTGATAATAGGTACTGGTTCAGAGATTTACATAATGTATTTATTACACCGAGCCATATCTACCATCTTTGATCTTGATGCAGTGGCAAATTTAGAGAGAATAGAACATTAAATTTTTTTGCAAATTACAATTGTACCACTGGCAGACAAACTGTCATTCAGGCAAGCTATGCTGTCACACAACAGCGCTTGTTTTATAAAGGTTTTGTTAATGCTTAGTTTATAATAGAAAGAATTTTGTGCAGACTACAGTTTTTTGCTGGCATAGATTATAATAAGTAAAATGTCGTAAGTGTTTGACAACCGATATAGTATTGAATGGATCATAGTACAACTTACCAGTGACAAAGGTGTTGTTTTATACTGTCTCCGGTGTCTGACACAACCCAGCAGGCACATGACGTAACTACAACGTCGATGCAACGTCATGACGTTGTATCGACGTTAAGCCGACATTGTATAAACGTCATGTGCCCGCTGGGAAGAATTGCCGTCAATAATGTAATAACCATTCATACATGTATGAGCTGTATGGTTGGTTGTATGACTAAACAAAAAAACATATCCAAATATATGGGATATCTTGATAAATATGTTTTTTTGTCTCTCAAAAAAAAAAATAAAATAAATAAATAAATAAATAAAGTACTCATTAGAATTGTCTGAGAGAGTTCTAATCATGAGTAGCTACTGTGTATGTATTTCTGGAGAAATGATAAAATTTGGCATCACACATCACAACCTCTTTATAACACTGTTGCTAGGATTCAAAGCAAAACAGCCATGTGGATCCAAACAAAAATGTATAGATTATATAGAAAAATGACCGTTTATGGTCATTTTTCTATATAATCTATACATTTTTGCCAGGATACAACACTTAGGGCCCACCTTTAAACCATCTTACAGCCAAAACTGTTGTATATCCAAAACTGTCTTATAATGAACTGTCATATAAACAAGTTTCAATGTACCTTTTGTTTGAATAAACAAGTTTCAATGTACCTTTTGTTTGAAAAAAAATAATAAAACAAACATTTTATCAAGAATATGAAAGCATGTATTTCATTATGATTCTTTTGTTTTAGCATTAGTAGTGTAGGACAATATATTACACTTGATTTGTATGCATATATGTACATTTGTATGGTATTTTGAGGGCCTCATGGAAGATTACCTATATTATATGCTAAATGCTGTTACCCTTGTTAAATAAAGTCTAAAACTTCCCTCTTCTCTTTCCTCTCTTCTTCTATCCCTCTTCTCTTTTCCTCTCTTCTTCTACCCCTCTTCTCTTTTTTCTCTTTCTATCCCTCTTTTCTTTCTTACTCCTCTATCCCTCTTCTTTTTTCTCTCTCCTGTCCCCTTTCTCTTTGTTCTTCTACCCCTCTTCTCTTTCCTCTCTCTGTCTGTCCTTCTCTTTCCTCTCCTCTCCATCTTCTTTTTCCTCTCCTCTCCTATCCCTCTCCTCTTTCCTCCTCTTATATTCTTCCTCTTTCCTCTCCTCTGTATTCTATTTTCTCCTCTATCCTTCTTTTCCCTCTCTCCTTCTATCCGTCCTCTTATATCCCTCTTCTCTTTCCTCTCTTCTTCTATTCCTCTTCTCTTTCCTCTCCTCTTTTATTCCTCTTCTCTTTCCTCTCTTTTTCTATCCATCTTCTCCTTCTATTCTTCTTCATTTACGTCTCCTCTTCTATCCTTCTTTTCTCTCTCCTCTTCTATCCCTCTTTTTTCTTTCCTCTCCTATCCCTCCTTGCTTTCCTCTCCTCTTCTATCCTCTTTCCTCTCATCTTCTATCCTTCTCCTCCAAATACAAAATGACCAACAAGGGTTGACATGCTGTTGTGATGTGATGTGACCAGGTCTGATCACATAGCATGAGGACCAAATTATTAACACATTACAATGACATGCTCACTAAATGCCTCAATTTAATCCGTTTCCCTGTTCCAAAAAATACATTTCTCAAGTCTGCCAAATAGGAAAGACTACATGTATGTAATACAGTTATGCATTTAACTTACTGAATATAGATGAAATTGACATGCTGGCTTAGCTGTACAGTCTATAATGGTTTTTGTTGTGTTTTGTCAGTTTGTGTAAGTAATGGTAAAACTTGCAGACCAACATTTTCTTGAAGTGAGAATCACAACTACATCAGATGACATTTGGATATTTTTGAGAAAATATTCGTTGATTGATTTTTGTCACCAGTGCTTTAGCAGTCATTGTCCAATATTGTCGTTGGCATCAGCATCAGTGTCAACAATGTTAAGTCTGTGTCTCAGAGATCAAGGCTTCTAGGCTAATGAAACTTCATACACACATCTGCCATGATGCACTCTGCCCATTGCCATCAACCGTTACTGACCTTGACCAACTTTCACAATTGGCTGAACAGTGTTTAGTCTGTGTGTTTAGCTTGAATGTTAAGTCCACATGCATTTAGCTCCATTTCTCGAATATAAATGCTTCTAGGCTAATGATAAACCTTACCCATTGCCATCAACCGTTACTGACCTTAACCTACTTTTCATGCTTGGTTGAACAATATATAGTCTGTGTGTTTATCCCTGTTTCTAAAATACCAAGGCCTATAGACTAATGAAACTTCATACACACATCCACCTGGGCTCACCTTACCCACTATTATTGACCATTAGTGACTTTGACCTACTTTTTATGCTTGGCTGAACAATATTTAGTCTGTGCATTCTGGAATACTGAGGCATCTTCATAGAACATTCACCATCATCAACATCTAGCCCACTACCATCGACTGTTACTCATCCTGACCTACTTTTGATGTTTGGTTAAACAATGTATAGTCAGTGCATTTAGCTCTGTTTCTCAAACACAGTGGCCTTTAACCTAATGAAACTTCTTGCACACATCCACCATGATGCACCCTGCCCTGACTGCCATCGACAGTTTCTGATCTTGACTTAATTTTTGCGCTTCGCTGAACAATGTTTAGTCTGCAGCATCTACACCACTGCAACTTCATACACATATCCACCATGATGCACCCTGCCAACTGCCATTGACAGTTTCTAGACTTGACACTAGTGTACAATTGAGTATCTAGACGACACTAGTGTAAAATACACAGATACCTTGCTTCTCTTCTCCTGATTTAGCTTCATCTCTTGAACACCATTAGCATTCGTGATGTAGCCATTAGGGGAATTTCTTATTTTTATTCTTCAGAAAATTTTATAAGACTTGGCATGTCCTGTGAATAGTCTGCTAGGCAAGACAATTCCAACGACATGCCAAGTCTTATTTTCTACGAAGAATTAAAAAACTAGCATGTTGTCAGCTGCAATTTTGCTCATTGCTTTTGAAGTTAAACATATTTATAGGTTATTTAGTGAAAAAAAAAGATCATTATGCCCCCAACTTCAAAGAAGTTGGAGGGGCATATTGCTTCTGGGACGTTTGTGCGTGTGTGCGTCCGTCCGTCCGTCTGTCCGTGTGTCCGTCCGTTACACTTTTTGATGCATAGCATAACTTCTGAACCATGCATGCTAAGGTTTTGAAGTTTCATGTATGGATTCTTCATGAAAAAATAGCTGACCCGTATTTTTTTTCCCATCAGGATTATGCCCCTTTCCTGAGTTATGGCCCTTTGAAAAAATATAGATGAAATCTTGTCAGCAAAATATCTCAAAAGCTATTGAAGCTAGAGCCTTGAAACTTGGTGAATAGATTGGTATTGATGAGTAGATGACCTGATTAACTTTTGAATAAATTCTGAAAATTACTATATGAGTTATGGCCCTTTATAACTTTGGGCATTTTTACAATTGCACACCTTTTTGATGCATAGCATAAGTTTTGAACTGTGCATGCTAGGGTTTTGAAATTTCATATATGGATTCTTCATGAAAAAATAGCTGACATATTTTTTTTCTTATCAGGATTATGCCCCTTTTCTGAGTTATGGCCCTTTGAAAAAATATGGATGAATTCTTGTCAGCAAAATATCTCAAAAGCTATTGAAGCTAGAGCCTTGAAACCTGGTGAATAGATTGGTATTGATGAGTAAATGACCTGATTAAATTTGAATAAATTCTGAAAATTACTTCATGAGTTATGGCCCTTTATAACTTTGGGCATTTTTACGTTGCACACTTTTTGGTGCATAGCATAAGTTTTGAACTGTGCATGCTAGGGTTTTGAAATTTCATATATGGATTCCTCATGAATAAATAGCAGAATGTATTTTTTTTCTGATCAGGATTATGCCCCTTTTCTGAGTTATGGCCCTTTGAAATAATATGGATGGAATCTTTTCAGCAAGCTATCTCAAAAATTATTGAAGCTAGAGCCTTGAAATTTAAAGAATAGGTTGGTAGCGATGAGTAGATGACCTGATTAACTTTTTAATAAATTCTGAAAAGTACTTCTTGAGTTATGGCCCTTTGTCATTTTGGGCATTTTTACATTGCACACTTTTTGATGCATAACATGTTTTGAACTGTGCATGCTAGGGTTTTGAAATTTCATATTTAGATTTCTCATGAAAAAATAGCTGACACATATTTTTTTTTTTTTTTATTAGGATTATGCCCTTTACCTGAGTTGCGGCCCTTTGAAAAAAATATGGATGAAGTCTTGTCAGCAAAATATCTCAAAAACTATTGAGGCTAGAGCCTTGAAATTAAAGGAATAAATTGGTAGCAATGCGTAGATGACCTGATTAACTTTTGAATAAATTCTGAAAAGTACTTCTTGAGTTATGGCCCTTTGTCATTTTTGGCATTTTTACATTGCACACTTTTTGATGCTCAGCACAGGTTTTGAACTGTGCATTATAGGGTTCTGAAATTTCATATATGGATTCCTCATGAAAAAATATCTGACACATATTTTTTCCCCATCAGGATTATGCCCCTTTCCTGAGTTATGGCCTTTTGAAGAAATATGGATGGAATCTTGTCAGCAAAATATCTCAAAAACTATTGAAGCTAGAGCCTTGAAATTTAAGGAATAGATTGGTAGCGATAAGTAGATGACCTGATTAACTTTTGAATGAAATTCTGAAAAGTACTTCTTGAGTAATGGCCCTTTGTCATTTTGGGCATTTTTACATTGCACACTTTTTGATGCATAGTATAAGTTTTGAACTGTGCATGCTAGTTTGAAATTTCATATATGGATTCCTCATGAAAAAGTAGGTGACCCATATGTTTTTTCCTATCCAAATTATCTCCCATTTTAGAGTTATTCCCCTTTTAATAAAATAACATTTGAAATCTCGAATATTTGTACTGTTGATACCGTCATGGGCAAGCAGTGTTGGAGTCAAGCAGTGTTAGAGTCAGGCAATTGGGGGCATAGTGTTTTACAAACACCAGCTCTAGTTTGCTTTATTATGAATAAATCTGTATGTTGATATTTGCAGGTACAAAGGTGAATCTATCATTAATGCCCCACCTGCTACAGTATTCTACTATGTTGATCCAATGCCAGATGGCCCGAGGGCAAGATGGGACTCGAACATGAAGAAAATAGAAGTGCTTGAATGGATAGATAAGGTGAGATTTTCAATTTTCAGTAATAGAATATGGGCCCATTAGGAGAATATATACATACATGTTACAGTTGACTCTTGTTATCTCGATCTCGTTTATCTCGAATAACCGCTTATCTCGAAGTGAAAATCTGGTCCCTGCCTAAACATGAAAATCTAACAACAGGTAAAAAAAAAAGGTAAAAAATATTGTGGAAAAGAGGAGAAATTGCTAAGGAGCAATTTCTTCTCTTTTCCACAATATTTTCAATATATCTCTAACAATATGTTCAATATATCTCTAACTTCAAGAGTCCAATTACATATATATTTGTTAAATGTGGTTGTTCAAATTATTTTTTCCTCAATTCTGCAAATCTGATATGTCGAGGAACGGATATCTCGAAGTATTTAAGAGGATCCCTTGGACTTTGAGATAACAGGAGTCGACTGTATTTTCATTTAGGACAGCTCCTTTATAATGCAATTTGTGAATGGGATCCATAGTTTTGGCATGGTTCCTATTAGTTTTGTCATTGGTGTTGGCATGACGGTTTCTTGCATGAGCGATATCTCATTAATGGTGCTGTTATTTTCATCAAATTTGCATAGATATATCATTTGGACATGCCTTCAAGCTGTTTAGATTTTGGTGACCATGACCTTGTTTTCAAGTTCAGCATGTAACTTGGAATTTTGGAGGTGGTGGGACACCTGTTTTCTCGAAAAACAAATTTCTAGTCTGATTGAAGAGAGGTACATTGTAAATGTGAGTCCCTTTACTCCAAGCATATAAACCTAATGACTGGCCAAAATAGCAAAATTATACATTACCACTTGGATGAAAGGATGTAGGAAAAAGCACTGTTACAATCAAAGATATGCAGGAGTGCTTTACACTAGCATATTTATGGTAATCATTATGTATAGCGTAATTGCCCTAAATATTTGGATATTTTAACTCCTTCCCACCCACGCTTGTCATTAACCCATTGTAGACTAAATAGACTCATCCACACTATATATTGGCATAGTCCAATTTCAACTTTAGGTAAGTCAGGCTATGAGATTTACATATTCCTAGAGAAAAATGGCTAAACTATATGCAAACAGTGGAGACCCTGATCAGACACCGCATAACCTGCTGGATGAGTGAAACCTGTCTGTCTGTCTGTATACTTTGGTAGGGTAAATACATGTGCAGGTATACATACTTATAACAAACCTAGCATTGTTTTATAATTATTTCTTTGTTAAACTTTCTGAGGTTTTTCCTCCTGGTTTTATGAACCAATTCTGGTTTTATTATGCTTTGTTCTGACAAACCTCTCTCCTGGAGTTTAAGCAACAATCGCCTTTATTACAAACTTCATTGTAAAATATGCTATTTCATTTAACCCATTGTAGTCTGGAGACTCCTAAAAGAGTAATTGGCAAACAGTGCAGACCCAGATCAGATGCCACAGAACACAGCATCTGATACGGGTCTCCACTGTTTGCAAATAGATCATCCTTTTTTCTACAGGAATATCTGAATCACACAGCCTGACATAAAATCAAAATTAGAATCTTCCAATACATGTATATAGTGTGGGGGAACTCATTCAGTCTACAAAGGGTTAACCATGTCAACCCTGCAGACCAGAGCGGATACCATTGCAAATAGTGTAGATCCAGATGAGGTGGCTCATAATGAGCCATCTCATCAAGATCTACATTGTTTGCCATTCTTTTGTTGATGATTGCCTGATATTCCTAATTGCAAGAATGGACATATCCAAATTTAATGATAGATGAGTCCATTTGAGAAACTTAGGGGTGAATGAGTTAAACTATTAGCATTTATATTATCAGTGAAATATGGAGATCTATGCACTTTATTTATATTTTTTATCAAAATAAGGCTTGCCATTTCATGCAGATTTATTATCTCAGAAAACCCTATTTTAACCCTTGTCCTGCTGAACCCAGATATACCCTGCCTTTGCAAACAGTGTAGATCCAGATTGGTTGGCTTTGAAGCCAACTGATCTGGATCTGCACTGTTTGCCATTACGTATGTAAATTTAAAGCAATAATCAAGATCAAGTAATCTGATTGGCTGAAAATTAGAAGAGGGTGTGGCATCTTAATTTATTCAGCAGGACATTTTAACATGTAACATTTTAATTCAGCATGTTATGGTTGCTCTTTGCTTTAAACAATTAATGGTGAATTGTTTGCTTTTTGTCTGCATTATGAAAGAAAAACAATAAGGATTAATGCAAAATTTACCTTTTGTTATAATTGAAAACTGCAGTTGTGGTTAAGATATTAGACTATGTGGCTGGCGCACTTTAGCAATGATATTGTATTCAACCTAATTAGCCCACTACTTCGTATAGTTTTTTTTTTCAAAATTTCTGTGGCAACTTATGTGAACCCAAGTCCTGCTGAAGCCATATATGCCCTTGTCTTTGAAAACAATGTAGATCCAGGTCAGTTGGCTTCTGATCTGGATCTGCACGGTTTGTCATGAAGTATGTGAATTTGTATCTACAAAATGGATCAAATAATCTAATTGGCAGAAATTAGAAATGGGTGTGGCACCCTCACAGTGGCTCAATTGGTAGAGCATTCACTTTCGTGACTGGGAGGTTGCTGGTTTGATCCTCGGCTTAGTCATACCAAAAACTTTTAAAAAATGATACTAGCTGCTCTTTTGCTTGGTTCTCAGCATTAAGAAAGTAGAGCTAAGAATCAAAACTGGTCAGCTCAGTGTCAGTATAATGTGAATGGGTGGAATACCAAGTCAAAAATCTGGGGCATGCTGTTTCAGTGAGGCAGCACTTTAAAGGTGAGCATTGAGCTCCATGCCACATCCAGACACCCTTGCAATATGACTGTAAGATTGTTAAAAGCGGCTTAAAACCTTAATAAACAAACAAACAAACAGAAGTGGACATGGCATCTTAATTTATTCAACATGGCAAGGGTTAACCCTTAAAATGCTAAGAAAGCCTGCATCTGAAAATGTTGTCTGCTGAATATTCCTGCAAACTTTTCAAACCTATTTTTGCATATAGGCAAACAGTGTGGACCCTGATCAGACTGCTCCTAGAGGAGCAGTCTGATCTGGGTCCACATTGTTTGCAAAAATAACTTTCAAAATCACAAGCAGATGACAAATCAGATGACAGTTGTTGTGATTGGCAATTTAAGGGTTAAAATATCCATGCACTGTATTTACCCTAATTATTTCTAACTCCTTATCATACTTATCCAAAGGACTTGTTAAGGAGGAGTATCAGATGATAATTCTGGGATAATTTTTCTTATTTTTCCATAAAAACATATGTTGTGGGTACTCATTAGAAGCGCCTCGCCGAGGCGCTTCTAATGAGTACCCACAACATATGTTTTTATGGAGAACTGGAGAAAATTATCCCAGAATTATCATCAAATACTCCTCCTTATCAAGTCTCCTGCTAATCCTAAAACTTTAATGCCCATCTGACCACCTCGTGACATGTTTAAAAACTGCTGGATGTGTGGCAAACAGTGTAGACCCTGATCAGATACCACATTCTACAGCATCTGATCATTACATGTGAAAGTTGAGCTGAAAGTCAGTCCACACTGGGAGTCAAAATGTAAAAAGCTGATTTGTCATGAAAATATCCCCATAGCTGCTCAGTCAAGTCATAGCACTCTTTATTATACCTGTAAACAAGTTGTGCATTGATTTGATTTTGTTTTAAATTGATTTCTATTGTAAATTATATAAACTGAACTTATTGATCTCTATGGTTAGTTGTAATGGATACCAGTAATACCAGGCTATCAGTGTTTCATCTGGGTGGTAAAACTCCTCAGGGTGGGTCCCTTGTTTCATATTTTGTAAACAATACCAGTTCTTAATTTAACCTTTAAAGCACCAAGCAGATTTGCAGCAAACAACATTCTCATTTTTTTATTTTTTAGAGAAAATAAGACTTGACATTTCATGTGAATCATCTGCCTAGCAAGGCCAAGTCTTATTTATTCTGAAAAATACCAAAAAATTTAGGGCCCAGTTGTTCAAAACTAATGATGCCGTTAGTTAACGATAACATATCGTTAAAACTTTGATCATTAAATATGGCTTATACACTGATGTGAATATCTTTTGCATTTGCAAAAGCTACTCACATTTTTCAGCAAAAATACCTGTGAATTAGATATTATACTTACTAGAACAGTTAACATTTTGACCACTAATGAACTTGTTAAACTAATGATGCTTTGAACAACTGGGCCCAGAATGTCATCTGCTACAGTTGTGACTGACACTTTATGGATTAATAAATTTAGATATTTCTATATTGGACAAAATTTTAAAATATTTGTTTTACTTTTCCGAGTGGTTGTAATAATTGATTCAACAAACAAAATAATTTGTTGTGGCTGAAACAGTAAAACTCTGATCAGTGTCTACACTCTTTATTACTAATCCAGCTGTTTTTCTGAACAAAACTAAGGAAAATTATGGTATGATTCCAAATATCAGGGAAGATAAACACAGAAGGAGACAAATTGAAAATGTAAAATTTTGAGTCCTGTTAACCCTGGTCCTTCTGATCCCGGATATACCTTACCAATGCAAACAGTGTAGATCCAGGATAGTTGGATTCGGAAGAAGCCAACTGATCTGGATCTGCACTGTTTGTCATTGAGAATGTGAATTTCTATCAACAACTTGGATCAAGTAATGTGATTGGTTGAAAATTAGAAGTGGGCGTGACATTTAAATTTATTCAGCATGGCAAGGTTTAATTCAACCAGCACATCCACACAGTTTAGCAGAATATCTGTCATATGTCTAAAGAAAGCAATGACTGATCAGCCTGTTCATTTGTACTGGCTGATCTTAGTCATTGCTTGGCGGACATGCATCTTGTTGGAAATCCTGAGCCCTGGCTCAAATGATTCCTGTGCTGAAAATAGGGCTAGCCCTTATATTTTGATTATATGAGACCGTTCAAATGATAAGGTAAAGGTGAAATGACAGCTCAGCATGACATTATTTTCCGGAAATGCTAAATCAGATTTAGTCGTACATAGCTTCTGATAAGGTCCTTATTTTTTTCCCGAAAAGTTACTGATATTTTCTTATTTCTTGATGAAAACTAGACTGGCTCCAGTCGTTTTCGTTTTATATCTATTTCTCTCTTTCTCTACATTATTTTTTTTTATCATGATCCTCTTTAATCCAAGTTACCTATGGCTGAACAAAAACCTTTCTTTCTAGCCAAGGGACTGAAGTAAACAAAAATTTTACAAGCTATACAAGTGTTGTGTCCCCTCAAAAAAAAAAGAAGAAAAAGAAAGAAAAGAAAAATAAAGAAAGGGTCTGGGGCCAGACTAGATGAAAACTTAAATTATGGGTACTCATTAGAAGCACCTCACTGAGGTGCTTCTAATGAGTACCCACAATATATGTTTTTTATAGAGAAACAAGAAAAAAAAATATGTGGATACCCCCCTTTTGTCTGGACCCATAGCCATTATGCATCAAGGATCTTTGGGTATTTTCCAGCATAGTTTATTTCTATTTCAGACACATAAGTCGATCTCCCAGACTAAAGCTTAGCACTCTGCAGGGTTAATTTTTCAGTATGCCACATATTACAATATTTTTCTTATCTTTTCCATATAACAGATTTGTCATTTCATGCAAATTGTCTTTAGTGGAGACAATTTACATGAAATCTCAAATCCTGTTTTCCAGGAAAAATAAAAAAAATATCATGAATTTGTGGTCTGTTGAATTAGCCCAGAGTAGCAGTAAAGGCTAATCATGATTTTACCATATCAGTACTTTTCAATTAAAAACTGTCAGCTTACTACATGTTGGTGTCTGCAGTAAACCAAAATATCCCTGATTACATATGATGCTTTGTGCAAAAAAAGGGGCCTTATGGCATATAGTGGCAAAGAGTGTTTAGATCAGCCTACTCATTCGCACAGTCTAATCAGAACCTTATTTATTCACTTACAGAATCAGTGGACATATTTTAGCATGTATTTGTCACAGGATGAGAAAAGTGTACAGCCGTCCTAGAGCTGGAACATGGCACTGTCAGATGCCCTATCCACTGAACTATCCGGCGGACACTGTCACATAAAGGGGCAGATACTTGAGGGCTGATAAAACTGTGTGGATTTGCAGGCTGATCTAGACCTTTTCTAGTTGCATACAGAATCATTAAAGGCCTCTTTATCTAGCATTTTTGCATCATGATTACCGTATTCGACCTAATTACCGCACCGTGCGCTTAGGTTTTTCAAAACTACTGAGAAAACTTAAAGATAGCGACAGACTTGTCTAATGATACTTACGCGGTTTCTTTTCTGATTTTCTTTATAAAAGCATATGTTGTGGGTACTCATTTGAATTGCATCGACAAGTCGATGCAATTCAAATGAGTACCGACAACATATGCCTTTATAAAGAAGTAGCGAGAAAATACACTTGCTGTAATCTGAAGACAACAGAATTGCTTAACTATGCGCTTATAGGGGTATGTGCGGTAATTAGGTCGAATACCGTATGTGAATATTGTAGACCAGGGCTTCATCTGAACATCTGTAAGATTTGCTGTACAATATATAGACTTGTCAAATCCCAGAGATTGTACTGGCCTTGATCAGGATCTAGACACTTTGCATGCTGTGTAAACAAATTCAGTGGATGACATTTTAAATTATTTTTCTTAATTTTTCAAAGCAAACAGGTGTTGACATTTGATGCATGAAATTTCAAATCCTATTTTCTTGGAAATAAGAAAAATATCATCAATTTGTCTTCTTCTGAATTTGCTCATGAATGGTTAAGGTTAACATTTTGACCAATCAAAAATGCAGCAGCAAATATTATAAAAATATATTTTCAACAGAGAAAATAAGGTTTACCATTTCATGCAAATTGTCTGCTAGGCAGAAAGTTCACATGAAATGTCAAGCCTTGATTTCTCTAAAGTGAAAAAAAGAATATTTCAAATTGTTGTTTGAACTGCATGCAGTTGAGGGTTAAATTTGTCAGAGAATTAAGAAAAAAAAAAAGTTTCAAATATATGTAAATGGTGAATGATAATCCAGATAAATATTTTTTTCTTATTTCTCATCCAAAAACATATGTTGTTGGAACTCATCGGAAGTGATACTGAGACACTTCTTATAAACCATAATAACCCTAACTATTGGAACAGATAGGCTTTTGCAAACAGTGTAGACCAAGATCAGATGCCGCAGAATGTGGTCTCTGATCAGATCTACACTGTTTGCCATACATACAGCAATATTTTAGACACATCAAGAGGTAGTAGAATGGACTATTTCAAATATTAGGACACATATGGTAAGTAGATAGGGTGCCCCAATACTTAGGGTAAATGTGGTAATGATAAGGTACTTTTTCACTTTGTATATACAATATTGATTTCAGATCCTATTTCTGTATTTTTCTTGACTGGGCAGCCAGAGCTATCAAAAATACATCACACTTTCATGTCTAGCATGATAAATTTAATTTGTATTTGCAGATTACATTTTAACCATGAAGACTTAGAATGCTGGGTGATCAGCAGATCACATTTTTATTTTTCTTATTTTTTCCAAAAAAATAGGCTTTGACATTTCATGCAAATTATCTCCTCAGGAGATAATTTGCATAAAATGTCTAAGCCTATTTTCTGGGAAAAAAGTCTGCTGAATCTGCTCAGAGAGTACAATGTAGTAATGATGGTTAAAGTGCAGTGATTTTTTTTTTTTTTGAGAAAATAAGATTTCATTTAATATTAACATTTAACCCTTGTCCTGCTGAACTGCGATATACCCTGCCTTTGCAAACAGTGTAGAAGAAGCCAACTGATCTGGATCTGCACTGTTTGTAATTAAGTATGTGAATCTATATCAACATCCTGGATCAAGTAATCTGATCAGCTGAAAATTAGAAATGGGTGTGGTTTCTTTATTTATTCAGCAGGACAAGGGTTAACATTTAATATGAATTTCTGCCAAGCACCTATAACTGATGTATTTTAGATAGCAGCAGATGACCTTTTAAAACACTTTTTGCCAGAAAATAAGGCTTGAGATTTAATTTATGTGAAGTACCTCCTGTCAAGCCCATTCCAATGAAATATCAAGCCATATTTTCTGGGGAAAATTAGGAAACCTGTCACTTATTTGTTTCCTTCTGATTTTGTCGGTAGATTGCTAGACATTGAAATTTTCTCTCCTCCCCCCCCCCCCCCCCCCCCCCCCCCCCCAGCTCTAGATAAGAGGGTGTACCCACATAATACTTTTCTTGGTTCTCCAAAAAAGCAGATATTGTTGTACTCATTAGAAGCACCTCAGATTATGAAGCACTTTTAATGAGTACCCTGAACTAACGTTTTCATGGAGAATAAGAAAAAGTAAGTTCTTTACAGTCGTGAAGGGCACCTTATCTGGAACTATAATTTGACTGAAGAGAAATAGATATAGCCCTGTACAAAGTGGACTTTTTTATCCTGGTTTGTCTAGCCCCCCTTCATTTGTCTGTATATCTGAAGATTCATTATTCAGGCCTATACAGATATGAGCACCATCCCTAGATTTGTTGGGTTTTGTCCATCTTATGATGAAGATGTGTTGCCCTTTGTATTTTACAAAATCCATGTTCAGGATAGGGCTGCAATGGGTCTTAACCCTAGTCCGGCTGGACCCAGATATATGCCCTGCCTTTGCAAACAGTGTGTAGATCCAAATCAAGTTGGTCTACTTGTCAACTAGACTCAAGATGCACCATAGCTACAGATAAGAGGGGATATCCACACAATATTTTTCTTATTTCTCGACAAAAAATATGTTGTGGGTACTCGTTAGAAGTGCCTCAGTGAGACGCTTCTAATGAGTACCCACAACATATGTTTTTGTCGAGAAATAAGAAAGATATCAGCATTTTTCGGTTGAAAAAAAGCGCCTTATCTGTTGCTATGATGCACTGAGTAGTCCTGGGTTATACCTCAGTATAAGTAGGGCCCATCTGTAACATCATAGCAATTTCCAAAATTTATGTTGTGACTTCCGTTTGTATTTGCTTGGATTTCGATATGTTGCATGATAGCACTTACCAAACTATGGGCAAATTCAGCAGATGGCAAACTCATGATATTTTTCTGATTTTTCCTACAAAATAGGATTTGATACTTCATGCATATTGTCCCCGTAGAAAAATATTTTGAAATGTCATCTGCTGAAATTTTTACCTAGCATGCAAAGTGTTAACCCTTGTCCTGCTGAACCCGGATATACCCTGCCTTTGCAAACAGTTTAGATCCAGATCAGTTGGCCAACTGATCTGGATTTACACTGTTTGTCATTCAGTATGTGAATTTGTATCAACAACCTGGATCAAGCAATCTGATTGGCTGAAATATAAAAATGGGCGTGGCATCTTAATTTATTCAGAAGGACAAGGGTTAAAATTGGCTCATATGATACAATACTTCCAGAGTAATTGAAATTGGTACAAAATCTGTGTAAAAGTGCTATTGTACCGAATTTATCCTAAGTTTTCAGACACCTCAACTCCTTACCATACTTGTTCTAAAATTTTAACAAGTACAATTTACTACCAGATGTATCTAAAAATTGCTGGATGAGTGGCAAACAATGTAGACTCTGATGAGATCCCACATTCTGCAGTGTCTCATCTGGGTCTACACTATTTGCTTAGGCCTGTCTGTCTGAATAGTCATACTGTACTTCACGATAAATTTTATCTGCCATTTGGGCTTTAAATCATTATTGATACTAAGTAAGTCATCTAAATATGGAGAAATTAAATTGAATGTTTCAATAACATTGGCTCGGTTTTTGTGAGAAAGGGATAAGATAAAGTCTCTTTATACCCCCAGTAAACTGTGTTTATGGGGGTATACTGTTTTCACATCGTTCGTCCGTCTGTCTGTCCATCAGTCTGTTGTAACGGTTTGGTCCTTGCGTGGTGTATCTAATAACCACTACTATTGGGAATTTTTTCATAACAAAAGAGATATAAGAATATTGTCTGCTGCTTTTGTGTCAATGGTTTAAGGGACAACAGTTAACACCTTGCAATTATCCTAAAAGATAGACAAGTCCCAGCTGGCTTTCTTCATAAATATATAGCCGGCCGGCCCTTATCGGCCCTTCAGCTACCCTGACGGGCCAATAATGGCCTGCCGGCTATAGATTTATAAAGAATGCTTACTGGAGTCTATGTAGCTAATTAGTAATATCTAAAAAGTGTCGACAGAATGGCAAGTTATGTACTGCATTTATCCTAAATACTGGGACACCTTATCTCCTTACCATAACTTGTCTGTACATTTAACCATTACCACTCTCTGGGCATTTTCAACAGACAACAAATTTATAATATTTTTCTTATTTTTCCCAGAAAACAGATATGACATTTCATGCAAATTGTCTCCAAAAGAGACAATTTGCATGAAATGTCATATCCTGTTTTCTGGGAAAAATAAAAAAAAAAACATCTCAAAATGCCCTCTGCTGAAAATTTTACCCAGAGTGCTAAGCATTAATTAATTAAACAAGTCTATTTTACTACCTGTTGATACATCTAAACATTGCTGGATGACTGTCAAACAGTGTAGACCCTGATCAGATGTCACAGTCTTTGGCATCTGATCTGGGTCTACACTGTTTGCTCAGGCAAATTCTAATGGTTATTATGGTATACAGTTCCTGATTGATTCTGTAATTGATAAGTAACATATTTCATTGAGGCTTCACCATGCGAAAACATGTCTTAGGGCATAATGTGGACAATGAAGGCCCAGATCAGCCTGCACATCCATGCAATCTGATCAGGGCCTTCACTGTTTGCTTGCAGAATCATTGGATACTACAGAATGTATAAATTGAGATCAAAGGCCCGGATGATATTTTGGGCATGGGGCAGGATGATCTGAATCTACATTTTGCACATGTTTGAAGGCACGTTTTTGCTTGATACAGCACATTTAATTCTAAGAGCATAGTGTAGCACATGTTTTGAGAATGTTTTATGCATATTTCAATGAGCTAATTTATTTTAACCCTTGTCATGCTGAATAAATTAAGAGGCCAATCTCATCTCCAATTTTCAGCCAATCATATTACTTGATTCAGGTTGTTGATTCAAATTCACATACTTAAATGCAAACAGTGCAGATCCAGATCAGTTGGCTTCTTCAGAAGCCAACTGATCTGGATATACATTGTTTGCAAAGGCAGGGTATATCCTGGTTCAGCAGGACAAGGGTTAACTTGCATTTTTATTGTTCCTTGCAATATGTTACTGGTACACAGAAATATTAACCCTGGTTCTGCTGAACCCAGATAATCTGTATCTTTGCAAAAAGTGTAGATCCAGATCAGCTGGCTTCTGAAGCCAACTGATCTGGATCTGCCTTGTCAGTCATTATGTGATTTTATATCAACAACCTGGATCAAGTAATAAGAAAATTGGAAGTGTGCGTGGCATCTTAATTTATTCAGCATGGCAAGGGTTAACCCAAAGGACAGCAGATTACACTTTGAAATGTGTTTTTGTTTTATTTTTCAGAGAAATTTAGGCTTGCCATTTCATGTGAATCATGAAACATCAAGTCTTATTTTCTCTGAAAAATAATATAAAGTCCATTTTAGAATGTCATCTGCTTAGCTACTCTTGAAAGGCAAAGTTTTAAAGTTTGACATTAGTGTATTCTTGACCTATATATTTTGCAGTGAGAAAGATATTGTATTAACCATAAATATTAGGTCAGACAGATTTGTTGTGGTTTTACGGCCCAGTCAACCCAATGGGATCATGTCGAGCGCGGTCAGTTAGCCTAACCACACGTTTACTGGGCAGGCTTAGTCCTCTAAGCGGTTAACCAGTATTGTGCACATTCTTTCGCCAGAAACTGACAACTGCCCTTCTTGAATCAGCGGAAGGGAGAGAATGACCGTAGAAAATATTTCATGATCAATCTCTATGAAAAAATGTTGCCGACCTCGGCGGGGGTTGAACCCGCGACCTCCTGGTCTCCAGTCGGACGGCGCATCCAACTGAGCCACCGAGGCCGGCTAAGTCAGACAGATCTGAGCAAATGCCACAGAATGCCACTTCTCTGTTTGCCAATCATCAATGTTGTTTGACACGAACAGGTAGTAAAATGAACTATCAGGTTAACCCTTGTCCTGCTGAATATATTTAGATGCCATGCCCACTTCTAATTTTCAGCCAATCAGATAACTCGATCTGGATTGTTACAATAATTTGCATACTTAATGGCAAACAGTGCAGATCCAGATCAGTTGGCTTCTGAAGAAGCCAACTGATCTGGATCTACACTGTTTGCAAAACAGGATATATCCGGGTTCAGCAGGACAAAGGTTAAGGTGTCCCAATATTCAGGGTACCATAATAAATCTAAGTATTAGGAAAGCTGTGCATATACAAAAAGTATAGACCAAGATCAGATGCCGCAGAATGGGGCATCTGATCATGGTCCACACTGTTTGCAACTCATCTAACAAATTTTAGATGCATTAACAGGTAACCAAATACCAGCTCGGCCACATTACTTTCAGGAAGATTGATTGTGAAACAATTTCAGGTGTCAATCTGTCCTTTCAGATGATTCAGAAAGGGCGTCAGTTACTGGCAAAAGTACTGGTTAACTGCTTGCCCAAGAAAATTGAGTAGGCTCAACCAGCTTGACATGATCTTAACAAAGAATCTGTCATTATGGATATGACTGATTTTGGAGAATTATGTCACTGTTTGACCTTGAATTCGGACAAACCAAGGTCAAAATTTGTGATAAAGTACATTAATTTCCCTCCCTATTGGACAACCTAGAACTGAAGGATGAGCCTTGTTTCTGCTCTCAGATTTGCTTACCCACTGAAAGTATATAGACATGATCAGCAGGGTAAGGGTTAATAACACACACAAACACACACACACGTACATGCACACACACACACACACACACATCCCACACACACACACACATCATGACATGGGGCATTCCGATGCACGTCTGACTGGTGATCAGAAGGTCACAGATGCAATCCCCACCGGGTCAGACAATTATTTTATGGAGATGGATAAGGAGATATTTTCTATGGTCATTATCTCCCCTTTCACTGATTCAAGAAGGGCAGTTATCAGTTTCGGGCAAAAGAATGTGCACAAGAACTGATTAGAGGACTAAGCCTAGAGGACTTTGGTTAGGCAGAGGACTAAGCCTGCCCAGAAAAAGTGTGGTTAGGTAAACTGACTGGCTTGGCATGATCTTAATGGGTTGGCAGGGAAGTAAAACATCAACCTCAACTCAAAACACACACACACACACACACACACACACACACATGCATGCACGCATGCTCTGTAATTTACCCTATAAGGTGCAGTTTGATCTGGGTCTGCACTATTGGCTCAGATATGACAACCAGTATATATGATGCAATGGCATGCAGTCTACAGCCCTGTTAAATGTATAAGCATTGTTATGGCAATAAGTTGCCAATATTTTGGGTGGTTTCGCAGATTTTATTTATATATATATATATATATATATATATATATATATATATATATATATATATATATATATATATACAGTCACATTACGAAAAAATTGGCCTTAAGTCATACAGTGTGTGTGTGAACCAAGCTCAGACCAGATTGCATGTTTGATCAGGGCTCTGGCCATTTACTGTAAAATTCTAGAATATTCATTTAATCTGAAGATGAAGCGTGAAGGCCCTGATCAGACTGCATGAATATATTGAACTGGGCCTGCTCTGTTTTGCAAATGAAGGTAGATCCTTTTTTACCTGTAAATTTGTGGCTGATATAAAGTTGAATCTGTACTTTTGAAAAATACCATAGTTACTCTATAAATTGGGACATGTTAACTCTCTATTTGTAGCAGACAACCTTCTGTCTTATTTTATTTTTCAGAGAAAATAAGTCTTAATATTGCATGTGAACGGTCTGCTTGGCAGATGATTCATGCGACATGTCAAGATTTATTTTCTGTGAAAGACCAAAATAATAAATTTTAAAGTGTTGTCTGCTGCAGTTATGATTGGAGCTTTAGAGTATCAAAGCATCATGTCTTAACCTATAAACTGCCAGTCACAACAATTGTCATCTGCTTAGTCATCTGCTTGTGATTTTGAGTCATTTTTGCAAAACAGTGTGGACCCAGATCAGACTGCACCGCTAGGAGCAGTCTGATCAGGGTCCACACTGTTTGCCTGTATGCAAAAATAGGTTTGAAAAGTTTCAGCAGATGACATAAACAGACAAATGGCATTTTAAGGGTTAAAATATTCACAAACCCATTGATGTTTCTGAAAACCTGCTGCAGAGGGCATACCGTGGGGACCTGATCTGACACCCCATTCTGCAGCATCTGATCTGGGTCCTGCACTGTTTGGTCAGGCCTGTTCATATGAATATATATGGTATTACAATGTTAGAAATTTACTTTTTTTCACAAGCAGCAAGTAGTTGCTACCTGGTCTGAAATAAGGTAGCAAAATGCATCTACATGGCAGCAAAACATGTTGCTCCCATGTCATGGGTTAAACCTTCAAGTGCTAAGCATATTTAGCAGATAGCATTTTCAAAATATTTTTCTTATTTCAGCAATAATGAGGCTTGACACTGCATGGGATTTGTCTGCTTGGCAGACGAGTCACATGAGGTGCTGTCTAATTTGCACTGAAGACATTCACAACACTTAAAGTTGATCGTGTTCGGAGCACTTTACCAGGTAGAAACATTTTGCTACCAACAGCTTGACCAGGTAGCAAACTGAATTTTCAGGCAGCAAATTTGCTACCTGCTACTGTTAATTTCGAACCCTGTAATTAGTTCTCCCAAAACCAGCAATTAACGCTCAGCACTCTGGGTAAAATTTTCAGCAGACATTTTGAAATATTTTTCTCATTTTTCCCAGAAAACAGGATTTGACATTTTATGCCCATTGCAGACAATTTGCATAAAATGCCAAATCCTGTTTTCTGGGAAATGTAAGAAAATATTTCAGAGTGTCATCTGCTGAAAATTTTACCTAGATATATAGATCTCGAATGCTAAACCATAATAAAAGTTTTCTCATAACATCTGAAGAATTTTTCATGTTAGATCCACCTTAACCCTTGTCCTGCTAAACCCGGATATACCCTGCCTTTGCAAACAGTGTAGATCCAGATCAGTTGGCTTCTGAAGAAGCCAACTGATCTGGATCCACCTTAACCCTTGTCCTGCTAAACCCGGATATACCCTGCCTTTGCAAACAGTGTAGATCCAGATCAGTTGGCTTCTGTTTGCCATTAAGTATGTGAATCTATATCAATAAACTTGATCAAGTAATCTGATTGGCTGAAAATTAGAAATGGGTGTGGCTTTTTAATTTATTCAGCAGGACAAGGGTTAACACAGTTCAGTATATTATGTCTGGTTTCACAGTTGCTGATGATTGAATTCTGCTTGCTTGCAGATGATAGATGCCAGTAATTGCATTTTTCCCCATTATATGGGCCAGCCCAAGGAAAAAGGCATCTTTTGGTATATATGGTCATAGTGGTATTAAGAAAACATATGTTGTAATTACTGAGAAGCCCCCTAGTGAGGGGCTTCTAATGATTACCACAACATATGTTTTCATGGAGAAATAAAAAAATATCAGACTTTTCGGTTGGAAAAGGCACCTTATCTGGAGCTGTGATTTAGTTTTACCATATTTACCATTTGTATTTGGACAGACAGGCCTGAGCAAATGGTGTAGACCCAGATGAGATGCTGCAGAATACGGCATCACATCAGGATCTACACTGTTTGCCACTCATCCAGCAATTTTTAGACACAACATCGGACAGTATTGTACTTTAAATTTTATGACCCTTAAAGTGCCAAGCAAAATTTGTACAAGACAACATTCGAAAAGAAATTTTTTTTCTTAGAAAATTGGCCTTGAAATTTCATGTGAATTGTCTGCTTTGCAGATGACTCACATGAAAGGTCAAGACTAATTTACTAAGATAAATAATTAAAAAAATACATATTTAAAAGTGTCGTCTGCTGCAGTTGTGATTGGCGCTTTAATGGTTAAGGAGTTGAGGTGTCTGAATACTTAGGGTAAATATGGTAGTTCTGTATAAGAGGAATATCTAGATAAGTATTTTTAATTTTTCTCCACAAAAACTATGTTGTGGATACCCACTAGAAGCACCTTGCCAAATTAGAAGCACCTTGGCAAGGCATTTCTAATGAGAACTATAACACAGCTGGCCATTTTTATTTTTTTCATTAATCTTTACCATTCTCTTGGCTAATTCAGCAGAAGACAAATTGATGACATTTTTCTTATTTTTCCCAGAAAATAGGATTTGACATTTTATGCAAATTATCTTCAATGGAGACAGTGTTTTCATGAAATTTCAAAATCTATTTTCTGGGGAAAATAAGAAAAATATGTCCAGATGTTGTCTGCTTTAATGAGCGCAGTCATCATTATATTTCGAGAATTTCTTTCATTACTCACCTTGCCCCCCCCACTCCTCAACCCCCTCCCCAAGAGCAGGAGGTATCTAATAAGCACTGCTTATTGACATTTCTTGTTTCAACTGCTTCTATTTCAAACTACATGTAATGTTATACCACACAAAAAACTTCTGGTCCCTTGGAGTTTGAAATAACAAAAGTTGACTGTATTTAATGTGACCTTGATTTCATAAAGCTTTAACCCTTGTCCTGCTGAGTAAATTAAGATGCCACGCCCTTTTCAAATTTTTAGCCAATCAGATTCCTTGATACAGATTTTTTTATAAATTCACATTTATAAAAAGAACACAGTGAAGAGTATGAAGTGAAGGTTGGTGTTCACTAAGGATCAGTACTCAGCCTGCTGCTCTTTATCATGGTGCTTGAAGCCTTATCACGAAAGTTCCGCTCTGGGGTCCCCTGGGAGGACCTCTATGCCAATGACCTTGTTATCATCGCTGAATCACTTGAGGAATGTGTCAGGAGGCTCTTGACTTGGAAAGAAGCAATTGAGAAGAAAGGACTGAGATAAATGCAGGAAAGACAAAGATAATGAACTGCAGTATGGGACTGAACCTCCTGCAGAGTTCAGGCGAGTTTCCATGCACTGTCTGTAGCACTGGAGTGGGCAGCAACAGCATCTTCTGCAATGGCTGCAAGCACTGGGTACACAAGAAATGCAGTGGGCTCAAGCACTTGAAAAAGGACCCTGACTACATGGTGCCAGGGAACTGCACGCCCCTTGGATGGCAGACCACAGAAGGAAGTCAAGGTTGGACCTGACAAGCTTGAGGTGGTAGCTTCCTTTTGCTACCTAGGAGACATGCTATCAGCAGCAGGTGGCTGTGAACTCTCAACCACAACACGTGTGAAAACCACCTGGAAGAAGTTCAAGGATCTGCTACCAGTTCTCTCTTCACGCCACCTCTCTTTCAAAACACATGGCCGTGTGTACAGCTCTTGTGTGCGGAGCGCAATGCTCCATGCCAGCGAGACTTGGCCATTGACAAAGCAGAACCTCCAGCGTCTGCAGCGAAATGACAGGGCAATGATCAGACAGATCTGCAATGTCAGTCCGCAAGATATTGTCATCACCAGGTCCAATGAGCTACTTGTGCGGCTTGGCATTGAGGATCTGTACCTCATTTTGAAGGAGAGAAGACTCCGATGGTATGGACATGTGGAACGCTCCAATGGTGCAGTCAAGACAGCCTTTGACATACAGGTTGATGGAAAGCATGGGCCTGGGAGGCCCAAGATGACATGGAAACAGCTGACAGAGAGGGATTGCAGAGAGTGGAAGCTCTCGGCTATCAACCCTCATGATAGACGTACCTGGAGATCTGGTGTGAGATCTGCCATGTGTGCAGCAAGCCAGCTATCTGGAAGGGGGCCCACTGATGTGGAAGTTTCCCCTGTACCTGCACGTTAATCAAAAATCTGGGCCCAGTTGTTCAAAGCGTCGTTAGCTTAACGAGCTCGTTAAGGGTCATTTCGTTAACTGTTTCAGCAGATTCAATATACAATATTCTGATATTTTTTGCTGAAAAAATGTGAGTAGCTTTTGCACTGCAAAAGCTACTCACATTTTTTCAGCAAAAAATTTCAGCATATTTGCGTATCACTCGATGTAAATTTTAACGAATCGTTAACTAACGACATCGTTAGCTTTGAATAACTGGGCCCTGATTATGATATGATATATGACATACTGAATGGCAATTAGTGCAGATCCAGATCAGTTGGCTTCTTAGAAAGGCAGTGTATATTCGGGTTCAGCAGGACAAGGTTAATCCAATATACAAAACCTAAATAAATAAAAAAAAATATTTGGAACAATATTTTCATCTGTTTTTATATAAAAAGCTTCTTCTTTTGACATTTATTGGAATTGCTTGAAAAGCAGACAGTTTTTTTTGAAAAACTACTGTTTTTGAAATCTTTAATTAGTGTTAACTGTCCTAGTTTTTATCTGATTAAGATCAAATTTGCACATAAAAATATAGTTTGTCAAGATCTTTAGCCAAATACTTTTTCATTTTAACCTTTACCACTCTCTGGGCATTTATGAGTGAGTATTATTAATATCAGACAAGTATCTTTACCTGTCCTCCCAATTTTCTAGATTATTTATTGATATATTGTCTAAGCTGCAGAACTTATCATTGGGATGTCTCAGTTTGTAAAGAATATGTTGAGGCAAATGAGAATGTATTTTTAACCCTTGTCATGCTGAATAAATTAAGATGCCACGTCCACTTCTAATTTCCAGCCAATCAGATTACTTGATCCTGGTTTTTGACAGAAATTCACATATTTAATGACAAACAGTGCAGATCCAGATCAGTTGGCTTCTTCAGAAGCCAACTGATCTGGATCTACACTGTTTGCTAAGACAGGGCATGCCATGTTCAGCAAGAGAAGGTTAAAACAAAATCTATTTTTGACTTATTTAGAGGTTTCTGATACACAGTCAAGACCAAAACACATGTTTGGTTACACCTGCATAATTATGTCGTTTTTTATACCCCACCACACGATAGTAGTGGGGTATTATTTTATCAGTGAGGACCTCATTCTGAAGGAGAGAAGGCTCCGCTGGTATGGACATGTGGAATGCTCCAGTGGTGCAGTCAAGACAGTTTGTGACATACAGGTTGATGGAAAGCGTGGGCCTCAGAGGCCCAGGATGACAGGGAAGCAGCTGACAGAGAGGGATTGCAGAGAGTGGAAGCTCTCTGCAGAGAGTGGAAGCTCTCGGCTATCGACCCTCATGATAGGCACACCTGGAGATCTGATGTGAGACCTGCCATGCATGCAGCAAGCCAGCTACCTGGAAGGGGGACAATGATGTGGATGTTGCCTCTGTACCTGCATGTTAATCAAAAATCTGATGATGATGATGATGTTAGTTGTCCATATTTTCTTTTCCGGATGATAACTTGAGTAAATGTCAGTTGGATTTTCACCAATCTTGGTGTGTGCATTGATACTGAAGAGGTCTGATTTGGGATTGCTAATAGGCAAATTCCATCAAGTTTTAACAGAGTATAATCTGCCCGCAACACGTCTTTATTTTCATTTCTGGATACTTTAGAAAATAGAAATGGATTTTCACCAAACTTGGTATGTTCATTGATATTGTGGAGATCTGTTTTGGGATTGCTGATGGGCAAATTTCATCAATTTTTGACAGAGTTATCTGCCCATGACACATCTTTATTTTCATTTCCTGATAGTAAATTTAGTAAATATCATACTTCGTATGTGCATTGATATTGTGGAGCTCTGCTTTGGGATTGCTATTGGGCAAATTTCATCAGTTTTTGACTGTTATCTGCCTGCAACATTTACTTTCCGGAGAATAACTTAGTAAATTTCTATGGATTTTCACCAAATGATATGTGCATAGATAGTGTAGAGATCTGGTTTGGGATTTGCTCATTGGCAAATTGCGTCAGTTTTTATTGAGTTATCTGCGAGTGACATGATAATGGCGGGGTATTATCTTTACATGTTCTTATTCAACCTAAAGTACTCATGTTGTTTTTTGTCATTTTTAGTTCACCGGAGCCAAAGGCTCTTAAGGTGAACTTATAGCAAGGCTCTGGAGTCTGTCGTCATCCACCCTTTTGACCAGTTGGTTTATTTTAGTCATCTTTTGGGGTTCAAAACTCTGGTTGCCATGACAACAGAAAGCCCCCATTGACTAACAATGGGGAAAAAATGATGTCTCCACCCTTTCTCTGTTGTTGCAGATAATCAGGACATGCATTAAATCTCAGACAAGTTTGAATTTAGGCCAGATCAGACCACTGACTACAGTTAGCTGCCCTTGTGCATCTAAAACATTTCCCATAGACTTATAATAGGAAAATGGTATCTTTTTTCCAGCTTGTTCATTTTTGATCCAATCATCATCAAAGATGCTGGTAACCAGGTCAGGCATAAATAAAAAGCTCAGTCAAGTTTGGTTTTGGGCTGAATTAGATCACTCATTTGGAGTTTATGTTAAGCATCATTGGGGTAAGGGAAAAGCTGCATAAGTTTTTGGGGCAGATTGGATTAAAATGCTGGTTTCCATGGCAACAGAAAGCCCCCATTGACTAACAATGGGGGAAATGATGTCTCCACCCTTTCTCTGTTGTTTTTGATCCAATCCTTTTAATACTTGCAGATAATCAGGACATGCATAAAATCTCACACAAGTTCGAATTTAGGCCCAATCAGACCTCTGACTACAGTTAGCTGCACTGGCACATCTAAAAAATTTCCCATAGACTTATAATAGGAAAATGGTGTCTTTTTTCCAGCTTGCTCATTTTTGATCGAATCATCATCAAAGATGCTGGTAACCAGGTCAGGCATAAATTAAAAGCTCAGTCGAGTTTGGTTTTGGGCTGAATTAGATCACTCATTTGGAGTTTATGTTAATCATCATTGGGGTAAGGGAAAGGCTGCATAAGGTTTTGGGGCATATTGGATCAAAACGCAGGTTTCCATGGCAACAGAAAGCCCCAAGGACCTTTTCTGGGTTGTTTTTAATCCGATCCTTTTTATTCTTGCATAAAATCTTGGACGGGTTCAGATTTTGGCTAGATCAGACAACTGATTATGGAGTTATCTGCCCTTGAGCACTTAATAAAACTCCCATAGACTTATAATGGGGAATTGGCATCTCAATGCTAGCGCATTCTTTTTTGATAAAACTCAGCAAGTTCATTTTTTGGGCCACTGATTTCCATGGCCCATTTATGTGTCCAATCCCATATTTGATGAAGTGTGGAGCAGATCAGCCATTTCTGTATAGCCAGTCTGACATTTGTAGCCTTTGATTGTCTTTGATATTCAACTAGATTAGCCTGTTCACTAACTCTCCTCAGGTATCTTAGACAACATGTATTTCCCATTAATTAGGGACATTTAAAAAAAACTTCAAACAAAGGAAATATTTGTGTTTAATACCTATATATGTATGCCTAGGCTGAAACCCATGGCAATAACATCTGTGATGGTTGCTCGCAGTTTCGAATTATATTCATACCTTCAACTAACTGTACCTCAGGTGAGTGATTGTTGCCCTCGTGGACAACTGTTTTGTTTTTTTTTTCATTTCACCACAAAAATATATTTTTGTAGTCTTTTAAAGTGCCCCTTAAGATATCTTTTTGTAGAGAAAGATTAGAAAAATATTTATCTGGACCAGTTGAGGTTCTAGATTTTATGTTCCAGATATTAAAGAGTAAATAAATACCGTATTTGACCTAATTACCACACATACTCCTATAAGCGCACAATCAAGCAATTCCGCAGTCTTCAAATTACAGCCAGTGTACTTTTTGTCTACTTCTTTATAAAGACATATGTTGTGGTACCCATCGGAATTGCATCGGCTTGTCGATGCAGTTCAAATGAGTACCCACAACATATATTAAAATTCCATAAACATCACCAAATAAGGCATTTGCTGATATTTGTTTTAAAGGTATCCTTAGTAGGTTGAGTCATATTTTACCACAAGTTTTCCCAGTAATTTTGAAAAATCTAAGTGCATAGTGCGGTAATTAGGTTGAATACGGTAGCTCTAGACAAGATGGGTATACAGGTAAACATTTTTCTTATATCACCATGAAAACAGAATAAGAAAAGATGTAAGGCTTACCATTATCTTCACTTTGTAAGGACTACCATTATCTTCATTGCGGATTGTCAGTGCGATCTCAGCTATATCTCCAAAATAGGACTTGCTCAGGTATATCATGTGACGATCATAGCTGTACATACATACATACATACATACATACATACATACATACATACATACATACATACATACATACATACATAACATTACATTACATTACATTACATTACATTACATACATACATACATACATACATTTTCATGGTTTTTAACTTCTTTTCGACCTCACATACACACACACACACACACACACACACACACACACACACACACACACACACACACACACACACACACACACACACACACACACACACACACACATAGATGGGGGTGGTCGGGTGTGGCAAAGGTGTCGTGTGTCTTTGGTCACCGGGGCGTCTGACTGATATTGGCTTACGGTTGGGCAAGGCCTGCTATCCTTGTAGCAGGTAAGGGTAGAAGGGGAATGTTTCTATTTTGTTTTTTCACTTTCATTTCTGTTCCTTTTTCTTCCATGTCCTTCTCTTTCATCTCCTCTACTATCACTTCTATCTCTTTTCTCCCTTTCTCTGAGAGACATCACAAAATGACCCACAAGGGTTGGCATGTCGTTAAACCGCAACACAATCAATACATACATACATACATACATACATACATACATACATACATACATATGGATGTACAGACATATGTATGTACAGACATACGTACATACATACAGACATACATACATACGATTCATTAAAAATGTTATTTTATTGTTCTAAAAACACAATATGCAAAAAATATGGTGTCAGTAAGGGGTGGGGGAGCTGACAGGAAAAAAAAAAAAGAAAAAAAGAAAAGATGTCAATACTTTTATGTTTCTATCTAGCAGTAGTAACCGTAGTCTGCTAGGTGTCGTGATGTGCCTGTAAGTACTGGCTAATAGCAGTAGTAACCGTAGTCTGCTAGGTGTCGTGATGTGCCTGTAAGTACTGGCTAATAGCAGTAGTAACCATAGTCTGCTAGGTGTCGTGATGTGCCTGTAAGTACTGGCTAATAGCAGTAGTAACCGTAGTCTGCTAGGTGTCATGATGTGCCTGTAAGTGCTGGCTAATAGCAGTAGTAACTGTAGTCTGCTAGGTGTCATGATGTGCCTGTAAGTGCTGGCTAATAGCAGTAGTAACCGTAGTCTGCTAGGTGTCATGATGTGCCTGTAAGTGCTGGCTAATAGCAAGAGTAACCATAGTCTGCTAGGTGTCATGAAGTGCCTGTAAGTGCTGGCTAATAGCAAGAGTAACCATAGTCTGCTAGGTGTCGTGATGTGCCTGTAAATGCTGGCTAATAGCAAGAGTAACCATAGTCTGCTAGGTGTCGTGATGTGCCTGTAAGTGCTGGCTAATAGCAGTAGTAACCGTAGTCTGCTAGGTGTCATGATGTGCCTGTAAGTGCTGGCTAATAGCAAGAGTAACCATAGTCTGCTAGGTGTCGTGATGTGCCTGTAAGTGCTGGCTAATAGCAAGAGTAACCATAGTCTGCTAGGTGTCGTGATGTGCCTGTAAGTGCTGGCTAATAGCAGTAGTAACCGTAGTCTGCTAGGTGTCATGATGTGCCTGTAAGTGCTGGATAATAGCAAGAGTAACCATAGTCTGCTAGGTGTCGTGATGTGCCTGTAAGTGCTGGCTAATAGCAAGAGTAACCATAGTCTGCTAGGTGTCGTGATGTGCCTGTAAGTGCTGGCTAATAGCAGTAGTAACCATAGTCTGCTAGGTGTCGTGATGTGCCTGTAAGTGCTGGCTAATAGCAAGAGTAACCATAGTCTGCTAGGTGTCGTGATGTGCCTGTAAGTGCTGGCTAATAGCAAGAGTAACCATAGTCTGCTAGGTGTCATGATGTGCCTGTAAGTGCTGGCTAATAGCAGTAGTAACCGTAGTCTGCTAGGTGTCATGATGTGCCTGTAAGTGCTGGCTAATAGCAGTAGTAACCGTAGTCTGCTAGGTGTCATGATGTGCCTGTAAGTGCTGGCTAATAGCAGTAGTAACCATAGTCTGCTAGGTGTCGTGATGGCCTGTAAGTGCTGGCTAATAGCAAGAGTAACCATAGTCTGCTAGGTGTCGTAATGTGCCTGTAAGTGCTGGCTAATAGCAGTAGTAACCATAGTCTGCTAGGTGTCGTGATGTGCCTGTAAGTGCTGGCTAATAGCAAATAGTGTATCATACTCAGACAAAACTGCTTGTTTGATCTGAGTCTGCATTGTTTGCTCAGACATATCTGTCCAAATATTAAGGGTAAATATGGTATTAGTTTTATAGCTTCTCTGGAGTAGCTCTTTATAACATTCATTATTCTTATCTAAACAGGCCAAACAACTGGGCACAATTATTACGTTAATATTTTTCAAGTGTTTATAAAGAGTATTTTGACCGACATCATGGGAAAACTTGCATGCGCACAATTCAGACTGAAGTCCAATCAATGTCTTTACTGTTAGACAACACAATGTCAGTTTACAGGGACTCTAAGTATTGAGACAGACAGGCTGGAGCTAACAGCATAGACCTAGATCAAATGCCACAGAATGTGGGATCTGATCAGGCTCTACCCTGTTTGCCACTCCTCCAGCAATTTTTTTTTTGACACATTATCTGTAGTAAAAAGTACTTGTTTAAGTTTTAGGACAAGTATGGTAAGGAGTCAAAATGTCGTAATAATTTACAGTTTCAAAGATCCAGACCACAACGTGTTAATGTTTGCTCTAGAAAGATGTAGGGTGCATATTTTTAGATAGGATTTTTTTTATAAGTTTAGCATGCTAGGTAAAACTTTCAGGGTAATTTATGACATTTTGAAATAGTTTTCTTATTTTTCCCCAGAAACTAGGCTTGATGTTTCACATAAATTGTCCCCTTGCATGAAATGCCAAAGCCTATATTTTGGGAAAATTAAGGAAAATATCAATATGTCTTCTGTTGAATTAACCCAGAGAGTGGTAGAGGTTAAATAAAATATATTAATACTTTTCGTTTCGATAAAAATTTATTTTGTGGTGCTTATTAGAGAATTGCCTCACTGAGGTGCTTCTAATGAGTACCTACATATATATACTGGTATTTTATTTATCAGAACAGTTCAAATGAGTACCCACAATATGTTCTTGTGGAGAAATAAGAAAAATATCTGAATACCCTTCTTGTACTAAGTTGTAGACTCACTGGTATGGTTGGTTTTCATGCAGCCAGTTTCTGTTTTTATTATCATATCAATGACATTGACAAATAGGGATCCGATTATACTAAATACTTAACATACACCTGACATCAGAAGAATAACGATTAGCATGCTAGGTAAACATTTCAGCAGACGGCATTTTGAAACATTTTCTTATTTTCCCCAGAAAATAGAATTTGACATTTCATGCAGATTGTCTCCTTAGAAGACAATTTGTATGAAATATCAAATCCTATTTTCTGGGAAAAATAACAGAAATTGTATCAATTTGTTGTCTGCTGAAGTTGCCCTTAGCATGCAAAGTGATAAGAGTAGCATGTAGCTTTATTCAGTATTTAACAGCACCCCAGGTGAGACATTTTTTTTTTTACACTTAACTTGAAGCACCATTCGAAATAGTGGCAGACAACACTCTAAATTACTTGTTTTTATTTTTTTTTCGAGAAACTGGAGCTTTTTGACATGTGAATCAATTGCCTAGCATAGAAATACCAGTCTTTATATATAGCCTTGTCTTCTGAGCTCAGAAGAAAACTGAGAAAAATATATTTTAACAAATATGTTATCTGGTGTTATAACACTTGGCACACTGGGTAAAAAATTCAGCAGATGACATGTGGAATTTTTTTCTTATTAGCTCACCTGAGCTCTGCTCAGGATGAGCTATTGTGATCACTTTTCGTCCGTCTCCGTCCGTCCGTCCGTCCGTTAACATTTTCAAACGACTTCTCCTCTGAAGCCGCTGAGCCAATTTTGCTCAAATTTCATATGGAGCCTCCTTTGGGTGGGGGAACGAAAGATTGCTAAAATGGTCTCGGTCCGTCGACCAAGATGGCCGCCATGCCCATATATGGTAAAAACCTTTAAAAATCTTCATCTCCATAACCGAGGATGCCTTGGGGCTGAATCTTTGCATGAATCATCGGGGATGAGAGGTCAACCAAAGTTGCTAAAAGAATTGTCGTACGTTGACGTTTGACCTTTTTACAGCAAGGTCAAGTTCGCTTCCCTATGCATTTGTATGAGCTCTATACATTTGAATGGGAAAATTTTTAAGAGTTTCAAACGACTTCTCCTCTGAAGCCTCTGAGCTAATTTTGTTCAAATTTCATATGGAGCCACCTTAGTGTGGGGAAACAAAAGATTGCTAAAATTAGCGCGGTCTGTGACCAAGATGGCCGCCATGCCCATATATGGTAAAAACCTTTAAAAAATCTTCTTCTCCAAAACCGAGAATGCCTTGGGGCTGAATCTTTGCACAAATCATCGGGAACGAGAGATCTACCAAAGTTGCTAAAAGAATTGTCGTACGTTGACATTTGACCTTTTTACGGCAGGGTCAAGTTTGCTTCCCTATGCATTTGTATGAGCCCCATACATTTGAATAGGAAAATTGTTGAGAATTTTAAATTTCTTCTTCTCTGAAACCACTGAGCCAAATTTGCTCAAATTTCATATTGTGCCTTCTTAAGTCAGGGGAAAGAAAAATTGCTAAAATGGTCGAGGTAGGTCGACCAAGATGGCCATCATGCCCATATATGGTAAGACCCTTTAAAAATCTTCTTCTTCAGAACTGAGGATGCCTTGGGGCTAAATCTGTGCACAAATCATCAGGGACAGGAGATCTACCAAAATTGCTAAAAAGATTGTCGTACGTTGACATTTGACCTTTTTACGGCAAGGTCAAGTTTGCTTCCCTATGCATTTGTATGAGCCCCATAACATTTATATGGGAAAATTGTTGAGAATTTGACGACTTCTCTGAAGCCACTGAGCCAAATTTGCTCAGATATTTAGCTCACCTGAGCATGAAGTGCGCAAGGTGAGCTATTGTGGTCAGTCAATGTCCGTCATCCATCATGGGTCATGCGGCGTGCGTCATGCAGCGTGAACAATTGCTTTAAAAGCCTACTCTTCCTACACCCCAGGGCCAATTGACTCGATACTTGGTAGGAAGCATCAGGGTGAAATGTAGATAAAAAAATAGCTAAAATCGTTCCGATCGGAAATCCAAGATGGCCGCCATGGCCGCCATCTTGAAAATCTTTTTCGCTTCTTCTCCTGAACCGAAAGGCCAATTGACTCCAAACTTGCTAGGAAGCATCAGGGTGACTTGTAGATCAAATATAGCTAAAATCGTGTCGGTCCAAATTCCAAGATGGCCACCATGGCAGCCATCTTGAAAATCTATTTTTCGCTTCTACTCCTAAACCCAAAAGCCAATTGACTCCAAACTGGTTAGGAAGCATTGGGGTGACTTATAAATCAAAAATAGCTAAAATTGTGCTGATTAGAAATCCAAGATGGCCACCATGGCAGCCATCTTGAAAAGCTATTTTTCGCTTCTTCTCCTGAACCGAAAGGCCAATTGACTCCAAACTTGCTAGGAAGCATCGGGATGACTTGTACATCAAAAATAGCTAAATCGTGCCAGTTGGAAATCCAAGATGGCCTCCATGACAGCCATCTTGAAAATCTATTTTTCGCTTCTTCTCCTAAACCTATAAGTCAATTGACTTGAAACTTAGTAGGAAGCATCAGGGTGACTTGTAGATCAAAAAATAGCTATAATCATTCCGATCGGAAATCCAAGATGGCAGCCATCTTGAAAATCTATTTTTTGCTTCTTCTAGTGCACCGAAATGCCAGTTGACTCAAAAGTTGGTAGGAGGCATTGGGGGTGACTTGTTTTACTTGTGACGTTTTGAAAATTTCAGCATTTTAACCTTGTAAGCAAGATATTTCAAAAACTGTTTAAGCCATTGCCTTGTCATAAGAGTATTGGAAAAATGTTGCATGCCATCTGCATATCTGCAGTGGTGGTTTCACTCAGGTGAGCGAGTTGTGGCCTGTGGGCCTCTTGTTTTTCTCATAAAACAGGTTTTGACATTTCTTGCAAATTGTCTCCAAAGGAGAATCATGTTATCTGAGAAAAATAAGAAAAATCATCAGTTTACCGTCTGCTGAATTTGCCGTCTGCTGAATTTGCCCAGAGCGTGGTAAAGTTTATATAGCTTACAGCTGTAAAAAAAAAAAAAAATATGATATTCTATTATTTAGCCATCCTCTCAGATTGTCTCAGTGAGGTGATCAAAATGATTTCCCACAATACATGTTTTTCTGTACAAGAATACAAAAAAAGATACATGCTGTACTTTTTCCTAATTATTGGGATAACTCTTTACCATACTTATCCTAAAGTTTGAACAAGTACAAGTTGATATGGTAAATGTCCTAAAATTTCAAACACTTTATTCCATACCATTTTGGCCTAGATTGTGCTTTTTATGCAGCTGTTTCCTGAAATAGTCAGTGGAATGGACTCCTGAAGGAGCTGTCTGATAGTTTAGAGGACTAAGCCTGCCCAGTAAATGTGTGGTTAAGTAAACTGACCACGCTCGACATGACCCAATTGGGTTGACTGGGCCGTAAAACCTCAACACAAATAAACACAAACTGTTTGCATATGTTTTTTTTTTCAGACACTTTGGTGTTCAAAATTTTAGGACATTTCCCGTACCTATTAATGTATCTAAAAATCTGCTGGATAAATGTGAAAGAGTATAGACACAGATCAAACGCCGCATTCTGTGGCATCTAATTGGAGTCTACACTGTTTGCTCAGGTCTGTTCGTCCCAATATTTACAGTATCTGGATTATAACATTGTTGACACTATAAGAGACAATTCACATGGCACTATTTTTAACGCTACCAGGCACCAGGGACACATTGAGGCAGTGGTAAAGGTGTTACTGTACACATGCTTTTGTACAGCTTTTCTTTCATGGATCACCCATGCACACTTGGTGCCACTGTTTGACACCAAGCGCCTGCCTCCCTGTACACTTCATACTCAACCCGGGCACATCGAGAAAGAGCGGATGTACTAAATTAATGGTCTGCAGAGTTTCTTAAGAGTTGAGCACACAACCTTCCACTGGCAAGTTGGGAGCACTGACCTCTAGGCTACCCAACCCACCGGGATTCTAACTCTTATCAGGAGGAAATTTTACAGTACCTCTTAGCTTTACCACTCTCTGGGCATTTTGAGCAGACGACAAATTGATGATATTTTTCTTATTTTTCCCAGAAAACAGGATATGACATTTCATGCAAATTGTCTCCTAAGGAGACAATTTGCATGGAATGTCATATCCTATTTTCTGGGAAAAAAAAGAAAAAATATTTCAAAATATCGTCTGCTGAAAATTTTACCCAGGGTGCTAAGCGTTAGTTCACTTGTGACAAAATTAGAAGGCAGTAAAGTTTGATCTTTTCGTATCTTTTCAGAGAAAGTAGTTGACACTATAAGAGACAATTCACATTGCATGTCAGGCTGTGTTTTCCTTGAAAAATAAGAAAAAAATGTTTTAAAATTTCATCTGCTAATTTTTCAAGTTGCCACATTATGGATTAATCCTTAACCGTTTACCCTGCTAGAGGCGACTTTTGTTGTCTGCTGATTACCTTTGCAAACAGTTTGGATCCAGATCAGGCCCAACATTTTGTCAGGCCTGATCTGGATCCAAACTGTTTGACAGTTTGATGGTATTCCCGAAAGATTTTTTCAAAAAAGTTAATTAAAAAAAAATCCACAGATGACAAAAAAAAAAAATGCAAAATTACCCAGCATGCAAAGAGTTAAAGCATCAATAAAATTTGCAGCAGATGGCATTCTGAATTATTTTTCATGATTCCTTCACAGAAAATAAGACTTGCAGACAATTCACATGGAATTTCAAGTCTCATTTTTAGCTCACCTGAGCAAAAGCTCAGGGTGAGCTATTGTCATCACCCTATGTCCGTCGTTCGTCGTCGTCCATCGTCAACAATTAGTTTGTTAACACTCTAGAGGTCACAGTTTTGACCCAATCTTGATGAAACTTGGTCAGAATGTTTGCCTCTATGAAATCTAGGTCAAGTTTGATACTGGGTTACTTGGGGTCAAAAACTAGGTCACCAGGTCAAATCAAAGGAAAAACTTGTTAACACTCTACAGGTCATAGTTTTGAACCAATCTTGATGAAACTTGCTCAAAATGTTTGCCTCTATTAAATCTAGGTCAAGTTCGAAACTGGGTCACTTGGGGTCAAAAACTAGGTCACCGGGCCAGATAAGCAGAAAACCTTGTTAACACTCTAGCGGTCACATTTTTGAAGCAATCATCATGAATCTTGCTCAATATATTTGTCTTGATGATTTCTAGGTCAAGTTCGAAATTGGGTCTCCTGGGGTCAAAAACTAGGTCACCTGGCCAGATCAGCAGAAAACCTTGTTAACACTCTAGCAGTCACATTTTTGAAGCAATATTCATGAATCTTGCTCAATATGTTTGTCTTGATGATTTCTAGGTCAAGTTCGAAACTGGGTCACTTGGGGTCAAAAACTAGGTCACCGGGCCAGATCAGCAGAAAACCTTGTTAACACTCTAGCAGTCACATTTTTGAAGCAATATTCATGAATCTTGCTCAATATATTTGTCTTGATGATTTCTAGGTCAAGTTTGAAACTGGGTCACTTGGGGTTAAAAACTAGGTCACCTGGCCAGATCAGCAGAAAACCTTGTTAACACTCTAGCAGTCACATTTTTGAAGCAATCATCATGAATCTTGCTCAAAATGTTTGTCTTGATGATTTATAGGTCGAGTTCGAAACTGGGTCACTTGGAGTTAAAAACTAGGTCACAGGGCCAAATCAGCAGAAAATATTGTTAACACTCTAGCGGTCACATTTTTGAAGCAATAATCATGACACTTGCTCAAAATGATTGTCTTGATGATTTCTAAATCAGGTTCGAAACTGGGTCATGTGGTTCAAAAACTAGGTCACCAGGCCAAACCAGCAGAAAACCTTGTTAACACTCTTGCGGTTACATTTTTGAAGCATTTATCATGAATCTTGCTCAAAATATTTGTCTTGATGATTTCTAAGTCAGGTTCGAAACTGGGTCACGTGGTGTCAAAAACTAGGTCACCAGGCCAAACCAGCAGAAAACCTTGTTAACACTCTTGCGGTCACATTTTTGAAGCAGTTATCATGAATCTTGCTCAAAATGTTTGTCTTGATGAGTTCTAGGATATGTTTGAAACTGGGTCACCTGGGGTCAAAAACTAGGTCACCTGGCCAAATCAGCAGAAAACCTTGTTAACACTCTTGCGGTCACATTTTTGAAGCAATAATCATGAATCTGGCTCAAAATGTTTGTCTTGATGATTTCTAGGTCAAGTTCGAAACTGGAACACCTGGGGTCAAAAACTAGGTCACCTGGCCAAATCAGCAAAAAATCTTGTTATCACTCTAGCGGTCACATTTTTCAAGCAATCATCATGAATCTTGCACAAAATGTTTGTCTTGATGAGTTCTAGGTCAAGTTCGAAACTGGGTCACTTGGTATCAAAAACTAGGTCACCGGGCCAAATCAGCAGAAAACTTTGTTATAATCATTTTGAACTTTGATCAGAATGTTTGCCTTGATCAGTTCTAGATCAGGTTCTCAAAGTGCTATGTTGCTCAGGTGAGCGTTACAGGGCCATCATGGCCCTCTTGTTTAAAAAAAAATACACAAAAACATCAAAATGTCTTCTGTTGCATTGCGATTAGTGCATTATGGGTTAAAAGTTTACAGTATAAAAATATGATAAAATATGATTGATTTGCCAAGTGATATCTACACCTGTAAAGTTCTGTTTGCTTTTGATTTATGAGAGATACAGTTACCTGAGTTCACACCTCAGGGTGTAACCATTTACAGATCAGAGCTACCTAAAATTCACACCTTAGGCAAGGTTTGTGTCTGTTTTCCATTCATAAAAACAGCATGCTAATCAATGATCATTAAACAGAAAATAAAGCTTGACATTTTATTAGATTGTCTCCAAGGGAGATAATTTAAATTGTCATTTAAATTGTTTCTAAAGAAGATTATTTAAATCAAACATCAAGTCTTATTTTCTGTAGTATCACTAATTTTCTTCTTACAGTTTAGCCTAAACAATGCTAAAGCTTATAATGTATACAAGACAGAACAGGTAATTAGGCAATATAATATCCAAAGATTCTGTACGCTTAACCCTTGTCATGCTGAATAAATTAAGATGCCACGCCCACTTTCAATCTTTAGCCAATCAGATTATGTGATCCAGTTTTTGGATACAAATTCACATACTTAATGGCAAACAGTGTAGATCCAGATCAGTTGGCTTCTTCAGAAGCCAACTGATCTGGATCTACACTGTTTGCAAAGGCAGGGCCTATCCGGGTTCAGCAGGACAAGGGTTAATAATCAAAATGCTAATGTCAACTTTTTGCAAGAGTTAACATTCACTTAACCAACTGTAATTTCCAAATTTGTGATTTCCCAGGTTTCATGGCAGCATCATAGGACACTCAGCTGCCTGATGAGCCTGATAACCTTGACCCTTTAAAGTTTTAGAGGGATGCTTGACCCCTTTCTTAACCCTGGCTCTTCTGAGTCTGGATATGCACTGCCTTTACAAATAGTGTAGATCCAGATCAGTTGGCTTCTTCAGGCTCTTCTGAGTCCGGATATGCCCTGCCTTTACAAATAGTGTAGATCCAGATCAGTTGGCTTCTGAAGAAGCCAACTGATCTGGATTTATACTGGTTGACATTATGTGAATCTGTATTAACAACCTGGATCAAAAACTCTGATTTGCTGACTGTTAGAAGTAGGCATGACATCTTAATTTATAAAGCAATGCAAGTGTTAATATGGATTGTTTTCTATTTCAGCCATTAATACGCATCAACAGAGCATGTACAGCCAGTGCATGTATGGGTCTTATATCACCGAGAGATTTCGTAGATGTTGTTACGACTAGAGAGACTGATGATGGAATTTCAACAAATGGTAACTTAAGTCCCATAATAACCCTAAGTAACTTATTTACCTAAATATTGGGACACCTTAACTCCTTACCGTATTGATTCTAAAATTTGAACAAGTCCATATTGTTACCTGTTAATGCATTTAAAATTTGTTGGATGAGTTGCAAACAGTGTGAACTCTGATCAGATGCCACATTCTGCCGCATCTGATCTTGGTCTACACTGTTTACTCAGGCCTGTCTGTCCTAATACTTAGGTTTATTACAGTATTGGGACAAAGAGGCCTGAGCAAATGGTGTAGATACAGAACAGGACCTGATCTAGGTCTCGACTGTTTGTCACTCATCCAGCACCTCTTTAGATATCAGCTGGTAGTTTAAATAATGTACTTGTTCAAAATTTAGAATAAGTATGGTAAGCAATTATGGAGTCATAGTATAAAGGGTTCTTATGGTAATGATTTTCTGGAGAAAACAAAAATGTTTGTTTCCATCTGTGTGTCTCTAAGTAAGATGTAGAGAGCTGTGGTGCTGCCAACACTATTGTGTGCATGCGAAACGTGGACTTGAAACTTGGATTAAGTAAAATGACAACTTGTAGATTAAAAAATTGCCAAAATTGTTCTGATCCAAAATCCAAGATGGCCACCACTTGAAAATCTATTTTCCTCTTCTCCTCCTAAACCAAAAGGCCAATTAACTCCAAATATAGTTGAAAGTATCGAGGCGACTTGTAGATAAAAAATAGTGTGTCGTTCCAATCAAAAATCCAAGATGGCTGCCTAAATGTCCTCAGTCTTGAAAGTCTATTTTGAACTTTTTCTGAACTGAAAGGCCCATTGACTCGAAATTTGCTAGAAAATATCAGGGCAACTATAGGTCAGAATAGCTAAAGTCATTCCAATCTGAAATCCAAGATGGCCACTGAGGCCGCCATCTTGAAAAATTATTTTGAACTTCTTCCCCTGAACTGAAATGCCAAATGAAACTGGCAGGAAGTATTGGGGCCACTTGTAGATCAAAAATAGTTAAAAATGTTCTGATCAGAAATCCAAGATGGCCACCACCACAGCCATCTTGAAAATCTATTTTGAACTACATGTCTCCCAAACCCAAAGGCCAATTGACTCATAATTGGTAGGAAGTATTGTGGCGAAGTGTAGATAAAAAATATCTAAATTTGTTCGGATCAGAAATCCAAGATTGCCACCACCATCCCCATCTTGGAAATATATTTTGAATGCATCTCCTGAATGGAATGGCCAGTTGACTCAAAACTAGGTAGGAAGTATTTGGGTAACTTGTAGATAAAAAATATCTTAATCCTTCCAGTAAGAAATCTAAGATGGCTGCCACAGACCCTATCTTGAAAATATATTTTGTAATTCTTTTCCTTCACTGAAAGTCCAGTTGATTTGAAACCTTCATTTGAAGTCCAGAGGTGACTATTAGATTATAGTACAGACTCTAGTACTCAAATTTTGCTAACCCTAGCGTCGGAAAGATATATGATTTACTTTGAAATAGGAAGAAAGGCTGGACATGTCTGTATATAAAACAACTATATAGCAGATATGCATACATTGCATTTCGCGAGAGCTTGCACATTTCTATGTAGACCCAGTTGATACTTAACAATTTCTAAGTATACAGAACCTTGTGTGTTTCAGGTTAAATCATAAAAAAAAAGAAAGAATAAATGCTCAAAACAGAAAGCAGAATGTTTATTTTCTCATATGATGATACAAACATGACATCATTAGTGACACCCCAGTTATTTTCTGCATATAAGGGAGAGTGCCCCATTTTCCTGTCTGACATGAATTTTTAAATTTTGCATGCAAACTTCGTTTCAAATAAACCTTCTACTGTTTCCTATAGCCTTTATTAGAAGGTATACAGAAATTGATTAACATCAAAAAATGTTCTATTTTTCATCCAATATGGCCGCTACAATAAACATGTAAGAAAACGTTTGATTGCAAATTTTATTATACCATTTTGAATGACACATTTTAAATTTTACCAGATGTCTTTCAGGCGTTCATGCTTACAGTTTTTCAATAAAAAATATTGGTAGACAACCCTGTATTGTACTTACGTAAGTCTTAAACATGCATGTTGAGGGGAATCTCCACACATTTCTTCATGTCCATAATTTCAAAACCTTTGTTGATGCACTATACGTTGTAAGAATGTATGAAGACCAAACGTAATATCTGACGTAATTTCCGCAAACTAAAATGTTTCTCAAAATTTCATAAAATACACACGGTTTTACAAAACACGACGAGAATTTTAAACAATCAATGCTAGTTTATATTCAGGCATCAACTCTACAGATAAATTTATAGCAAGTTGGGTGTATATTGGGTGTATTTTACCTGTTAGTATGTACATGATTGTGTACTTTACGCTCAATAGAACTTACAGTTGCTTGGCAAAACTCTAAACCAGCAGGGGTTAAGCTGGCTCAGAAATTTAGGGAGAAGTGACTTCTCCCTCCAGACAAAACAGGGAGATGTTTTATAGGATGAGGGAGAAGTCAAGACTCGGTTAACCTATAGCTATTACCTTACTGAAAGCATGACACTTAAGGACTCAACTCGCTTTACTGCATTGTCTTGGAATTTAACAAAAAAGGAAACAAATTTTTATTGTTGACCTGTTCATTTTTCTTAACCAGTTAAATGATCCACAGAAACACAGACATGAATAGGGCAAATGCATCATATTTGGACCCATATCTTTTTGGAATTGATCTTCTCAGTAGATCCAGTCTAAACATCAAGTCTGTGGCTTGATTAGCTATAAACTTAATGATAAAAAGAAATTTGTTAACTAAAATGTCTGTCAACTTCTAAACTTAGTTTTTAGCATTTTTAATGCTGTTCCTGACCAATTTTCAGCACATAAATTGTTCATTTTTGAAAAACGGACACCCACGAAAACTAATGACATTGACGAAAATGATCTTTTGGTCACTTAGTAGGCAAATAGTTTTCCTCCAAAACTTGTTAAACCACATCAGACTTTTATTCTGTGGGATTTCTGATACAGCTAACAACCTTTTTCAAAAGAATTTTACCTTTGTATGTTTGCTCAATTTTTACTGGATTTCTCCTAACAAAAAGTTTGTTTTGCACAAGTAGTAGCTTTTTAAAAAGTTGCAAAAATCGAGGGCAAAGTTTTTGTCGCCCTCAGGGCTTCCCAGGGCAACTTAGCGCCCTCAGGGGCAACTATTTTGCCCCAGTCCTCCTGTAGCCTGACCCCTGAACCAGTATCATGCAAAATGAATGTGTTTCTCCAAAATGCAATTAGTTTCGCATTGCTATACAGCAGTTTTGTATGAACCAATATCCAAGCTTTATATGTACATAAATTCAGCCGTATATCTTTCCGATGCTAGGGTTATGTTTTTTTGCAAGGTTCAGGAATTGTAAAACCGGACTATTAAGAACAGCTAAAAGAGTACAGATTTAAAATCCAAGATGGCTACCATGGTGGCCATCTTGAAAATCTATTTTGAACTTCTTCTCTTGAGCCAAAATGCCAGTTGACTTGAAACTTGATAGGAAGTATTTGGATGACTAGATCAAAAATAGCTGAAATGGTTTCTATCAGAAATCGATGTTGGCTGCCGCAGCAGCAATCTTGAAAATCTATTTTGAACTTCTGTTTTGGAACCAAAAGTCCAATCGACTGGAAACTTCATAGAAGGGATTGTGGTGATTTGTAGATCAAAATTAGCTAAAATTGTTCAGATTGGAAATTCAAGATGGCCACCACAGCGACCATCTTGAAAATCTATTCTGACCTTCTTCCTCTGAACCCAAAGGCTAAATGACTTAAAACTTGATAGAAAGTATCAGGCCGACTTGTAGATAAAGAGTAGCTAAAAATTGTTCAGAAGGGGACTCCAAGATGGCATTTGGGCAAGTTGGTCCAGGTGAGTGATTTTTGGCCCTAAGGGCCTCATGTCTTTCTTGTGGCTTCCAGTCAGGGTCTACACTATTTCTCTATTATCCAGCAGTTTTTCACTCATCCAGCAGTTTTTGGACATATCAGTGAGCGGGTCAAAAGGACTTGTTCAAAGTTTAGGACCAGTATGATAAAATAAGGAAAATATCACCAATTTGTCATCTGCTGAATTAGCCTAGAGTGGTAAAGATTAATTTGTCAAAATATTTAGGGTTACATACTGTAATAACAGTTCTACTGATTCCAAACAGACAGCACAGAACCGTCCGACTGGAGACCAGGAGGTCGTGGGTTCAACCCCCGCCGAGATCGGCAACATTCTTTCGTGGAGATTGATCATGAAATATTTTCTACGGTCATTCTCTCCCTTCCGCTGATTCAAGAAGGGCAGTTGTCAGTTTCTGGCGAAAGAATGTGCACAATACTGGTTAACCGCTTAGAGGACTAAGCCTGCCCAGTAAAGGTGTGGTTAGGTAAACTGACGGCGCTCTACATGACCCCATTGGGTTGACTGGGCCGTAAAACCTCAACACAAATAAACAGACAGCTCAGAAAGATGTCAAGCCACTGTACATCAAGCATCCTCCACCCCTTTTTGTTTGATACAATTCAAAGTTTGTTGGGAGTGTTCTTTGTTATTCAACAATATTTGACATTAGTTGTTTGAGAATGAACACATTTTATCATAATATTTACTGTTTATAACAACACTGGCCTTTAGTACTCCCTGTATGAAATAAGCAGCTGCTATATAAGTGACATTTTTCTTTCACTGAAAACAAGGCTTGGCATTTCATTTAAATTGTCTCCTAATTTGAATGAAATGTCATGCCTTATTGCCATAAAAATATCAGAAAAATATTTTAAAATGTCATCAGCTAGTATTTAATTCAGCAGTTCAATCAGGTCTCATGACAGTTTCCTGTTAGGTTTAATTGATGCTGACAAATAATATTTTTGACATCACTGATTCTGTTGATAAATCTATATTACTATGTGCTGGTGCTAGTGGGGCGCATGCAACCTCACAAACTACATTGCTGCATTTATAGAGACTTAACCCTTGTCCTGCTGAGCCTGGATATACCCTGCCTTTGCAAACAATGTAGATCCAGATCAGTTGGCTTCTTCAGAAGCCAACTGATCTGGATCTGCACTGTTTGCCATTAAGAATGTGAATTGATAGCAACAATCTGGATCAAGTAATCTGATTGGCTGAAAATTAGAAGTGGGCGTGGCATCTTAATTTATTCAGCAAGACAAGGGTTAAAAAAAAACCTGAGTCTCCCATTTTCATTCTTTTGCCTGTTATTTGTTTCCAAAGGCAACTTTTTAGTGTTTTGTTTTACACTGTGCCATTGATATATCATTTTATTGTTTGATATATCAATGTGAGGGCCATGATTACTATACCAAACTTAGGCCTGCAACCTGACCATTGGCATTGAGGTAGCTTCCTTTTCTCCATCATATATATAAGGTCAGTTATCATTGCTGCCAAAACTACTGACACCTTTAATGCTTTACCCGCTAGTGGCAACTTTTGTCATCTGCTGATAACCTTTGCAAACAGTTTGGACCCAGATCAGGCCCAACAAAAGCTCAGGCCTAGGATCCAGATCAGGCCCAATAAAAGGTCGGGCCAAGGCCCAACCTTTTGTCGGGCCTGATCTGGATCCAAACTGTTTGACACTCTGATAAACTTGATTTAAAAAAAAAATCCACAGATGACAACGAAGCATGCAAAATTACCCAGCATGCAAAGAGTTAATGGATCTAGGCTTATACTAGACTCAGATCTACTCTGTTTACCATTCAGCTAGTACTTTTTAGACACATCAAGTTGTCATATAGATTTACTCAACTTTGACATGGTAATCAAAGAAATATGAGTCAGCAAAACCTACAATAAGACCTGTGTAATAAGCAAAGATTCCTGTACATTTCTCCCAGTATGGCAAGGGTTCTTATGTATCCCTCTTTGGATAGCCTGGAGGCTGTAGAAGGCACATGAAATCAGTGAAGACTGCGATCGGACTACCTGGATGTGCAGGCTGATCTGAGTCTAAATTGCTGGTAGCACAAGTGTTATTGTGGGTTTTGTCATGCTCTGGCTTATATAGCAAATGGTAATACTTGGACCACATGCCCATGATTAGGCAGACGTTTTCATGGCATGGTCCATTTCAGTCTTAGGTCTAGATAAAGTATTTGGTTTTCAACCAAAAATAATTAACCCCTGTCCTGCTGAATAAATTAAGATGCCACGCCCAGTTCTAATTTTCAGCCAATCAGATTACTTGATTTGGATTTTTGCTATAAATTCACATACTTTATGGCAAACAGTGCAAATCCAAATCAGTTGGCTTCTTTAGAAGCCAACTGATCTGGATCTATACTGTTTGCAAAAGTAGGGGATGTCGTGAACAGCAGGATAAGGGGTAATATTTTTTTCATATTTTTTGCAAAGACTATTTTGTGTCACATTTGATACCTCAGTGAGTCATTTCTAATGAGTAACCACAATATATGCACCACCATTTGTTAATGTTTACTTGGGTAACCTTCTTATCTGTTTTTTTTTTATTCTATCCAGGTTAAACGTCACTTTCAACAATCTTGCATTCATATCGCGATGGTGTCTGGATGTGGCAGGAATCTCAATACTCTCTTTTAGAGTGCTGCCTCATTAAAATATCATGCCCCAGACACATGATGTGATATTCCACCCAGTCGCATTATACTGACACTAAGCTCTACTTAATGCTGATCACCAAGCAAAAGAGCAGCTAGTACCATTTTTAAAGTCTTTGGATATGACTCGGTTGGGGATCAAATCCACAACCTCCCATACGCAAAGTGGACACTCTAGCAAATGAGCTACTGTGCCAGTTTTATCTAGCGCTATGCATGATGAAATATTTTCATTTTCAGGTGTCAGCGTGGAGTTTTCAGGTTGTCCTGAGGAGAAAAAATATGTACGAGGAGTCAATCATCCATGTGGGCTTTTGTGCAATAAAGTTCCAGGGTAAGAAGTAATCTGAGACTGAGCTTTCAGGCAAATGCATACGATTGAAAAGTTTCTTTCCATTTTTCAGAGGGAGGCAACTTTTGCAGACAGAAATTTGCCTCCCTTGTGTTACAAACCTTTCAAATATAGGGGTACTCTTAAAGCACTTGTCTGGGAAAAAATAAGAAAAATGACTTTAGAATAACAAAATAAAAAAAAAAATTATAAGAATAATAAAGAATAACTTTATGGGTTATAGGATTTTTTGGCATATTTTTTAGAGAAAATAATGCTTGTCATTTCAGGTGAATCATCTGCATCATTAAATCTCAAGTCTTATTTTCTTTGAAAAAATAATGAAAAAAAGGACTTAAAATGTCATCTGCTACAATTTTGCTTAGCTAAGGGTTAAGAGTTGCCTTTAAATTAGAAGGGAGGCAAATAATTCCCTGTCAGAGTTATTTCCCTTGAGAATGTTTGTATTCCCCTTAAACAGTTTTTAAAACTTTATTTATTTTCCTTCCCTTACACAAAACAAAAATGCTTTGTGAATTTATGAATGCAGTCTCGAAGGCATGGGTGTTGTTGGCTTTTTGGTGGTCAGAGGTTGCGAAAGACACCAGAGTACTCGGAGAAAATGACGGATTTTGGACAGGCAACAGTTACCCGGCCACATGCCAGTGCTGTATCAAACTGAGGACACAGGGGTTATGGGTAAAAAACATATCTCTGTGCTATCTAGGGCCCTTAAAATATTAGCAAGCATGTCGCGAACGAAGTGAGCTCTACGGTAGAGAATATGATCAAGGAAAAGTAACATACAACGATATATACATTCAGCAGAAATTGCTCTGACGGATTTTCTCCCTTTTTCTTCCCGGAAGTTGTCACCGGAAGTTGGCAGAACTGACTGGGGCGGTCTTGAATATACTGCTTTTCACAATATTTGGGTCTCACTAATAAGCGTCATGAAGTGACAATAAACGAGTGTCATTAAGTGTCACGAACATATTTTGCTGATTTTTTTATTATTATTGATTGACATATTTTTTGTTTATAAACTGATATTCATTCTTTAATAATGCTTTGAAGGACTTTTGAAGAGACTACAGATAGGTCTGGTCTGTGCTGTGCTCGCATTTAGGCTAAGCCTATTTTCATATTAATTTTATATGAGCACATGTTTGATTTTTTTTCTCACAAATTAATTATTGACATTATATGCAGCTCCTATCCTGGCGAGATGATCCATATAAAATGTCTATACCCATTTTTCAAAGAAAATTAAGGTTTTTATACTCTGTCAAATGATACTTTAGGATATACGGTTTTCCAGCGGAGTGTTCACGTGTCCATCCATCTGCCTGTCTGTCTGTCATACACACATTTGTCTGTCTTTAATTTATTGATAACTGTTATAACTATGTTCACTATATGTTAATATACGTATTGGGATGGCCTTGTACAGAATTATTAAGAGGCTATGAACCATATTTACAGAGTTATGGCTAGGCTGGCCTCGGTGGCTCAGTTGGCTGCGCGTCCGACTGGAGATCAGGTGGTCGCGGGTTCAACCCCCGCCAAGGTCGGCAACATTCTTTCGTGGAGATTGATCGTGAAATATTTTCTACGGTCATTCTCTCCCTTCCGCTGATTCAAGAAGGGCAGTTGTAAGTTTCTGGCCAAAGAATGTGCACACTACTGGTTAACCACTTAGAGGACTAAGCCTGCCCAGTAAAAGTGTGGTTAGGTAAACTGACCGCGCTCGACATGACCCCATTGGGTTGACTGGGCCGTAAAACCTCAACACAAACAAATACAGAGTTATGGGCCAGCAAATGAAGTTTTGGAGGGGGATACTTAGGAGTTGTCACATTGTTTTGTTGATTGATAAGTTGGTCTGTCTGTCTGATATTGTGACACAAATTATTTGTACAGTTTTTGTTAGATTTCCATGAAATTTTACAGAAATTAGCAGCAAGATGAGTAGCAGTATATCTGCACCATGCGAAATCATTTTTGGTCATATGCTGACAGCAAAGCCAGTCTGATCAGGGCCTTTACTGTCTGCTAAAAGAATCATTAGACACTATAGATGTAACAACTGAGAGCAAATGCCCAGGCCCAGAGGTTATAAAACTTTTTTCATGCTCAACTCAGCTGAGCATGAAAATTTCTCTGCTAATAAATATGAAAATGCCAACCATAGTTGGCATTTTCATATTTATTAGCAGAGAAAATTTCATGCTCAGCAAAGTTAAGCAAGAAAGAATTTGCAGTTGTTAGTAATTTTAGATTTATTAGCAGAACAAATTTCATACTCAGCTGTGTTGAGCATGAAAAAAAAGTTTTATAACCTTAGGGCCAGATGAGACTAAGCATTCTTGGGATGAATCTGAATCTGAGCATTTTGCTCCTGTTCAAAGACACCTTTTTTGCTTGGAGTGGTCCAAATGTTTTTCACTGCACGGTGAATTACTCTAGACATTAGGTCCACCTGTCTGAGTTTGTGATGTGAACTATTTCTTCAGTTTTTGTTAGATTTTCATGAAACTTCAAAGAAGTGAACAGTATGATGAATAGGAATGTGTGATGCAAACTTATTTCATTGCTAGGTTACCTTGCCTTGGAACTTAAGTCCATCTTTCTGAGTTTGTGACACAAACTACTTTTACGGTTTTTTCGATACATTTTCATAAACTTTCACAGGAGTGATAAGAATAATGAGAAGTGGTGCTTAACATTATAAAAATTTTCAGTTTGTGACACAAACTACTTCTACAGGTTTTTGTTACATTTTCATAAAGCTTTTACAAAAGTGATAAGAATTATGAGAAGTGATGCTTAACATTATAAAAATTTCAGTCCCTCTGTCTGAGTTTGTGACACAAACTACTTCTAAAGTTTTTTGATACATTTTCTTAAAACTTTCACAGAAATGATAAGAATTATAAGAAGTGCCATCATGCATAACATTAAACAATTTTCAGTGCAAAGTTATCTGCCCTGCGCACTTGTTTGTGACACAAAAAGCTTGTACAGTTTTTGCTAGATTTCATGAATTTTCAAAAAGATAAGTAGCAGTAGTGCATGACATTAATTTCTTTATATTTGGAAATTTACTTTTTAAGGGTTATCAGCCCTTGGCACATTTCATTTTATTGTGTAAAAATGACAGCTCTAGTTTCTGTAAAAAAAAAAAAAAAAAAAAATCTAATCTATCAGCTTGACATCTGTGTGGGTGTGTGGGTGTGTGTGGGTGGGTGGGTGGATGTAGCATACTGGTTAAAAAATTTCAGCAGGAGACACATTGAAAAATAAGAAAAATATCGTCAATTTGTTATCTACTGAATTTGCCCAGAGAGTTTAATGAGTGTACCTGGCTTATAAATGTCAATGTCAAGTGTCAAATCACTCATCAGTTTTCCTCATGAAGTGTAAATTTCATACACCAGTTCAGTAAATGGTTGTTGACTGGCTGACCCATAATAATATTAGCAGAAAACATATGAGCCAGCACACAACAAAACCCACAATAAGACTTGTGCGACCAGCGAAGACTCAGATCAGCCTGCGCCTTCGGGCAGTCTATTCAGAGTTTTTGCTGACCGCGTGTGCCTTCTACAGCCTCCAGGCTATCCAAAGAGGGCTAAATGAGAACCAATGTATAGGTTGATCTGAGTCTTTGCTGGTTATGCGGGTCTTATTGTAGGTTTTGTCGTGTGCTGGTTTGTGTATCATAATGGCATATGTAACCTAAGTACTTGGAAAGACAGGCTTGAGCTGAGAGAGTAGCAGGATGATTGCCTGGATCAGCCCACATTTTCTGTTGTTAGTATATACACCACAACCTCTTTATAACACTTTTGTTGGGGTCCATAGCATAAACCGTGTTAGTTAAACATCCGTGTTATATCCAAACAAAAATGTTTAGATTATATTGAAATGATTTTTCAATACATTTTTGGGATCCATCTTTGAACCATGTTATACACAAAACCGTGTTATAATGAACTGTGTTATAAAGAGGTTGTAGTGCAGGTAGTATATTTACCCAAAGAACTGGGGCAGACAGACCTGAGCAAACTTACAGACCTAAGCAAACGTTGCGGACCCAGATTAGATGCCTCAGAATGCATAGACTATTTGCCACACGTCTTGTAGCTTCTTAACCCTTGTCCTTTGAATAAATGATGCCACACCCACTTCAGTTTTTCAGCCAATCAGTTTACTTGATCCAGATTGTTGATATTAATTCACATACTTAATGGCAAACAGTGCAGATCCAGGTTAGGAAGCCAACTAATCTGGATCTACACTGTTTGCAAAGGCAAGGTATATCTGGGTTCAGCAGGACTAGGGTTAAAGTTTAGGACATTTATGGTGAGGAGTTCATGTGTCTAAATACTCCATATAAGTATTGTGTGATGGGTTTGTTTGTTTGTTTGTTTGTGTTGGGGTTTTACGGCCCAGTCAACCCAATGTGGTCATGTCGAGCGCGGTCATTTTACCTAAACACACGTTTACTGGGCAGGCTTAGTCCTCTAAGCGGTTAACCAGTATTGTGCACATTCTTTCACCAGAAACTGACAACTGCCCTTCTTGAATCAGCGGAAGGGAGAGAATGACCGTAGCTTGGTTTTCACAAGCTTTTTTACATGAAAAGAAAGACTTAAGACTATATTGGGGGAGCTCCAAAGTGATGTTTATCATCACGAAAAAATACCTATATAATTTTGACCCCCTTAAACCCCACTTTTATATAGTAAACTGGGGTTTACAGGGGTATACATTATTTTTCTTATTTCTGATCAAAACATAGATTGTAGGTACTCGTTAGAACCACCTCGCCGAGGCAGTTCTAACGAGTACCCACAATCTATGTTTTGAGCAGAAATATGAAAAAATATCAATGTTTTTTATCTAAAAATTTTCAGTTTTTGGAGGTGAAATTTTCTATATATTTGAATAGGCGTGTTTTCATAATGGAAAATCTCACAGAATTTTGTCCAATCTCCCTTAACATTTTGCCTTATCTCATAGATTTTAGCCCACTGTTTATGGCATTTATGTCTGCTGCAGTTGTCATTTGCACTTAAAGAGTTAAAAAAATTATCCCATAATGGTATATTCTGGAGGCTGCTATATAAACTGACACCAAACATCTTAACCCTTGTCCTGCTGAATAAATTAAGATACCACACCCATTTCTAATTTTCAGCCAATCAGGTAACTTGATCTGGATTGTTGCTATAAATTCACATACTTAATGGCAAACAGTGCAGATCCAGATCAGTTGGCTTCTTCAGAAGCCAACTGATCTGGATCTACACTGATTGCAAAGGCAGGGTATATCCGGGTTCAGCAGGACAAGGGTTAATTTAGCTAGCTGCAACCAGCAAAAAGCTACCTTATCACAGATTACATGGTAATTTCTACTATGCCTGTACAACCATGCAGCCCTCTTACTAAGAAAATCTCTGGCCCTTGAAAATCTGCACTGTGTGGCATAGGCCCCTGATCAAACTGTGCACATGGTACTATACAGTAGGGTTCCTTGTTAAGACATAACTGTAGTGTATATAATTGCCATTATCTTAAGTCTGTCATAGGCACAGTATGTCATCGTTGCTATGGCAACACATTTTTTGACTTCTTGGAAAGGCAGTAATTACCTGAAATTTTAAAGGTCGGTTTGATCTACTGCCTGGGGTTTCTTGTAGCTGCTTGTTAACCATTATCCTACTCCTTTCGCAAATTCAGCAGATGACAAATTGGCGATAATTTTATTTCAAGAAATTAGGGTTTGATATTTCATGCAAATTCTCTCCTTAAGACAATTTGCATGAAATGTCAAACCCTAGTTTCTTAGAAAATATAAAAAAAATATTTCTAGATCTTATCTGCTGAAACTTTTACTAAGCATGCCATTAACCAACTTCATCTAGCTGCAGGCCAAAGTCAGCAGGTGATAAAATTCCCTTAGAATTTACCTTAACTATTAACCTGCTGCATTTAGATATCAGCAGAAAATTTTTTGTATTTTTTTTGTCTTATTTTGTGTCTTGAAAACAGAAATTGATATCTCATTAGAAGACATTTTCAATGAAAAGTCAAGCTCTTTTCCAGAAAACAGAATCACATAATTTTTGTGTGTGGATGTTGGCTGCAGCATTCAAATAGTACCGTAATAATCCTAAGTATTGGAACAGATAGACCTTTGCAAATAGTGTAGACCCAGATCAGAGGCTGCAGAATGCAGCCTCTGATCAGGGTCTACACTGTTTCCCATACATACAGCAATATTTTAGACACATAAAGAGATAGAAGAATGGACTATTTCAAATTCCAGGAAAAGTATGGTAAGTAGATAAGGTGTCCCAATACTTAGGGTAACTGGGTGCTCCTTTTTGAATTGGTAATTATCCAAGTTTCATCAGGCAAACACAGTAGACTCTCATCAGATTGCAGCATAACAGTATTAAATATTATGGCACAAGAACTCGTATTACACCTATAGTCACATTTGTAAAAGTGTACCAAAGTACTTTAATTGAATGTGTTTAAAAGGTGATAGAATGGCAGACAGTGTAGACGCAGATCAAATTGCCGCTTTAACTGTCTTAGAAGCAGTTTGATCTGGGTCTACAGTTTTTCTCAGGCTTATCTGATTACATAACCATGTCTAAAAATTTGCTGCTGAATAAGCAGTCGGTGTTACCATGACTAAACTGCTTAATTAGTAGTAGTTTCATCTGAGTCTACACTGTTTGCTCAGGCAGGATTGTCAGCATATTCAGAGTAAATATCAGGGCCCAGTTGTTCAAAGCGTCGTTAGCTTAACGAGCTCGTTAAGGGCCATTTCGTTAACTGTTTTAGCGGATTCAATACACAATATTCTGATATTTTTTGCTGATAAAATGTGAGTAGCTTTTGCACTGCAAAAGCTACTCACATTTTTTCAGCAAAAAATTTCAGCATATTTGCATATGACTCGATGTAAATTTTAACAAATCGTTAACTAACGACATCATTAGCTGTGAACAACTGGGCCTAGACCTCCCTTTTGCCTAGTACTGCTTGGCATCTGCAGTTATGGTGTCTACAAAACCAGATTTTAGTGAGTACCATGTTACCACTAAGTATCGGGACAGACAGTATAGACCGAGGTCAGATGCAACAGAATGTGGCATCTGACCTGGGTCTATACTGTTCGTCACTTACCAGCAGTTTTAGGCTCATCATCAGGTTATAAAATGGAATTAGGCCAAATAAAAAAATATATGTGTTTAGGGTAACATGTTAGAAAAAAAAAGGTAGGGTAGGTAGGGATTCTTTTTTTTTTTTTTTTTTTTTTTTACATTTTTTTATGTAGAATTATACCACAATTACCAAATATATTTGGACTTTGCACATAATTCACATAAAATTTTACTAAGTGTGTTTGGCTATGCTTAGATGTGTCTTAAAGTACTGATAGAATGGCAAACAGTGTAGACCTTGATCAAACTGCTCCTGTAGGAGCAGTTTGATCTGGGTCTACTCTGTTTGCTCAGACCTACTTGTTCATCTATTTAGCATAAATATTTTATCCAAGTAAAACAGCAAAAAAAATGCTAGGTTTCACCAGGAAAATAAGGTAGGGTAGGGTTACCCTAAACACACAGATTTTTTTATTTGACCATATATAAAAGTCAGGGCAAGTATGGTAAAATGTTAAGATGTCCCAATATTCAGGGTAAATATGGTATTAGTGTCCCCAAATTTCAAACACTTTAATCCATACCTCTTTGGACCAATTTTTTTTTTATTTTTTATGCAGTTGTTTCATAAAATACTTAGTGGAATGGCAAACAGTGCAGACCCTGATCAGACTGAGGAGCAGTGTGATTTGGGTCAACACTGTTTGCATATGCCATTTTGTCAGACACTTTAGTGTACGGAATTTTAGGATATTTACTGTAGTTGATGAGACTATTGTCAGCAAAACAAAGTTTAAGGATTGTAGCTGTTAATAATGCTAATGATTTTTTATATCGACAATAAAATTTTATGTTTAATGATACTGGTAAAGATAATGGAAAATATTTAAAGTTCTTCCTTTATATTTGAGAAAAATCTACTGAATATAAATACATTTGATTTAAACTGACGCACAGTATAATAAAATATCCAAAAATATTATCAGTGGGAGTGGAAATTGACTACCTCAGAATAACTCCATTGAGAAAAAGAAAATATTAAGAACTTGTATCACAAATCAATTCCTCTTAATGCAGCTATCAATGCAGCTATCTGATTCAAACAAAATTTGTGTGAGTGCATTTTTGCATGTACAGGCAGAGAAACGTGGTATAACTGAATTACAAGCATGCAGACCAACCACATCACCAATCATGCTTGTGTGTTATTGCATCATACATGTGCATAAACCATGGTATAACTTAGAGATCACATTTTCATACATGCTCACAAACCATGGTATAACTAAGACATCACATATTCATACATGCAGACCAGCCATATTGCTGAATATTTAATGTTTTTGGCTGTTGGTCTGCATGCATGTAAAGGATAAATCAGTTATACAGTGGTCCTATGCATATAAGTATGATAATGCACTTGCTCAGGCTTGTGCATTATTGCATTTTATTACATTTTCAACAGTGATTTACTGAGTTTTATCAGTGACTTTTAATCTATAATTCGCCCAGTGAATTATTTCATTTCAAACGTTTTGATGTCATAATTGCTAGGCGACGTTGCTGACGTTGTTGGTAACAACAATAACAATACAGTCGACTCTCGTTATCTTGAACTTCACGGGACCTGATAAAAATGTTCAAGTTATCAGTAGTTCGAGACAACCAAATTGTGACGTCATAGGTATGACGACTGTTCGCCTCTCTGTTCGCCAAAACGTGCTTGGAAGGCACATGTATATGGCAATTTAAATAATTTACGCGTACTTCAGTTTGCATTGTTACTGTTTGTTTTAGGAGATGCAATGGTTCTCTTGGAATAATATCATCAATAAATGTTAGTAATAAATTTCAAACGTCTCTTGTTGTCTTTTAATACTCCTGCAAATTTGGATTTCCATATGAGCTATAAATAATTTATTGGTTTCCGGGTTGTGTTAGCTATACGTTATGAACTGGTTTGGATTAGCTCCCTTCCCATAGATGACTCGATAAAGAGTTGACTGGTTTCCGCTTTCACATAAAACGCTTATAATGTTAAGCGGCAGCTGTAAGCTAGTTTGGATCATCTCCCCTAGCATAAACGAACCATCTCAGCGCGGCAAACTGTAGATCCTGCAGAGAAAGCTCGTTATGAACAGTCTCATCTGGACCTACACTATTTGTGCGGGTATCCGTACCAGTCTACAGGGTCGGAAGGGTTAACATCGGTACCCACGTGTGATTCATCTATTTGAGGCCGTGCACGACAACTCCTATTAGAAGACTGTGCGACTGTCAAAGACTCGGATCAGCCTGCACGCCCACGAATTTTCCATTATACGCATGAGCCTTATCTGGGCTTACCAAAAAGCACCACCTGACCAAAGAGTAACAAGCGAAGATTCAGACTTAGCTAGCCTGATCAATACAGGCTGATCTGAGTCGGAACCTGTCGCGCACTGAATTTTCTTGAAGACGCTATATCATTCAGACGGACAGTACTCAATAGTGAAGTGCATATCTAAACAATAAATTAAAGAAACTTTGTTGATTAATCTTCCATAACACTATTCTGGGCCGCTTTTTATCTTACAAGTCAATGACACGAGACGGTGTTGAGCGTGGCGTGTCAAACCAGACTCGACACGCATGTGATTTCATAAATACTGATTTTAGACCTTGTTTGTGTTGTTTGTTATTACCTGGACAAAGGGGAAAATTAAAATATTGATTTATTTATCAATGGCCTATTATGATTTTCATTAACTGCGAGACCGGCGGCGCCGCATCTTACATTTTTTTCCTTCGTCATGGTCCGAGTTCGAGATACGCGGTAGTAAAAACTGTGAAAAATATATTCAGGGATTGAAAATGATGGACAAGATAGCCGAAGTGTCGACATAAAAGTAGTTCGACATACGCGAAGTTGAAATACAATAAATACATAGGGAAAATAATCGGGACTTAGAAATCAGTTCGACATAAGTGATAGGATCGAGATAAGAGGGGTCGAGATAACAAGAGTCAACTGTAGTTGACATTTTGCAGAAAATTTGATAAAATCATGGAAATCAGACTGCAATTTTCACGTCCAATTGGCATTTTTGAAGAAAGACCTGCAACACAAATATAAAGTATGATTTTCTTGATAATCCAGTTCAACTTCCGTGACATTTTTGTGTCTGTATTTCAAGCACAGGATGATTTCTGCATTAAAGTGAAAACAAGATGGCGACTCATTTCAAACTAAACCACGCCTCTTGAAATTCATGCACTGACTGGAACTTTTTTGGTAGGAAATCATAACGGCTAAATTTGAAGATTCAAAGGTGAAAGATGGATGAAAATATAATAAACAGTTTATTTGGTTGTTTTAATTGATTATGGAGAAGTAATTCACTCCTGTTCTAAGGTTTGCTTGTGAAAAATTTGTTCGCTTCTCTCACTTGTTTTTTACACACAAGCCTTAGGACACCAGTGAATTATTTCTCTGTAATTGATTGAAACAACCAAATAAACTATGCACATGAACTATGGTATAACTAATCTTATAAAATAACATTAGTTTTACCATCAGATTCAAATTAATCATCTGATGACATAGATTCATTTTGAAAACAGTATTTATACATTGATTCTGACAAGGTTTGCATGATGAAATGTACTGCAATGTATAATTTTGTAAGCATTCATTATTGCCATTTCTAGTTTGAAAGCATTTTTCACATAAAAAATACATGGTAATACATTTCATATAATTATATAGATATCATGTTTCAACTCAGTACATAATTTACTGTCTCCTAATGTCACATACATCATCTATCATTAAAATACTAACAATGCCAATTTAGAAGGCGAATTTCAAAGAATGTCTTGAAAATCTGAAAAATATACCATTTTTACCCTAAGTATTTGGACACTTCAACTCCTTACCACACTTCTTCTAAAATTTGAACAAGTAAAATTTACTAGCCATTATAGTTTAAAAATTGCTGGATCATCATCACGAGTTGCAAACAGTTAGACTCTGATTAGACGCCCCATTTTGCGGCGTCTCGGCTGACTCTAAGCTGTTTGCTTGGGTCTGTCTATCTGAATACTTAAGGTAAATACATTACAACATTCTTAAGGGAAATGGATAAACCTCAAAGGGTGATAATTCTGACAAATAAATATTTAGTTCCCTTATCCCTGGTGGGGGCAGAGTGGCGAGATGGGGATGGAGGGGGATGGAGCTACTCTTAAAGGAAGACTTAGCAAGTTAGCAGTGGGAGCAAATGCTTTTCTTTAACCCTTGTCCTGCTGAATAAATTAAGATGCCACACCCACTTCTAATTTTCAGCCAATCAGATTACTTGATTCTGGGTTTTGATATAAATTCTCATACTTAAAAACAAACAGTGCAAATCCAGATCAGTTGGCTTCTTCAGAAGCCAACTGATCTGGATCTACACTGTTTGCAAAGGCAGCGTATATCCGGGTTCAGCATGGCCAAGGGTTAAGAGTAGCCCCCTTTTGTAGAAGGTTTCTTATTGCAGGCACCTCTTATCTTAAGACTTGTCTTTTTTGCAAAGTTAGGCTTAGTCTTGCTATGTATTCATTTACCTAAAAGCATAAAGAACAAAGTATACCATAATAATTCTTAGCATTGGGACAGATAGACCTTTGCAAACAGTGTAGACCAAGATCAGAGGCCACAGAATGCAGCATCTGATCACGCTCAACAGTTTGCCATACTTACAGCAATATTTCAGACACATCAATAGGTAGTAGAATGGTCTATTATAAATTTTAAGGCAAATATGGTAAGTAGATAAGTGTCCCAATACTTAGGGTAAATATAGAATAGCAGGGATAAGATGGATATCAAGATACCATATTTACACTAAGATAAGTTCTGTGAAAACAGTGTAAACCAGTGGTTGCAGAATGTGGCATTTGATTGGACACTACTGGGCCTCCTTTAGCAATGTTTAGACACTTTAATTGACTAGTTCAAATGTAAGGATAAGTAAGTATTGTAAAGAGAAAAGTGTTAGAATATGTCACGTAAATTTGGTAAATCGTTTTTAACTCTTGCCATGCTGAATAAATTAAGATGCAATGCCCATTTCTAATTTTCAGCCAATTGGATTGCTTGATCCAGGTTGTTGATACAAATTCACATACAGAATGTCAAACAGTGCAGATCCAGATCAGTTGATCTGGATCTACACTGTTTGCAATGGTAGGGTATATCCGGATTCAGCAAGACCAGAGTTAAATTTTAGGACATTTATGGTAAGGAGTTCATGTGACTAAACAAGTATTGTGTGATGGGTATGAAATGTCCTGAATGAATGGCAAACAGTGTTGATCCTGATCAAACTGCACTTTACTTAAGCTTTTTGGGTCTGCACTGTCTGTTTAGACATGGCTGTCTAAATATTTTGTGTTAATATGATAATGAAAATACTGTATAAATGTTTTGCATTGGCAGGTCATATCTGGGTTCAACAGGACCAGAGGGAAAGGTTTTTTGTTCGTGTTCATTAGCAATCTCTAGACTTTTTATTATTCATGAAAAGTATTTTTCTTACATCTCTACAAAATTATATCTTGTAAATACACATTAATTGCTGCACAAAACGCATTCCAGTGAGTACCCAAACTGTATGTTTTTGTGAAGAAATAAGAACAAAATTAATACATGTATTTATCTAATCTAAAGCTGTGCACATTAAACTTTCTTCAGTAATGCAGTTCTTATGAGTAATATATTTATGCAAAGTATTCAGCTTCTTAATCATTACCTTTTCTCTGGGCAAACTATGCAGACGACAAATTGATTATATTTTTCTTATTACAGCCCTGCTAATACTGGATTTGCCATGTCCTTCCATGATTCTGTGTGATTCCATGACTGCAAAATTAAAATGCATTTTGCTTAATAACTTTTATGTTTGTAGTCCTTCTTCAGTGAAATTTTGTACAACACTTGGTTTCTAAGGTAAGTAAGGTTGAATTGCAGAAAAGTGGCCAAGGGCTATGTCCCTTGGTAGGTTTTCAAAATTTAAAATGCATTTTGCTTAACTTTTATGTTTGTGGTCCTACTTCAATGCATCTTATACCACACTTGGTCTCTAAGGTAAGGAAGGTGTAGTGGCAGAATGGTGGCCAAGGGCCCATAAATCTTGGAGTTATGTCCCTTTAAAGGTTTTCAAATTTTGCACTTCTTGAAAATTTTGTAACAGATTTCTCAGGAACTTTGAAAGCTAGACAGCTGAAAGTTCATATAAACATAGACTATGACTGGATGTATTGTGTATACTGGAATAGGGGCCAAGGGTCCATAACTCTTGCATTAGTGTCCCCTGGTAGGTTTTTCAAAAAAATTAAAATGCTTTTTGCTCAATAACTTTTATGTTTATGGTCCTACTTCGATGAAACTTATATCACACTTGGTCTCTAAAGTAAGGAAGTTGTAATTGCAGAACGGTGGCCAAGGGCCTATAACTCATGAAATTCTATCCCTTGGAAGGATTTCAAATTTTGCCATTCTTGAAAATTTTTGTAACAGATTTCTCAGAATCTAAGAAAGCTAGAAAGCTGAAAGTTCATGTAGACATGGACAATGACTGAATGTGTCGTGTATACTGGAATAGGAGGAAAGGATCCATAACTCTTGGAGTTATGTCCCTTAGTAGGTTTTAGTTTTCAAATTTTGCCATTCTTGAAAATTTGTAATAGATTTCTCAGAACCTAAGAAAGCTAGAAAGCTGAAAGTTTTTAAAGACATGGACAATGATTCGATGTATCCTGTAAACCAGAATAAGGTTCAAGGATCTATAACTCTTGGAGTTATGTCCCTTGGTAGGTTTTCAAAAAATTAAAATGCATTTTGCTTAACTACTTTTATGTTTGTGGTCCTACTTTGATGAAACTTATACCATACTTTGTTTCTAAGGTAAGGAAGGTGTACTGGCAGAATAATGGCCAAGGGCCCATAACTCTTGGAGTTATGTCCCTTAGTAGATTTTCAAGCTTTTCCATTCTTGAAAATTTTCGTAACAGATTTCTCAGGAACTTTGAAAGCTAGAAAGCTGAAAGTTTGTATAAATATGGACAATGACTGAATGTATTGTGTATAGCAGAATAAGGGTAAAGGGTCCATAACTCTTGGAGTTATGCCCCTTGGTAGCTGTTGTACTACCAACACTATTGTATGCATGTGAAACTTGGACAGTTTACCAACAGCATGCTATAAGACTGAACTACTTCCATACAAGCTTCCTGAGAAACTTCCAATCACAATCAGCTTAAAAACAGAGATAGAGATGGTGTATCAGCCAGCACTACCATCACAGTGAAAGGGCAACAGTTGCAAGTGGACGATATAATGCGGTACTTAGTGTCAAAAACCATGTACAAGCTGGGCACACTGATCATGAAGTCAATTCCAGGATGTTCAAGAAGTCAATTCCAGGATTGCCAAGGCTAGTGCAGCATTTGGCGGACTACACAGAAGTTTCTGGGATCAAATGGGAATCAGACTTGACATAAAGCTAAAGGTCTACAGAGCTGTTGTGCTTCCAACACTATTGTATGCATGTGAAACTTGAACAGTTTACCTATGGAATGCTAAAAGACTGAACCATACAAGCTGCCTGAGAAACCTTTGAAAGATTAAATGGTAAGACAAGATCCCAGATACCAAAGTCCTGAATACGGGAGTGATGCAAAGTGCACATACTCTTATGACATTGGCACACATGAGATGGACTGGCCAAGCTACCAGAAAGTCTCTATGAGCGTTTGCCAAAGAAAATCCTCTATGGAGAACTACAAATGAGAAAATGCCTTCAAGGTGGTCAGAAGAAGTGATACAAGGACACCTTTAATGCCTTCCTCAAGGACTGGTGACTAATCCTTGTGGAGGCAAGACCACCTTTACAGCCTATCCTGACGTTTCATAGTCAAGACAACCATACGGGTGCCCAAACCCAACACAACCAAACTAGTGACAAACCCTAATGCTGTCCTTTCAAGATGACAATACTGTTGACCAACCCTGATGGTGGGATCTGATTGTATCAGTTCCTGTTGTTGCTCTTCTTATAATTGTACACAAGACAACCATAATGTGACCAACCCTGATGTTGTATAAGCAGTTCAGCTATACTGTTGACCAACCAAGAGGCCTGTAAGTAAAGTTGAAACTTTGCAGAGTACACATGTGGAAAGTTGGTGGATGTGAATCATATACTGGAATCATGCAGCTGCTGCCTATTCATCTCATCTTTCTCTCCAATTTTTAAATATCAGAATTTTCCAACACCCTTGTGTCTTTCTCATCTGATAGCACTGTAGTGGGGCTATAGTCAGATCCTTTGACAGCTCTAGATTTTCCCAGAAAATAGGCTTTGACATTCCATGCAGATTGTCTCCAAAGGAGACAATTTGCATGAATTGTCAAAGCCTATTTATTTTCTGGAAAAAGTAAGCAAAGTATTTCAAAATGTATTTGTCTGAATTTCATACCCAGACTGCGAAGCATTAAATCCTTACCTTGCATATCTTCGGGTTTGAATAGGTGATGATGTGTCTAAAATGTTTTGACTGAATGACAAAAAATGTAGACCCTAAACAAACTGGGCCCAGTTGTTCAAAGCTAACGACATCGTTAGTTAACGATTCGTTAAAATTTACATTGAGTGATATGCAAATATGCTGAAATTTTTTGCTGAAAAAATGTGAGTAGCTTTTGCATTGCAGTTTGTCATTAATATGTGATTTTGTATTAACAAATTAAGTAATCTGATTGGCTGACTATTAGAAGTAGGTGTGGCATCTGAATTTATTCAGCATGGCTTTGGTTAACTGGTCTAGAATTTCATTTCTTGTTAGGCACTTCTCCTTGACCATTTTTCCAGTGTAATAGCAGAGGAGTTGTTAAGGAGGAGTATTTGGTGATAATTCTGGGATAATTTTTCTTATTTCTCCATAAAAGCATACGTTGTGGGTATTCATTAGAAGCGCCTCGTCGAGGCGCTTCTAATGAGTACCCACAACATATGTTTATATGGAGACCTGGAGAAAATTATCCCATAATTATCACCAAATACTCCTCCTTAACAATTCCTCTGTAATAGCATGCACTTTGTGGTACCTCTGACTCAGCTGCACTGCGCAGCACATGCCCTGGCTCTGATTTCAAAATCTGCAGCTTGTACAACAATGGCTGTATCATCTGTTTAACATACTTTAATCCTAAATAGATTCAGTTTAACTATTAGCAGATAACATTTTAACATATTAATCCACTTTGCTGAAAAAATAGTGCTTGACATTTCATGAAAATTGTTTCCTTTGGAACCAATTTTCATGAAATGTCAAACCCTATTTTCTGGGAACATAAGAAAGTTATCTCTATTTTGTTTTCTGTCAATTTTGCCATGAACATAGCAACAGTGGAGGTTTTTGGCGGCATTAGCATTTTGATTACTGTAATCATTTTTCCATATGTTTTGGTTGTTATGCAATATTTGGTTGAATGGGTTTGCAGATGTTAGAACTATTCATATGATGCAAAGTTTTGCAAGCAGAATTTTAAAGAGATCACTTTTGCAAGGAACTTTAAAGGGACTTTTTGCAATATTTTGTGAATTTCACTAAACTAAATGCATGTTTTAGCCATGTATGCAAATAATGTGGTGCAGTCTGAGATTTGTCAGCAACCTTATGTGAGCTGCAGCAAACTACAAGGGATGTTCAGCAGTGTAATAGCAAATAGTGCAGTCTCATATTGGTTTGCAAGCTTACCTGAGCTGCCCAAGATTAAAAAGCGGTTCTCAGCTATGTATGCATGTGCAGTCCAAGATTGGTCAACAACCTTACCTATAACAAACTAAAAGGGGTTCTCAGCTATGTATGCAAACAGTGCAGGTTAGTCCCAGATGGTCTTCAGCCTTAATATGTGAGCTGCAACAAACTAAGAGGGATGTTCAGTCATGTTTGTAGACAGTGCAGTGCAGTCACAGATTAGTCTACAACCTTAATATGTGAGCTACAACAAACTAAGGGGGATGTTCAATCATGTTCGTAGACAGTGCAGTGCAGTCACAGATTAGTCTACAACCTTAATATGTGAGCTACAACAAATTAAGAGTAGGCTACAACCTTAATATGTGAGCTATAACAAACTAAAAGTAGTCTACAACCTTAACATGTAAGCTACAACAAACTAAGAGTAGTCTACAACCTTAATATGTGAGCAGCAACAAACTAAGAGGGATGTTCAATCATGTTCATAGACAGTGCTGTGCAGTCACTGATTGGTCTACAACCTTAATATGTGAGCTACAACAAACTAAGAGGGTTGCTCATTCATGTTCGTAGATAGTGCAGGGCAGTCACGGAGTGATCTACAAGCTCATTTGAGCTGCACAAAACTCCCAAGGGGTTTTCAGCCATGTATGCAGTGTGGTCCCAGGTTGTTGTTCAGTCTATGTGAGCTGCACAAAACTACCACATTTACCCAAAGTATTTAGACACCTTAACTCCTAACATACTTGTCCTAAAATTTGAAAAAAAAAGGTCTATTCTACAACCTATTGGTGTGTCTAAAATAGTGCTGGATGAGTTGCCTTCTAGACCCTGATCAGACACCACATTATGTGGCATCTGATCTGGGTCTTTACTGTTTGCTCAGGCCTTTTTTCCCAATTAGGTAAAAGCTGTTCTCAGCCATGTAGCAGTCCAGCAGTTCAGTGCAGTGCAGTCCCATATTGATCAGCAAACATATGAATGCATTGCAGTCCCATGTTGGTCAGCAAACATACATGAGTGCATTGCAGTCCCATATTGGTCAGCAAACATATACATGTATGAGTGCATTGCAGTCCCATATTGGTCAGCAAGCATATACGAGTGCATTGCAGTCCCATATTGGTCAGCAAACATATATGAGTGCTTTGCAGTCCCATATTGGTCAGCAAACATATACATGTATGTGGTAGACCAAAATAAAAGGGATGACATTCAGCCGTGTATGCAACCAATGCTGTTCAGTCCCAGATTGTTCTGCAATATATGGGTTGCCTGAGACTGTAGGATACTGTATTTACCATAAATCTTGGGATGCCTTAACTTATTGTCTTACTTCTCTTAGAATTAAAACAAGACCCTGTTACTACCTGTTGATATATCTAAAACAATGCTGGATGAGTGGCAAATGGTGTAGGCCCAGATCAGATGCCACATTATGCGGCATCAGGTCCCAAGGTTATAAAACTTTTTTCATGTTCAACTCAGCTGAGCATGAATTTTGTCCTGCAAATAAATCTCAAATTACTAACAACTGCAATTTTTTTCTTGAAAAACATAGCTGAGCATGAAAATTTCTCTGCTAATAAATATGAAAATGCCAACTTTTGTTGGCATTTTCATATATATTAGCAGAGAAAATTTCATGCTCAGCTGAGTTGAGCATGAAAAAAGTTTTATAACCTCGGAGCCTGCTCTGGCACTGTCCAGGCCAGTCTGTCCCAATACTTAGGGTTATTATGGTATTTTCACTAATATTTGCAAGCAGTGCAGTGTAGTCCAGTATTTCGTCTACAGCCTTGTGGGAGCTGCACCAAACTGAAATTGGGTTGTCCCAGGGTTTTCTTTCACCTTATAAACACTTTCCATGTTATGGTCAAATTCAGCAGATGACAAATTGTTATTTTCTTTTTTTTCCCAGAAAACAGGATTTGACATTTTATGCAAATTGTCTCCAGTGTCAAATCTTATTTTCTAGGAAAGGAGTCAATTTTCATGAAGTGTCAAATCCTGTTTTCTAGGAAAAATAAGAAAAAATATTTCAAAATGTTGTTTGCTGAAATCTTTACCTAGCAAACCCAGTAGGAAGCAATTTGCAGGAAGTGTCAAATCCTGTTTTCTAGGAAAAATAAGAAAAATATTTCAAAATGTCTGCTAAAATTTCTACACAGCATGCAAAGTGTTAAAAAATGCTGCACTGTAATATTGATAATTTTTTCTCATCATTTCCTCATCACCCACTGACATAGAATTATGAAAGAAAATTTGCATTTTTAATCTCGGAAGCTGCATGTCTGATTAATTAAAATGAATGATTGAGTAATGAATGAAGGATGATGCTTTTAGAGAAAAAAGGATGAAAATAGAGGAAATGAGAAATGATATGACTGAATGGAATTAATCTCCACCAGAATGTTTTATGATTAACCTTTTAAGCTCCAAGCAAAATTGAGGCAGATGAAATTACATTTTTTTTTATTATATTTCAGAAAAAATAGGACTTGGCATTTCATTTAATTGTCTGCTAGACTGATAATTCATATAAAATGTCAAGCCTTAGTTTCTTTGAAAAATTAAAAAAAAATATACATAAATTCCATCTGTTGCAGTTGTGAGTAGCTTTAACCAGTTAAAGCAAAACTTGGGAAAAGGGCTTTTATTGTATATATATAGGCAACAAAGGGTCCAATCAGAATGCATGTTAACACAGTCTGATCATACTGGAAGTGCAGGCTGACTAGGGTTTCTAGTGTTTGCATATGGCAATAGGGGCCTATTTTATACATTATGCATCTATTTTTATAAATCAAATCAGTGTGTGCTGGTGTTGAGATAAAAATATGAATTTTAATAACAGATTCTATCTGTCATTCTTCGTTGCCACGCACGGTTTTAGAGAAAGTGACTTTGACTACTATTCATTTTCGTATTCATCCGTGCACAAAAGTGGACCCAACATTTCAATGTGTGTATATTTGTACGCCATTGAAGAGCTGTCCATACAAAAGTAGTGCAACTTGTGCTTGATCTATGGCGAGAGTCGCTGAGAAAACCCGCCTTAATATATGTGGGAACAACAAAGGCGCAGATCAGCCTGCGCATCCGCACAGGCTGATCAGAACCTTTGTTGTTCGCTGTAGCTCATTTTTTTTTTCAACGAAGAAGCGTCTCACACTTAAATAGAGAACAGAATGATACCTGGAATTTATTAGTTTCTCATAGAATCTGTTATTTCAGGGCTATTCAGCCCTTTGATTTCATATAGTAATGAGCCTTACCTGCCAAGAATACCCATGAGGATGTAAGACAGTATTCAGAGAAAAAGATATAAGAACAGACAGGCCTATGCAAATAGTGTAGACATAGATCAGAAGTGGCAGAATGCAGCATCTAATCAGGATGTACATTGTTTGCCACTCATTGAACCTTATTTTAAACAATTTTTAGACACATCAATAGGTACATTTAAGTGGGCTTGTTTAGATTTTCAAACAAGTCTGATAAAGTGTCTAAATACTTAGGCTTAATACCGTAGTCAAAATAAAAAAAGAAAAAAAGAAAAAGCTTGTCTGGAGCATGAATATAGTTTGGCTGAAAAATAGATAACACTGATAAAAGTTACCTGAAAATGAAGATACCATATTTAGTTTATTTACCGTTAGTATTTGGATAGACAGGCCTGAGCAAACAGTGTAAACCCAAATCAGATGCCAATGTGTGCTGTCTGATCAGGATCTACAATGTTTGCCACTCATCCAGCTGTTTTAGACACACCATTTAGCAGTTATATTGATAAATTTTAACCCTTAAAGCACCAAGCAAAATTTGTAGCAGACAACATTCAAATTTTTTTTTTTTTTTCAGAGAAAACAAGTCTTGACATTTCATGTGAATTGTCTGCCAAGCAGATGATTCACATGAAATGACAAGACTTGTTTTCTCTGAAAAATATTTTTTTTTTTTTTTTAAAAAATGTCGTCTGCTGCAGTTGTGACCAGAGCTTACAGGGTTAAGACAAGTATGCTACTGAGTTAAGATGTCCCAATATTTAGGGTAAATACAGTGACTTTATCTGAATGAAGATACAGATTGGCAGAGATGTAACAAATTCTTCCAATGGTCAGATTAGTCAGCAATTTTATAAATTGTATGGATATAGCAGAATTGTATATTACTGGTATACACTGGAAGATGATTTTGGATACAAGATGGTTTAAAACTGGACCCAAAAAGTATTGTATCTTTTTAAACTGGACCCAAAAAGTATTGTATCGGAACAAAAATGTGTAGATTATATAGAAAAATGACCATAAATGGCCATTTTCCTATATAAGCTATACATTTTTGTTTCTATACAACACTGTTAGCTAATATGGTTTTTTCTTCGGTTCACAACAACATTGTTTTAAAGTGGTAGTGGTGTATTTAATTCAGTCACAAGCAAATGTTAACAAATTCCCAGATCAGCTGATAGCTCCATCTGATCAGGGTCATCCATAGCTTTTGATAAGCTAGTATTTTTAGTCCAAAAATATTGATATTTTTCTTAATTCTCCACAAAAACATATGTTGTGGGTACTCATAAGAAGTGCCTCAATGAGGCACTTCTAATGAGTACCCACAACATATGTTTTCATGTAGAAATAAGAAAAATATTTACCTGATAAGCACTCTTATTTAGACCTATTTGACCCATCCCTTTATGTTACTATAATACTGAATTACCGGACTCCGCTACCAAGTCCAGCGATTTTCCATACCTGATAATTTTGTGAAAGAAGATTTTTCTATTCTTGTAATGCCTCAACTGCTTTAAAGTCAAAATGCTTTTCTAAGTAGGGGAGCAGAGAGAGAGGTGCATTGCTGTTACTTTGTCCATTTATTTGTTCATTTGGTCGTCCATTTCTCACACTACTTAGTATACCTCATAACTGATCAAGTGCTATGCTAGGTTCTTGAAATTCAAAGTTTTGAATTGCTGAGCCTAGCAGACAATTCACATGAAAAATCAAGCCATATTTTCTCAGAAAATAAAAGCCTAACTGTATTTCGTCCTAATTACTGCACTGTCAAGCAGTTCCTTAGTCTTCAGATTACAGCCAGTGTACTTTTTGTCTTCTTCTGTATAAAGGCATACGTTAAGGGTAATCATTTGAATTGCATCAACTTGTTGATGTAGTTCAAATAAGCACCCACAACACATGCTTTTATAAAGAAAATCAGAAAAAAACAACACACAAAAACATTGCATAAGCATCATTAGATATTAAGTCCTTCACTGGTCTTTTTAGCTCACCTGAGCCAAAGGCTCAGGATGAGCTATTGTGGTCACACCCCGTCCGTCATCCCTCGTCCATCCATTCATCCATTCACACTTTTGAATGACTTCTCCTCTGAAACCTCCAGGCCAAATTTCTTATGTGGAGCCTTGTGTAAAAGGTGGATTGAAAATTTGTACAAAATGGTCACGGTCCATAAATCAAGATGGCCACCATGCAAATATATATCTCCCATAGACTTATAATGGGAAAAACTTAATAACTCTTCTTCTCTGAAAAATCTTCTCCTCTGAAACCATGAGGCCCACAACTTATATATTTATATGTAGCAATGTTAATAGTGGTTCCCTACATAAATCCTGCCTGAATCAAGCTCCTGCTGGGTCATATGTTTATATAGTGCTATATAGCTAAAGAACCTTCAAAAATCTTCTCTGAAACCATGAGCTAACAAATTAACTATGTATCAATGTTAAATGGTCTTGTACATAAATCCTGCCAATCAAGGCTCTGGGATCCAAACTGGCCATGCCCCTGAGGGAAAAACTTCTTCTCTGAAACCATGAGACCCTTAACTTATATATTTAGTATATACTTATATATTTAGTACATAGCAATGTTTAGTGGTCCCCTACATAAATCCTGCTAATCAAGCCCCTGGGGTCCAGACTGGTCATACCACAGGGGGCACATATGTTTATATAGAGCGATATATTGCTTAAAGGAACCTTGAAAAATTGTCCACTCTGAAACCATGAGACCCAGAGCTAACATATTTAGTAAGTAGCAATGTTTAATGGTCCCCTACATAAATCCTGCCAATCAAGCCCATGGGGTTCAAACCGGCCATGCCCGGGGGGGGTGGGGGGGGGGTCATTTGTTTATATAGATCTATATATCTCAAGAACATGTGAGATCCAGAGCTAACATATTTAGTGTGCAGCAATGTTTAGTGGTCTCCTACATAAATCCTGCCAACCATGCCCCTGGTGTCCAAATTGGCCACGTCCCAGGGGTCATTAGCTCCCATAGACATATAATGGGAAAAATGAAAAACCTCTTCTTCTCTGAAACTATGAGACCCACTGCTTATTAGCTCACCTGAGCTTGCGATTGGTCAGTATCCGTCATCCATTGTGCCTAGTGCATCGTACCTCTTATGGCAACAATTTGCTTTTGAAGTCTACTTTTCCTACACCCCTAGGCCAATTGACTCTAAACTTAGTAAGAAGCATCGGAGTGACTTGTAGATAAAAAAAAAGCTAAAATCTTTCTGATCAGAAATCCAAGATGGCAGCCATCTTGAAAATCTATTGTTTGCTTCTTCTCCTGAACTAAAAGGCCCATTGACTTGAAACATGATAGGAAGCATCGTGGAGACTTGTAGATGAAAAATAGCTAAAATCATTTCGATCAGAAATCCAAATTGGCTGCTGTGGCCACAATCTTGAAAATCTATTTTTCACTTTTTCTCCTGAACCAAAAGGCCAATTGGCTTGAAACTTGGTAGGAAGCATCCAAGAGACTTGTAGATCAAAAATGGCAAAACTTGTTCCAGTCAGAAATACAAAATGGCTACCACGGCCGCCATCTTGCTTCTTCTCCTGAATCGAAAAGGCCAATTGACTTGAAATTTGGTAGGAAGCATTGTGGTGACTTGTAGATAAAAAATAGTGAAATCGTTCTGATCAGAAATCCAAGGTGGCTGCCATGGCAGCCGTCTTGAAAATTTACTTTTCACTTCTTCTCCTGAACAATTCACATGAAATGAAAGGCCAGTTGACTTGAAACTTGGTAGGAAGCATCGGGGTGACTAGTAGGTCAAAAATAGCTAAAATCATTCCGATCAGAAATCACAGATGGACGCCATCTTGAAAATCTGTTTTTCACTTCTTCTTATGAACAGAAAGGCCAATTAACTCCAAACTTAGTAGGAAGCACTAGGGTGACTTGTAGATAAAAAGTAGCTAAATCGTTCTGATCGGAAATCCAAGATGGCCGCCATGATGGCCATCTGGAAAATCTATTTTTTTCACCTCTTCTTCTGAACCTATAGGTCAGTTGGTAGGAAGCATTAGGGTGACTTGTAGATCAAAATAGCTGAAATCCTTCTGATCAGAAATCCAAGATGGCTGCCATGCAGCTATCTTGGAAATCTATTTTGTGCTTTTTCTCCTGAACTGAAAGGCCAATTTATGCAAAACTTGGTGGGAAGTATCTTGGTGACTAGTAGACCAAAAATAGCTAAGATTGTTCTGATCGGAAATCCAATATGGCCACCACAGTCGCCATCTTGAAAATCTATTTTGAACTTCTTCTGAACAGAAAGGCCAGTTAACTCGAAACTTTATAGGAAATATCAGGGTGACTTGTAGATCAAAAATGGCTAAAATTATTCAGATCTTAAATTCAAAATCAGGTCACCCTAGCAGCCATGTTGAAAATCTATTTTGGACTTTTTTATCCTGAACCACAAGGCCAGTTGACTCAAAACTTCATTGGAAGTATCTAGTTGACTTGAAGATCAAAAGGTGCTAAAATTATTCTGATTGGAAATCCAAGATGGTCTCCATCTTTAAAATCTATATCGAACTTCTTATCTTGAACCGAAAGGTCAGTTGATACGAAACTTGTCTGGTAATCAGGTGAGCAATCATGGCCCTCTTGTTTAAAGTGTACCCTTAGTATTGGAGGCTTATACATATTGTATCACACCTTTTCTCAGTAATTTTGAAAAACCTAAGCACATGATGCTGTAATTAGGTTGAATATGGTATTTTCTAAGAAAAAAATAGAATATTGTTTGCTGTTGTTTTGACTGGTGCTTTAAGCCTTAAAGCGCCAATCACAACTAAAGCAGACGACAATTTTTTTTTTTTTTTTTCAGAAGAAAACAAGTCTTGACATTTCATGTGAATCGTCTGCCAAGCAGATGATTCACATGAAATATCAAGACTTGTTTTCTCTGAAAAATAAAAAAATGAAAATTTTAGATTGTCATCTGCTACAAATTTTGCCCGGCGCTTTAAGGGTTAAGGCTTGCATCTTTACCATACTGCATTGAACAGTGCATGCATAAAATTAACAACAGATGACATTTTGACAAATACAAATGGCTCAGTTAGTAAAGTGTCTGCTTTGGACGGGAGGTTTTGGGTTTGATCCGTGGCCTAGTCATACCTTTCTGTAATGGGTACTTTCCATTTCTGGGGCATGAGACTATACTGAGGCAGCATGAGTCCCTGCTGTCAAATCCAGACACCATCAAGACATGGCTGCATGCAAATAATTTAACCTTTCCCACTCTCTTGGCTAATTCAGAATACAGATTGAAGATATTATTCTTATTTTTAGAAAACAGGTTTCGACATTTCATGCAAATTGTTTGGAGAAAATTTGCATAAAATGTCAAAGCCTGTAGAAAGTATGTCTTGATGTTTCATACGAATAACAGTTTGCAAGAAATATCAAGCCCTACTTTCTGAAGAAAAAAATAAGACAATTATCACTATTTATCATCAGCCCACCACACCTATGGAATATACATGAAGTATCCGTACACCTCAACTCCTTACTATACATATTGTAAAATTTGAACAAGAACAATTTACTACCCGATGTTGTGTCAAAAATTTGCTGGATGAGCGACATACAATGTCGACCCTGATGAGATGCCACATTTTGTGGCATCTCATCTGGGTATACACTGTTATGCTCAGGCCTGTCTCTCCGAATACATACAGTAAATACAGTATCATCAGCTAAATTCATACCTGTCATGTGCAGTCATTACGAAAACAAGCCTATTCAAATATATTGAAATTTTTACCACCAAAAAATGAAAATTTTCAGATGAAAAATTCTGATAATTTTCATATTTCTGCTCAAAACATAGATTGTGGGTACTAGTTAGAACTGCCTCGCCGAGCACGTACCCACAATCTATGTTTTTGAGCAGAAATAAGAAAAATAATGTATACCCCTGTAAACCCCAGTTTTACTGTAAAAAAGTGGGGTTTAAGGGGGTCAAAATTATATAGGCGTGTTTTCGTGATGGTTCAGTTATTTTTTCTGTTTTGTTGAACCCAAAAATAAGTCCAACATACCGAACGAAATACACAAATAATTTCGTATTTAGCAGAATTTTAATGTTTCTTAAATCAATTTTGATGGGTATATTTTGGCTAGATGCCTAAATTAATCACTTTTAAAGTATTGACTGGTTTAAAAAAGATTACTACCTATTAGGTTACATAACTGCAGTTACTTGGTACAGAGAGAATTTGATATCGGGGATTAACAAACTGAAGGACTACAATATATTCTAGGGGCCGCCTTAAATGGGGACTTGATACATTTGGTAGATATGCCACCATTTTTTCACATTTTTCCTTGACATTTTTTCTTTGACATCCTGTTTGCTTTCCTGCACATCAAACCCCATCTGAAAAGGGGTCTACTCAGAAAAGAATTTGCTGCCTTTAGAGTTAACCCCTTTTCAGATTTTGAGTGAACCCTTTTTCAGAAGGGGATAAAAATAATTTAGACATAGTTATCTCCTCTAAGTGTATTAGGTCCCCTAAACTCCTTACATACTGCTTCTAAAATTTGGACAAGTCCATTTGACTACCTGTTGACAAGTCCATTTGACTACCTGTTGATAAGTCCATTTGACTTCCTGTTGACAAGTCCATTTGACTTCCTGTTGACATGTCCATTTGACTACCTGTTGACATGTCCATTTGACTACCTGTTGACAATTCCATTTGACTGCCTGTTGACAAGTCCATTTGACTATCTGTTGACACAGGCCCATTTGACTACTTGTTGACAAGCCCATTTGACTACCTGCTGACAGGTCTCTTTGACTACCTGTTGATATGTCCATCTGACTACCTGTTGACAGGTTCATTTGACTGCCTGTTGACAAGCCCATTTGACTGCCTGTTGACAAGCCCATTTGACTACCTGTTGACATCCATTTGACTGCCTGTGGTTAACAAGTCCATTTGCATCCCTGTTGACAAGTCCATTTGTATCCCTGTTGACAAGGCCATTTGAGTACCTGTTGATGTGTCTAAAACTGCCAGATGTGTATCAAACAGTTTATAATCAAGCCACTTTCTGTAGCATCTGATCTGAATCTACACTATTCAGGGTGTACAATATTTCCTGTCTGTTCCAATACTTAGGGTTATTATGGTATTGTTAATTTTGCACCAAAACATATCCTGTGGGTCTCAATGAACATCTCCACAAGACCATTCCAAGGAGTGCCACAGCCCACAAGTTATTTCTGTGCGAAAAACAAATGCTAAATGATCACTCAATAGGGTTTATCAGGAAAACATGAAATGATGTAACCTGTGTGATTTTGATATAGACCCTGCCAATATTTAATTTGAAAGGAATCTATAATTATAGAAAATTCTGAAAATTCTAGAAAAATGCCTGCAGTACTTAAGTAGATGTACCATGTTGGATTTACACTTATTGTTCTTTAGATATGCCACCAGATTTTCTCTCAACAAAAAACACATATATGTATTGTGGGTGCTCATTAGAAGCATCTTACTTCTCAGAGTTTCACCTAGGCTCTTCTAATGAGTACCCACAATGTAGTTTTTATAGAGACAAATATCAATACTTTGGTTAAAAAAGTGCTTTATGGAGTTAACCCTAGCCCTGCTGAACCCGGATAGGTCCTGTCTTTGCAAACAGTGCAGATCCAGATCAGTTGGCTTCTGAAAAAGCCAACTGATCTGGATCTGCACTGTTTGCCATTAAGTATGTGAATTTATATAAAAAAAATCTGGATCAAGTAATCTGATTGGCTGAAAATGAGAAATGGGAGTGGCATCTTAATTTATTCAGCAGGACAAAGGTTAACAAAAATGCTAATCACAACAGCAACAGACAAAATTTTGAGATTTTTGTATTTGTCTGACAAAAGAAGGCTTTCTTTTATAAAGGCATCTGTTGTGGGTACCCATTTGAATTGCATGGACTTGTCGATGCAGTCCAAATGAGTATCCACAACATATGCTTTTATAAAGAAAAACAGAAAAAAAGATCGCATAAACATCATCATGAAAGTCCTTAGCTGATTTCTTTTTTTTTAAAGTGTACCTTTAATTGGTAGATACGTATCTTAATTACTACAAGTTTTCCCAGTAATTTTGAAAAACCTAAGCACACAGTGTTGTAATTAGGTGGAATACAGTATGTGCCAAGTGAAGGCTCACATCAGACTGACATTCACACAGTCTAATCAGAGGTTTCTCAGACCACCTGAGGAAACCTTGCCACCTTGGATAGCCATAAAAAACTGAGGGAAGAAATTGATCAAACTGCATGGATGCAAAGGCTGATCTGAGTCTTAGCTGAGCATCAGTGTAAGAAGATTATTGTCACAAGATGCGGCTCAACTATATTAAGTGGGTTAGGTGTTGTCAGTTACAGGGTGGCCTTATAAGAAGAAGTTGATTCTTGAATATGTGGCCCATTGATGCTGCTTTCAACAATCTTTGAATATGTGGGTGTTTTTGTTTGACATAACTTTTGATGATCTTTCAATACCACAGGACAAAGTCATATTTATACCTCTACATATGACAGGTGTGCACTAATCAGGAAATGACACATTTTTGATCATATTTCTTCTAGAGTGTTTATGCCTATCTCATGAAATGGGAATATTTGAGGAAGTAGACAGAACTAATGTACTTTAACACTCGGCATGCTGGGTAAAAATTTCAGCAGACAGCACTTTGAAATATTTTTTCTTATTTTTCTCAGAAAATAGACTTTGACATTCCATGCAAATTGTTTCCTAGGAGACAGTTTATTTGAAATGTCAAATCTTGTTTTCTGGGAAAAATAAGAAGCATATCATTAATTTCTAGTCTACTGACTTTGCCCACATACATATAGCATGGTTTGTGTCAATGAGAAGATCAATACATTAAGCCTGCACTTTAAACCTAAATTAAAATGCTAAGCAAAATTATAGCAGACAACATTTTATTTTTTATGCCCCCACCTGCCGAAGGCAGGAATGGGGCATATAGTGTTCGCCGCGATGTAACGTCAGTACGTGCATACGTGCGTATGTGGGTATGTCACGTTCGTAACCAGGTTCAAGTTTACCTGCAAGTTTAGGTGCAATTTTACGTCCGCGTTTCTCTTGCAGCTTATAACTTTCATACCTTTTGGGCTAGAAAGTTGAAACTTGGTATGATACTTACCTAGAACAAGACCTTTCAGATCATGGTACCATTGCCCCAGGGTCGTGCCCGTGGGTGGGGCTAGGGGTCAAAATATATAACAGGTCACCAAGACAACATACAAAAATGTGACTAAAAATATCACTGTGGTATCATTGGTGAGGCTGAAGAGTTAAAATTTAGCACAATAATTACACAGAGGAAAGCTGTTTAGTTGTTGATGAAAGGGCAAGTTTTAGGCCACTGATTCTGGACCGGAGTGTGGCTGTCTGTCCATCCGTCTGTCCATCCATCTGTAGACAAAACATTGTGCTGTCCATAACTCCTATACCCTTTGAGCTATTTTCATGAAACTTTGTCAGGTTGTAGAGGGCATTGGGTAGGAGTGTTGCATGCAAGAATGACAACTCTAATCAACTTGGTTCAGGAGTAATCTCCCATAGTCTCCCAAAATTGTAAAATTTTGTGCGGAGCATAACTCTGAAACCCTTTAAGATATTTTCATGATACTTCACCAATATGTAGAGGACATTGAGTAGGCATGTCACGTACAAGAAAGACAACTCTAGCTGACTCCGTTTTGGAGTTACCTCCCATAGTTGTTAAATCTTGTGCGGCCATTAACTCTAAAAACCTATAAGTTATTTTCATGATACTTCACCAATAGGTAGAGGTCATTGAGTAGGGGTGTCGCGTACAAGAATGAAAACTCTAACTGACTGCGTTCTGGAGTTATCTCCCATAGTTATGAAATCTTGTGCAGGTCGTAACTCAATAACCCTTTGAGATATTATCATGATACTTGATCAAGATGTAGAGGACATTGAGTAGGTGTGTCACATACAAGAACAGCAACTCTAACTGATCAGTTCTGGAGTTACCTCCCATAGTTGTTAAATCTTGTGCAGGCCATAACTCTTAAACCCTTTGAGATATTCTTATGATACTTCATCAAGTTGTATAGGACATTGAGAGGCATGTCATGTACACAAAAGACAAGCCTGACTCCATTTTTGAGTTATCTCCCATAGTTGTTGAATTTGCTGATGGTCATATCGTCTCTACCTCCCTTATTGATATTTTTTTTGGTGATAATTAATAGGGATGCTTAGAACATTAAGAAGGAGATTCGCATTTAAAAATTGTAACTATGGGTTACTCGTTACTGCATTTATTTTCAATTATCTCCCCTGGTGGTAAAATCTTGTGCAGGCCATAACTCTTTAACCAGTGGAGACATTTTAATGATAGTTTGTAAAGATGCTAAGAACATAAACTAGGTGTGTCACAATATGTTAGGACAACTCTGACCTACGGAGTGTTTGAGTTATCTCCCTTACTTATACTGCTGATGCGGATTTATTAGCAATGCATGCAGCAGGCTTTATTTTTCTCATTATTTTTGGATTCTTTGTTGAAAATCACTTACTAGTGAACACAAAATTGAGTTTCTCAGACTAACGGTTGAAGAGTTACAGGCCTTGCAGGCAAAGGGCCTTATATTTCTCATTTTTTTTGGATTCATTGTTGAAAATCACTTACTAGCAAACACAAAATACAGTTTCTACGACTTATAGTTTGAGAGTTATAATCTTTGCAGGCAACAGGCCTTATTTTTCTCATTATTTTTGGATTCTTTGTTGAAAATCACTTGCTCAAAAAAAATCCAGTTTCCATGACTTACGGTTTGAGAGTTATAATCATTGCAGGCAACACGCCTTATTTTTCTCATTATTTTCAGTTTCTTTATTTAAAAACACAAAATCTAGTTTCCACAACTTATGGTTTTAGAGTTCTATGTCTGATTCACAGTTGTGGAGTTATCACCCACTGCAGGGTTAAACAAGTGTATCCCTTGATAAAATTACATCTCTGATGCCCTAGATTGAAAAAAGACGGCCATTTGCGGTGCGGTCGGGGGATTTGCCATCTCTTCTGATGGCTATTTTTTGCAAAATGTCTGCGTGTGGATGAGGGTGGCCCTGAGTGGGGCATCCGTGTCATCTTGACACATTTCTAGTTTTTTTTTTTAATATTTTTGAGAGAAAAGACTAGGTATTTCATGTGAATCATCTGCTAGGCATCGTATGTTCTCAGAAAAATACATGCTGTGAGTTAAAACTGACAAACTGGACCCAGTTGTTCAAAGCTAACGATGTCGTTAGTTAATGATTCGTTAAAATTTACATCGAGTGATACGCAAATGTGCTAAAAATTTTTGCTGAAAAAATGTGAGTAGCTTTTGCACTGCAAAAGCTACTCACATTTTTCAGCAAAAAATATCAGAATATTGCATATTCAGTCCGCTAAAAAAGTTAACGAAATGACCCTTAACGAGCTTGTTAAGCTAACGACGCTTTGAACAACTGGGCCCAGGTCTGATCAGGGCCTCTTTTGCCTAGTCTACAGGAGAAACATGTGCAGAACATGGCATCTGATCAGGGTCTTCACTGTTTGCTCTTTGTGGTAGGTTGAAAGTAAGGGTCTGCTGGAGATGTTGGGGAGAGGGTTAGTATTTTCTCCTGTTTCTGCCATTCACATTTTCATTCACACCCTCCCGTTTCTCTGTCTTCTCTTCTCTACCTGTCCCTTTGACCCCTTTCTCTGGGAGATGATGCAGAATGACCCACAAGGGCTGACATGTCTTTAAATAAGAACTGCTATTAATCTGACAGAATTTAGCTTTGAGACATATCAGCAGGTAGCAAAATGGACATACAAATTTTAGGATAAGCATGGTAAGGAATTAAGGGGTTCCAATACATAATATAACAAGGCTCTACTTAAAATATATTTTTTATTTCTCCTCAAAGACATATGTTGTGGGTACTCATTAGAAGCAACTCACCAAGGAGCTTCTAATGAGTACCCACAACATATGTTTTCAAGGAGAAATAAGAAAGATGTCAGTACTTTTGGTTGAAAAAAGTGCCTTATCTGGAGCTGTGGGTAAAAACCTGACTAAGAGCCTCCTTATCTGGAATTATGACTGTTACAAAAGCATAGTTTGTTGATGATGCACTGATTGATGTTTGCACTTGAGTTGTGAGTTGAATAAAACCATACTTTATATTCTTATCTTATTTGTCCAAGTAATAATGTACTTTTCACATACCATAGTTATTCTGACAAACATGTTGAGCTAATTTTTAGCATCTAGGGCAAACAGGATTAACCTTCACAAACAGCTGGCCAGGAAGTCAAATTTTAACCTGAAAGTGCCTAGCAAAATTTGCAGCAGACGACATTCTAAAATTTTTATTTTTTTTTTTTATATTTTCAGGGAAAAATAAGTCTTGACATTTCATGAGAATCATCTAGATTTTTTCAGAGAAAGTAGATATTGACATTTCATGTGAATCATCTGCCAAGCAGATGATTCACTTGAAATGTCAAGACTTAAACAGCAGACATGTGATGTCTATACAATGTCGCCTCAGCGTCAATGCAACATCATAACATTGCATCGACGTTGAGACGACATTGTATAAACGTCATGTGCCCGCAGGGTAGTTTCTCTGAAAACTGTCAAGGCTTATTTTCTCTGAAAAATAAAAGAAATATGTATATCAAAATTGTCATCTGCTGCAGTTGTGATTGGCATTAAAAATGTTAAGATACTGTATAAGTAATGGGACAGACAGACCTGACCAAATAATGCAGATCCAGATCAGATGCTGCAGAATGGAGTCTGCAAGTGCAGTGTTTGTCAGTAATCCAAACAGATATCCTATATTAACCTTAAAGCGCCAAGCAAAATTTGTAGCAGATGACATTCATTTTTTTTTTTTTCAGAGAAAACAAGTCTTGACATTTCATGTGAAACATTTGCTGGGCAGACAATTCACATGAAATGTCAACTTGTTTTCCCTGAAAAAAAGAAAAAAAAAATTTTTCGTCTGCTACAGTTGTGATTGGCGCTTGATTTGATTGAACACTTCCAGAGCTCCAGATTACTTGATCAGTGTAACTTACCAAAAAATCGTACATCTCAAGATAAAATTATTAATAATGAAGGGAACATGCTCACTGATCTATGCAAATCAAATAATTTATTTATACTTAATGGTAGATGTGGTTCTGATAAAAATATTGGTGCTATGCCATTTCGTAATCAGTCTGTTATTGATTACTCAATAATTTCTCATCAAGCATTAAGATTTGTCAAAATGTTCAGTATAATAGAACTTGATTCCCTATTTTCTGATGGTCATTCCCTAATAAAAACTACACTTTCTTTCTCACAGAAAATAGCACCAGCCAGAACTGTGAGACACCAGGTTAGGAGAACAAAACCAAAGCTTCCTGAAGATAAAAAAGTGTTATTTGTTCAATATTTAGATCATTCAAAGATATACGAATTACATAATGTCATTATTGATGCAAACAACAATTCAAACTCAGTTAACTTAGATAAGATAAACAACATATGCTGTCAGTTTTCAGATATATTCAAAGAGTCAGCCCAGTTATGCATTAATGATAATTCAAGCTCGAAACATAAAAAGGGTAAAAAGGTCTGGTTTGGGGTACAGTGTGAAAAGGCTCGAAAACAGTACCATCTTGCGAAATCAAAACATTCCAAATACCCTTCAACTTCAACAAAACTTAACCTACAAAAAGCAAGCAAAACATATAAGAAAAAGATGAATCACTTCATTAATAAACATATTAAAACAACTCAAAATAAATTACGTAGTCTAAAAAACAAAAACCCCAAGGAATACTGGAAGATAATAAATAGTATTGATAACAAAAAAAATGACAGCAACATAGAGCTTGATACGCTTTATACCTTTTTCAAAGACCTTAACAAGCAGCCGGATACCAATGATAATTACTGTGATAATAATATAGATATTTCTATTGATGATAACAATGAAATTTTAAACTCGCCAATAACTGAGAGTGAAATTTTAAAATGTATTAAAGCTTTGAAAAATAATAAAGCATGTGCCAACGATGAGATAATCAATGAATATATTAAGAATACATCTCATATAATGCTTCCATTATACACCTCCTTTTTTAATTTGATATTTGAAACTGGCTATTTACCTGAAGCTTGGCTTGAGGGCATCATCATGCCAATTTACAAAAAGAAAGGGGACCCCCTAAAACCTGAAAATTACCGCCCTATAACAATCCTTAGTTGTTTTGGAAAGCTCTTCACTGCAGTATTAAATCAAAGATTAAATAATTTTTTAAATGAGCATCGCATGTTGGAAGAAAATCAGGCAGGCTTCAGGGCAGGATACTCAACTTATGACCACATATTTGCTCTCCATGCAATCATTGAAATTTTGAAAGCTAAAAAATAAAAACTTTTTTGTTCATTTGTAGACTTCAGTAAGGCATTTGATTCTGTCTGGAGAGTGGGCCTGTGGTCTAAGTTATTGAAAAATGATGTCAATGGCAAGTTTTTTCGCATTGTTTTTAATATGTACAAGGGAATTAAATCTTGTATATCTTTCAATGGGAATCAGTCAAGTTTCTTCCCCTGTCTACGAGGGGTGCGGCAAGGGGAAAATTTGTCACCTGTCTTATTTGCTTTATTTTTGAATGACTTAGAAAGTTTCATGCATTCTAATAATTGCTCTGATGTTAACCTGGAACTTGATTCAGATAATTTATATATTTACCTTCAACTTTTTGTACTGCTATATGCCGATGACACTGTTATTTTTGGTGCAGATGAAACCAGTTTTCAAAAGAATTTAGACGTGTTTTATGAATATGCTAAAATGTGGCAACTTGATATAAATTATGACAAGACTAAAATTTTGATATTTGGTACTCGCAATGATGACCACTTTGATTTTAAAATGGGCAATAATAAAATATCAGTATGTAAAGAATTCAAATACTTGGGGGTAGTTTTTACAAAGAGTAGAAGTTTTTGTAAAGCCAAAAAACATAATTATGATCAAGCCAAAAAAGCTATGCATCTTTTATATAAAAGAATACGAAACCTTAATCTTCCAATTGACTTACAATTACAGCTTTTTGAACATACTATCTTACCGATCGCACTCTATGGATGTGAAATCTGGGCATATGAAAATACTGACATTATTGAAAAACTCCAAAATGAATTCTTAAGGTATATCACAAACTCAAGGAAATCTACTCCAGCTTATATGTTACATGCAGAGCTTGGCATCAAGGCTGTTGATATTAAAATCAAAACCCGAATGATTGGCTTTTGGCTGAACATAGTAAATAGTAAGGAAAGTAAATTATCAAAATTACTCTACAAGTTTCTTCTTTGCGAATATAATGGCGGCATATATCAGCATAAATGGATCCATTGTATAAAAGAAATCCTAGTAAGTGTAGGACGTGTTGATCTTTTACATAAAGAAGTCATTGAAAACCCTAAATTGATCAAAATACAAATTTCTAAAACTTTGTCTGATCTATATATCCAGCAGTGGCATACAAAAGTATCTTCATCCTCCAAAGGAAGAACGTATAATCTTTTCAAACATGATATCAATTTTGAAAATTATTTAACCAAATTAACTAAAAAACACTACTCTGCATTGCTTAAGTTCAGATTAAGTAACCATCGGCTCCCAGTTGAAACTGGTCGCTGGGAAAACACTCCTCTGGATGAAAGAAAGTGTGTCCTTTGTGAAAAAAATGACATTGGTGACGAATTTCACTATCTTTTTGTATGCAACCATTTCAAATCAGAAAGAAAGAACTTTTTAATGCCATATTTTTACAAACGTCCCAATATTATTAAATTCAAGGAACTGTTATCTACTGAAAATAAAAATCTTCTTATCAAACTATCTTGTTTTATTAAAATTATTATGAAGAAATTTTCGAATGCTAGCTAAGTTTTCCATAATTTAACATTACATATTCTTCTTGTCACCTTTTTTTTTTTTTTTTTTTTTTGCAGTTTGCATCATATTAACAAGTCTATGTGATTAAGACCCTGATGAATCCCACTTTATATAGGAAGGAGAGGTGTTTGCTGGGGTATACATTATTTTCTAGTTTCTGCTCCGGACTTGGAGTGTAGCTGCTTGTTAGAACTGCCTAAATGAGGTGGTTCTGATGGGACCTGCGGTCTGTGTTTGGGGTGGGGATGGGAGGAATATCACCATTTTCTATCTGAAAGTCTTCATTTTTTAATGCCATAATAATGTGACTGTTTTGCATAGACGTGGTGGTGTGATGCTTCTGCTTCCTTTTCATTGTTGCATTTGCTCACGTTTATACATGTCTGTTTATTACATGCCTTTGTTTGTCTGTTTGTATACTATGCTCTTACGCCACCTGCGTGTGGCCTGAGTTTATTTTCAATAAAGTTGTGTTCTGTTCTGTTCTGTTCTTTAAGGATTAAGAATAAAGAGGGTTAATACAGTAGTGAGTGTCATACTGAGACTAAATATAGTTTTTTCACTTTTAGCCTATGCAGCACTTATCTGCACTGGTTGCCAGACAGCCAGTATTTTTGCAGTTACCCTTAATAGTCTTTACCATATTTGTCTCCATTTTTGCTTTTTGCTAAAACTGCTAGATAGGTGGTAAACAGTGTAGACTCTGATCAGATGCCACATTCTGTGGTGTTTGATCACATGGTCTGCACTGTTTGTTCTGGCCTGTCTGTCCAAACTCTAAGGGTAAATACTAGATGGTGTTTTTTTTTTAGGTTAATTTAATATTTAGTAAGCTCCAAGTTATGAATTACCAGATGACTTGGAAGGAGTATTTGACAATAATTCTTGAATAATTTCCCCCTGCCCTCCATAAATACATACCTTGTGGGTAGTCATTAGAAGTGGCTTTCGTAGACACTTCTAAGGAGTTCCCAAAACATATATTTCAGTTGAGAATTAAGAACAATTATCTCTGAATTATCACCAAATACTCTTCAAAAAGTTGTATAAATTATGATGTCTGGATACTTTGAATAATTATGGTATTTTTAGTGATTATTTAAGGCATAGGAAATATATTTTTTCCAACTGTGGCTTACCGTATTTACACTTAACATTTGGATACTATAACTCATTACTGGGATGGAAAAACTTCAGGATTAATCCTGATTTCAGGATTGAGAACTTCTATTTTAACCCTTTGTCATGCTGAATTAATTAAGATGCCATGCCCACTCCTAAATTTTAACCAATCAGATAACTTGTTCTGGATTATTGTTATAAATTCATATACTTAATGGCAAACAGTGCAGATCCAGATCAGTTGGCTTCTTCAGAAGCCAACTGATCTGGAACTACACTGTTTGCAAAGACAGAGTATATCCGGGTTCAGCAGGACAAGGGTTAAGCATGAAATTTCACTTTAACACTTGTTCACAAGACCATCCTTTTGTGTCAAAAGTACTTATTTGGGTTAATATATGCCTGAAATGGGTGTAATAACTGATTATTAACAGATAAGAGGGAATATCCACATAATAATTTTCTTATTACACAATAAAAAACCTATGTTGTGGATACTCATTAGAAGTGCCTCCCTGAGTAGTTTTTTGGGCTGAGTTTTTAGATTTCAGGATTGATTATTAGTGACCATTCTCACCCCTTTCATTACTATATTGTTCATAAAATGTTAACGTCCATTTTACTATCATCTGACATGCTATAAAACAGCTGAATGAGTTCCGAACTGTGTAGACACTGATCAAATGAAGCATTCTGTGGTGTATGTTCTGGGTCAAACTACACTGTTAGCTCATGCATGTCTCCGAAAACTTATGGTAAATATGGTACAACATTCTTCATAGAAATAAAGTCCATCCATGCATAGATTTTTTCCGCTGCAACAGATCATAGTGTATAATTTGCATTTGAACACCTTTTATTTGTAGCAGTGACAAACTGTTGCAATGCAATAAAGAATGTTATAGATAAGCTGGTAGTCAAGGTGATAATTTAGAATATTTTTTGTTATCAATACATATCTTGTGGGTACTCATTGGAATTGCCTCAATGAGGCAACTCCAATGAGTACCCACAAGATATGTTTCCATGCAAAAATAACAAAAATTGTCTTTGAAACCCTCCCTCTATCTGGACCTAGGAAATTAGGATGTTACAAGTGAAAGCTTGTGCTTGTCTGCTACTTTAGCATGTGACAGACAAAGTTAACAGGTGACAGAATGAATGTTTTTGGGGTTTTTTTTATATATTTTCTGGAAAACAATGCTGTACATTTTATTAAAAAGTCAGCTCCAAGGGAGACAATTTAGGAGTTATGCTGTACCCTATTTTCATGGAAAATAAAAAAAAATTAAAATGGTGTCTGCTGGTATTTTAATATTGCACACTCAAGGGTGAAAGTGAATTAAGTGCATGCTCACAGATGCTTACATAATATGAGTATTTGTGAAAATGTTGTTGAGACCTTTTTGGGCCAGGTTATGCCCTTTTTACACACTATAGTTGTAACATTGTTTTTCAGGTACATAACTAGAATCCTGTCATATTTGACTACTCATATATCATATAATGCAATTTGCTTTGTTTTATTGTATTTCTTGTAACATATACTGCAAAATGTTCTTGTACTCTCCTATAGGCTGTATGGCTTTGGAAAATAAAGAATTGATTTGACATTACAAAAACATGCCTATTTAAATACATGGAAAATTTCACCTCCAAAAACTGAAAATTTTCAGATAAAAAACTCTAATAATTTTCATATTTCTGCTCAGAGCATAGATTGTGGGTACTTGTTAGAACCGCCTCGGTGAGGCAGTTCTAACGAGTACCCACAATCTATGTTTTTGAGTTAAATAAAAAAATAATGTATACCCCTGTAAACCCCAGTTTTACTATATAAAATTGGGGTTTAAGGGGGTCAATATTGTATAGGCATGTTTTCGTGATGAATAGTTACTTTTGCTATTATTGTTAATTAACTGCTCTTAAGCACCATTCAAAATTGCAGCTTTTTTTAAAATTATTTTTCAGAGAAAATAACACAAGATATTTCATTTGAATCATCTACTTAGAAGAAAATTAACATGAAGTGTCAAGCTTATCTTTTCAGAAAAGTAAAACTTAGATGTAGAATGCAATAGACAGACAATTTTTTGAATTATTTTCAATTTATATATATTATTTTATTTTATGTATTTCAGAGAAAGTAAGGCTTGATATTTCATGTGAATCCAAGCTGATGATTCACATGAAACATCAAGCATTATTTTTCTCAGAAAAAAAAAACAAAAAACATTTTGGAATGTCATTAGCAACTGTTGTTGTGCCTGGTGCATTTTGGGTTGAAGTGAATGTTTCCAGAGAACTGCAAGCTCATCTGTCTCTCAATCAATCAATCAATCAATCAATCATTTAATTATTTAATTAATCTTTCAATTTAACAAACAAGCAGTCAATCAATCAATCAAACAAATATTAACAAGTGTAAACAGTCAATCATTCAGTCAATCAATCAGTCATTTAATTATTTAATTAATCTTTCAATTAAACAAACAAGCAGTCAATCAATCAATCAATCAAACAAATAAACAAACAAACAGTCAATCAATCAATCAATCAATCAATCAATCAGTCAGTCAATCAATGCTTTATTCAGCATAAAGCAAATACATAGTACATTCAGGAAAAAGAAAAAAAAATCCCCACTTGCTAAGGGACTGACATTATGCCAAATCTGAACAGCAAGACACAAATCACACTGCTATTTGATCAACAGTCAAATAAACAGTCAATCAATCAGTCATTTAATTATTTAATTAATCTTTCAATTAAACAAACAAGCAGTCAATCAATCAATCAATCGAACAAATAAACAAACAAACAGTCAATCAATCAATCAATCAATGTTTTATTCAGCATAAAGCAAATACATAGTACATTCAGGAAAAAGAAAAAGAAATCTCCACTTGCTAGGGGACTGACATTATGCCAAGTCTGAACAGCAAGACACAAATCACACTGCTATTTGATTAACAGTCAAATAAACAGTCAATCATTCAGTCAATCAATCAGTCATTTAATTATTTAATTAATCTTTCAATTAAACAAACAAGCAGTCAATCAATCAGTCAGTCAAACAAATAAACAAACAAACAGTCAATCAATCAATCAGTCAATCAATCAATGTTTTATCCAGCATAAAGCAAATACAAAGTACATTCAGGAAAAAAGAAAAAAATCTCCACTTGCTAGGGGACTTACATTTATATGCCAAATCTAAACAGCAAGACACAAATCACACTGCTATTTGATCAGAATCTTCACCCTTTTTTATGTCATACATGTGTCATGAGCCACACTGTGTGAAAATAAGCTGTCATGGTGCAGTCAGTGAAGGTCCAGATCAGCCTGAAGAACTTTGCAGTCTGATCAAAGCCTTTACTGTTTTCCTATAGAAGCATTGACTACTGTAGAACATGTTGTGTAACAAAGTCCCTTATCAGTTTGGGCAGCTTGGCTGGCGGCTCTGGATCTTAACTCATCACGAAAACATGCCTATATAATTTTGACCCCCTTAAACCCCACTTTTATGTAGTAAAACTGGGGTTTACAGGGGTATACATTATTTTTTTTATTTTGTTAAAAAACATAGCTTGTGGGTACTCGTTAGAACCACCTCACAGAGCCAGTTCTAACGAGTGCCCACAACCTATGTTTTGAGCATGAATATAAAAATATCAGAAATTTTTATCTGAAAAATTTCCTTTTTTGGTTGCAAAATTTTCAATATATTTGAACAGGCATGTTTTCGTAATGTGTTCGATATGTCCCAGACACAGCTGTTTTTTCATGACAAGGCTCACAATTTTCTTATTGCAAACTGCATAGTGAGCAGCAAGTCACACTAGAAGAATGCATTTTTACGTGTGGTTGGTTAAGGCTTAGCAATCTGCGTAAAATTTTCAGCAGATGACATACCGTATCAAAATATTTTTCTTATTTTCCCCAGGAAACAGGATTTAACATTTTATGCAAATTGTCTCCATCGGAGACAATTTGCATGAAATGTCAAATCCTGATTTCTGGGGAAAATGAGAAAAATATCATCATCATCTGCTGAATTAGTATAGGGAGTGATAAAGGTTAAAGTGTTTGTTGCAGACATATCTTGGAATCGTGTTACTGCAGCAAGATGCATTTATTCTAATGGGATTTTCAGAATTGAATGTCAAGATGGAAATATCACAGAAAGCTTAGTTTAGAATCTGAACAATTCTGTCCAGAATATTAATAAAGCTGATTAATGTTATATTGTGGTATGTCTAGCATCAGCCTGTTGAATTTAACACTTAGTGCTTAGCATGCTGGGTAAGAATTTTGGCTGACAACATTTTGAAATATTTTACTTAATATTTTTTCAAGAAAATGGGCTTTGGCATTTTTCTTAAGGAGACACTTTGCATGAAATGTCAAAAAACATTTTCCGGGAAAAATAAGAAAAAATATCATCAAAAAAACAATAAAAAAAAAAAGGCATCTCCATGTGCATACATTTTCCTACCGTGACCCCTGCTCCATGACCTTTCGTGAGTGTAAAATTTTGGCAATGCTTGACTGTGAAGAATAACATATCTACTTTCATTTTCAAGTAAGCTATTTTTTATCAGTTGCTTATGTTGGATTCCAGAGGTAAATATCCACCCCAACCCCCATTTTGGATGCATTTTTAGAACCCTCGGCCATTCTAAGGATATGTAAAAAATGATCTGTTTGTTCTTAGGTCCAAGATGTTCCCATATTTCAATCAAAGTACCTAAGCAAACAGAAAATATAGCCTTAAAACGTGTTTTGCCACATTTTCGTGGGTTTACGTATCCTTTTGATGGCGGTAGCATATTTATGCATAATTGTTGTCCAACACTTTTTGAATGACCCTGACGGTAAGATTAATATAGGCAATCTTCCAGTTCTAGTACTGTTTAACATGGTAGTATAGGGGGGGTTATAAAAGTATGAACACGAGCTCTCTAGCATGTAAAGGGTGCAAAAGGCTTCCAAAGTAAGAAAAAAAATGGTCAAATTTTCGGAGCAAAAATGTTCGGTTTACCTGTGTACCTTCTTTATGCAGCCCCATCATCACCAATCAAACATGGCTCAAATGGCCCAGCACACAAAATGCACAAAAAAGGCAAAAGAAAAGGGAGGGAGAGAGAGAGAGAAAGGAGGAAAAAATGCGGGATCAAATCGCAAAATAAAAAAAAAACCCATGCGCGTAAATTTTCCCACCATGACCCCTTTGCCATGACCTTTTGTGAGTGTAAAATTTTGGCAGTGCTTGACTGTGAAGAGTAACATTCTACTTTTGTTTTCAAGGAAGCTATTTTTTTATCAGTTGCTTATGTTGGATCCCAGAAGTAAATATCCAACCCTACCCCCATTTTGTCTGCATTTTTCAGAACCCATGGCCGTTCTAAAGATATTGGAGCCAGCGTTGGACAAAACCTACATTAAGATCTATGTGACCAGCAAAGACTCCGATCAGCCTGTACATTCACCCAGTATGGCAGTGGTTGTTATCTCTCTTCGGATAGCTCTGAGGCTATAGAAGGCACAGGGGATCAGTGAAGACTTTTATCAGACTGCGTGGATGTGCAGGCTGATCTGAGTCTTCGCTGGTCTCACATCTTATTGTAGGTTTTGACATGCACTTGCTCAATTAGTAGACTTTATTTGAGGCTGAGAGATCACCTGATAAACTTGTGAAAAAAAATCTAATTTTGTGAGAGTTATGCCCCTTTCCAAGTTTGGCATAGAATATGGTTAGGAGCATAGTGTTTTAATGTTTCTAGCTTTTCTTGTCAGCAACAAAGATATCTAGGTAATTGTTTTAGCTAGGGCCTTAAAAAGGGCTGATGAGTAGAACACCGGATTATTTTTTATTTTTTTTTTTTAAATCATATTAGTTTTGTGACAGTTATATCCCCTCTCAACTTTGGCATTTTGTTGAGACAAGCACATAGCCGGGGGCATGATGTTTTACAAACACACATTTCTAGTTTTTATTTTTTGTTTGTTTGCAGAGAACCAAACAAAACAAAGTTGGTGAGTCTAATCCAGCCAGATATAGGGGGCATGCTTCCTAGAGCACTTGTAGACTCGGCTATTCCTGGTTCCATGGTAGAGTTCTTCACACAACTGAAGGAAGCGCTACAGACTGATGGAAAGACAAGTTGAAGAGGGAACCAGCTATATTGGCACATGTCAAGTTGAATGCTGTCTCTGGTGGCCTAGATCAGCCTGCTTATCTGAACTGTCCAGTCACAGATATACTGTATTTGACCTAATTACTGTACATGAGCTGTAATCAGATATTGCCTAACTGTGCTGCACTAGCACAGCACAATTAGGCAATATCTGATTATAGCGCAGCACAGTTAGGCAATATCTGATTACAACTCCCATAATTTTATGCATTTCTCCATAAAAAGCATCGATTGTGAGAACTCACCCAAATCACCTCAGGCTCATTGAGGCAGTTTTAGTAAGTAGCGACAATATATGCTTTTGGTAACCATTAAAGTGTAAGAGGTTAGGCAAAACTGTAGAAGATGACATTCTAATTCTATTTTAATTATTTTTTAGAGAAAATAAGACTTAATTGGTATTTCATGGGAATAAGATGATTCTGTGATGTGTCTAGCCGTATTTTCTCTGATGATTAATGCCACCCATATTTTTCTCTAAAAAATAATGTCAAGCCCTATTTTCTCTGAAAAATAATTAAAAAAAACCCCCAATGTTGTCTGCTGCAGTAGTTACAGATTAGCAAATTAATGGTAAAGAGATCAGAATAAATATCTCATGATATAAGTATCAGTAATACTTACAATGCTATGGGCAAATTCATCAGATGACAAACTGATGATATTTTTCTTATTTTTCCTAGAAAAAAAAGGATCTGACACTTCATACAAAATTGCCTGCTTCTAAGGAGACAGTTTGCATGAACTGCCAAGTCCTATTTTCTAGAAAAATAAGAGAAATATTTCAAAATGTTGTCTGCTGAAATTCTTACCCAGCCTGTTAAGTGTTAAATGCTTACCTCAAGAAATCCTTCAATGATTGACCCAAATGATAGAAGAACATTTTTTTTTTTGGCACTGGTATTTTTCTGTAATTTGAAATGCCTAACTGCCCAGTACAGTAATTAGGTAGAATATGGTACCACTTTTTAACAAATTGATGACATTTTTCATGTTTTCCCAGAAAACAGGATTTGACATTTCATGCAAACTGTCTCCAACCTGTTTTCAGGGAAAAATAAGAAAAATATTTCAAAATGTCCTCTGCTGAAAATTTTACCAAGAGTGCTAAGCGTTAATTTCAAAGATGTGCCCTTCATGGGAAAATATTGTTTTGCATAGTTAGGCTAGTTGAAAATAAGTTTTATTATTTCCCAAACTGAGGCTATTCCAGTGATACTTTTCAGTTCTGAAACCCTAGCTCCTGAAAAGGGGAAGTTTTTAAATGGAAAAATTATTAGATATTTTTCTTTTTTTCTCCACAAAACATATGTTGTGGATACTCATTAGAAATGCCTTGAAAAGGAGCTTCTAATGAGTGCCCACAATGATTGTTTTGATGGAGAAATAAACTATTTATCTAGATCTCTCTATTAAGCCTTGGAATGCTGAATAAATTGCCACACCCACTTTTAATTGTTATCTAATCAGATTACTTGATCCAAATTTTTGATATAAATTCACATTCTTAATGACAAACAGTGCAGATCCTGATCAGTTGGCTTCTTCTAGACTGTTTGAAAAGAAAGAGCATATCTGGGATCATCAGGACTAGGGTTAACTGGAGCTATGCAAAACTGAGCATATATTCTCTTTATCTATACATATGACCTTGTGTATCATCCTTGGGAGGGTTGGGGGGAGGGGGGGGGGGTGGTAACTTGGGGGTAAATTTGGTACAGGTGTGCGAGCCAGAGTTTCAAACCCTACCCCATTCATGTACCTGGGCATTGAAAAAACAGACCCATTCATATACTTGATCGTCCAAAATGTTGACCCATTCATACACTGCCCTTTGACTTTATACTCATATATTGCTGGTAGTTAGACAAATATAGCAGTCAACTCATTGAATACCAAGAGAACAAGCACCCTTGACAAAGCTCTGAGCGAAAATATATACGCATATACCAGGATGTCAGAAAAGTGGGGCCTTTCACATACAAATCAAGAAAAATAGGGTCAGTCATATACTTTTTGTTCAAAAAAGGGGGCCAATCATATACCTGGCAGTGCTGAAAAAGGGGGCTATTCGGCACGCACATCCATGCTATGTCATATATAGGAAGTTACCCAGCCCCTCCCAACCCCCTTCCAAACCCCCACCCCCCAAGGTATCATCTGATTAGCCTGTGTGTGATATGCACAGATTGATGAGAATTATATAGGTTATTCATAGAATCTTAAAACATTATATCAGTGGACAGCATAGTCACTGATCAAACAGCAGGTGTAGGGATTGATCATGTTATGGTCATGTTATGTTATTAATTCTGGTCCTGCTGAACCCAGACATGCCCAGCCTTTGCAAACTGTGTAGATGTAGATCCGTTGTGTTCTTCAGAAACCAGCTGATCTGGAACTGCACTGTTTGTCATGCAGGATGTGAATTTATATCAACAATCTAGATTAAGTAATCTGATTGGCTAACAAATAGAAGTCAGTGAGGCATCTTAGTTTATCCAGCATGACAAGGGTTAAGTTTCCTTTTCCGCTAGGATGGTACCAGATGTAGGAAAGATGACTCTTGTCCTGCTGAACTCGGATATGTCCTGCCTTTGCAAACAGTGTACATCCAGATCAGTTGGCTTCTGAAGAAGCCAACTGATCTGGATCTGCACTGTTTGCCTTTAAGTATGTGAATTTATATCAACAATCTGGATCAAATAATCTGATTGGCTAAAAATTAGAAATGGGCATGGCTTCTTAATTTATTCAGCAGGAAAAGTGTTAAAGGAAAATATTTAGTTTCCTTATTGAAACATTAATCATATTTATTACAACAAATCTTCTTTTGTTATGAGATTTCCATAGCTCTAGATAAGATGGGGTTTTATTTACAATCTCAAATTACCAAATGTTTTCTTATGTCTCCATGAAAACATAATTATTGTGTATACTCATTAGAATTCCTCTGATGAGACAGTGGGTAACTATGTTTACATGAAGAAATGAGATAACATTTGTCATGATAGCCTTACCTGTATAGCTCTAGATAAGAGGTGCTCTTATCTGGAACAGTGCTTGGCTATCCTCCAAGCACAGATATGCAGGCTGAACTGAGGTCCCTGAGCTTACTTTTTCTCTGTGCACTTCATTAGATGACCCTATGACTAAGCCCCTCTAAATAGAAAAAAATATATGTACAAGTTCATTCAGCTTCCTGTTTATGTGTCTAAAAACAGCTGTAGGAGTGGCAAAGTGTGTTGACTGATCAGTTATGGCATTCTATGACATTAACTCACCAGGAGCTTTGCTCCAGGTCAGCTTATGCCATGGCCTGTTGTCCGTCGTCTGTCCATTCGCTGTCCACCCATTGTGCGTTGTTAGCTTCTCACATTGTCAACATCTCCTCCAGAACCATAAGTTGGATTGAGCTGAAACTTAGTGGGAGGCATTACGGCAACATGGAGATTCAGAATTGCTAAAATTGTTCTGTTCCGATATCCAAGATGGCCGCCATAGCAGCCTTCATGAAATTCTTCAAACGACATCTCCTCCCAAACCGTAAGTCTGATTGAGCCTAAACTTGATGGGAGGCATCACAGTGACATAAGAGATTCAGAATTGCTATAGTCGTTCCATTCCGATATCCAAGATGGCCGTCATGCTGGCCATCTTTAAATTCTTCAAACGGCATCTCCTCCGAAACCATAAATCAGATTAAGCCATAATTTAATGGGAAGCATTGGAGCGACATAGAGATTCAAATATCCAAGATGGCCATCTTGAAATTCTTTAAAAGACATCTCCTCCCAAACTGTGTCAGATTGTGCTGAAACTTGATGGGTGGCATCGGAGTAATATAGAGGTTCAGAATTGCTAAAATCGTTCCATTCCGCTATCTAAGATGGCTGCCACAAGTCTTGAAATCATATCTGCTCCCAAACCCTAAGACAGATTGAACCCAAACTTGTTGGAAGGCATTGGGGCCACATGGAGATTTAGAATTACTAAAATCATTCAGTCCTAATATCCAAGGTGGCCACCATGTTGACCATCTTGAAAATATTCAAACAACATCTCCTCCCAAACTGTTAGTCAGATTGATGGGCGTCATCGGAGCAACATAGAGATTCAGAATTGCTAAAATCGTTCTGTTCCAATATCCAAGATGGCTGCCATGGTGGCCATCTTGAAAATCTTCAAACCATGTCTGCTCCCAGATGGTAATTTTAGATTGAGCCCAAACCTGGTGAGAGGCATTGGGGCTACATGGAGATTAAGAATTGATAAATTTGTTCTGTTCCAATATCCAAGATGGCTGCCATGGTGGCCATCTTGAAAAGACATCTGCTCCAGAGTGGTAAGTCGGGTTAAGCTGAAACCTAGTGGGAGGCATTGGAAGACATAGAGATTCAGAACTGCTAAATTTGTTCCATTCGGACATCCAAGGTGGGTGTATAGCAGCCATCTTGAAATTCTTCAAATGACATCTCCTCCCAAACTGTAATGTGGATTGAGCCCAAACTTGAGGCATTGGAGCAACATAGAAATTCAGAATTGATAAAATCATTCTGTTCCGATATCTAAGATGGCCAGCAAGGTGGCAGTCTTGAAAATCTTCAAACCTCATCAGCTCCCCAATGGTAAGTTGGATTGAGCAGTAACTTGGTGTAAGGCATTGGGGTGACATGGAGAGTCAGAATTGTTAAAGCCATTGTGTTACGATATCCAAAATAACAACCACAACAGCAATCTTTAAAATCATCAATTGTTAGCTTGTCTGGAGCTGGAGCAGAAGCTTGGAGGAAGGCATTGGAGCAACATGGAGATTTAGAATTGCTAAAATGGTTCTGTTCTGATATCTAAGATGGCCACCATGGCAGCCATCTTGAAAATCTTCAAATCACATCTGCCTCGGAACGGTAAGTCTAATTGAGCTTAAGCTTGATGGGAGGCATTAGGGTGTTATGGAAATTCAGAATTGCTAAAATCATTTTGTTCCAATATCCAAGATGCTGCCATGGCAACGGTCTTGAAATTCTTCAAACCACGTTTCCTCCCAGACTTAAGTCAGATTGAGCAGAAACTTGATGGGAGGCATCAGGGTGACATGGAAATTCAGAATTGCTAAATTGTTCAGTTCCAGTATCCAAGATGGCGGCCATGGTTGCAATCTTGAAACTCTTCAAACAACATCAGATTCTGGATTGCTAAAGGCAATCTGATCTGATAGCCAAGATGGCCACCATGGCACAATGTAACACATCATGATCAGGCTAATCCAGGCAAGTGATTTCTGGCCCACTTGGGCCTCTAGTTTTGGTCTGCATTATTTGGTCAGGCCTGTCTGTCTGAATACTTAAGGTTAAAACAATAATTCTGTCTCATTTACACTACTGTTTATGTTATACAGTTGACACTCGTTATCTCGATCTCGCTTATCTCGAATAACCGCTTATCTCGAAGTGAAAATCTGGTCCCTGCCTAAACATGAAAATCTAACAACAGGTAAAAAAATATTGTGGAAAAGAGGAGAAATTGCTCCTAAGGATCAATTTGTCCTCTTTTCCACAATATTTTCAATATATCTGTAACTTCAAGAGTCCAAGTACATATATATTTGTTAAATGTAGTTGTTCAAATTATTTTTTCCTCAATCCTGCAAATCTGATATGTCAAGGTACAGATCTCTCAAAGTATTTCATAGAGTCCATTGAATTTCGAGATAACGAGAGTCGACTGTATTTTGAAAATTCTGCTTGTTTTACAGAAAGGCTGTGTTCTTATTCTATTAAACTGTCTGTGATTTTTGTCCTGTCTTACTTTATTTTACTTTTCTTCTTCAGCATTTCAATATTTCATCATGGATAAATAATGTACATATGGAGTGTATTAGTCCACAGAAGTGCTGGCCTCGGTGGCTCAGTTGGATGTGCCGTCCGACTGGAGACCAGGAGGTCGCGGATTCAACCCCCGCCGAGGTCGGCAACATTCTTTCGTAGAGATTGATCGTGAAATATTTTCTACGGTCATTCTCTCCCTTCCGCTGATTCAAGAAGGGCAATTGTCAGTTTCTGGCGAAAGAATGTGCAGAATACTGGTTAACCGCTTAGAGGACTAAGCCTGCCCAGTAAACGTGTGTTTAGGTAAACTGACATGACCCCATTGCTCGACATGACCCCATTGGGTTGACTGGGCCGTAAAACCTCAACACAAACAAAGTCCACAGAAGTACAAGTTCTGCAGTTTTGCTACTTGTTTTCTCAATTTTCCTGGAAAATAGCGGTTGACAGTTTATGCATATGTTTGCTCTAAAGTCAAGCCCAATTTTCTGGGATATGAAAGGAAAATATCACTTATTTATTGTCAGCTGAATAATGAAGGAGCATACCAAGGCTCAAACTCTGGATGATGTCAAAAGGAAATGTGCGTTTGAGAGTATACATACTGCACAAATTTAGATCTTTTGTACACCTACACAGTCTCATCAGGGTAATGACAGCTTTTGATGTATTTTAAAGTAAGAACCTGAATTTGGCTGTCTTCATTGGCCCCAAAATATCAACTGTTTGTTGTGTGCAGACTTTGCCGTGAGAGTGGTAAAATTTTATTGTCATAGTTATACATATTAACCTTTTTATCACACTGTTGTTGGGATCTAAAACAAAGCTATGTTAGTTAGACAAATATGTTGCATCCAAACAAAAATGTTGAGATTTTATAGAAAAATTACCATAAATGGTCATTTTTCTATATAATCTATACATTTTTGGAAGTGTTTTTCACGGAAAAATTCCTTCCTTTCAAACAGTGATGTCCAGGCGGGCGTCTGGCATCAGGTGGGCGTAGGGCGTCATCCGAGGTTTACCTTTTGCTTAACCTTTTTTCAGAGTGATATTTTACCTTTATTCTTCAGTGGATTGCTGTTGCTTTATTGGAGGGACCCATTTCATATACAATCCATTAATTGTCCCAAGGACCAAACTTTTGGTTGAAAAAATTGCGTTACCTTTATGCATTGTTCGAGGTTTACCTTTTGGTTAACCTTTTTTTCAAAGAGATATGTTACCTTTATTCTTCAGGGGATTTCTTTCATATAAGAACTCTTGCTTCATTGGAGGGACCCCTTTCATATACAATCCATTAATGGCACGTAACAAGGACCAAAATTTTGGTTGAAAAAAAAAATTGGCAATTTTCAAAACATTTATTTCAGGTTTACCTTTTGATCAACCGTTTTTCAAAGTGCTGGGTTTTTCTTTTTTTTTTTTGTTCAATAAATTGCTTCCATATTTGGACTGTTACCTCATTAGAGGAACCCATTCAGTATACACACCAGTGACTCCATCAGTCACCAAAATTTTGGTTTCAAAAATAGCATTTTTTTGTAGATATAATTATGCAACTTTTCAAGTTAATGCTTTTTGTTAACCTATTTCCAAAGTGCTAGACTTCTACATTTTCCAGTAGATTGTTACATATGCAGATTGTAGCCAGTGGCTGAGCCTCTTATATATACTGTCCAGTACCCATCAGTAACGTCGGTCATTAGTATGTGTTAATTTTCACATTTTTGACATGCCCACCAGAACTGTTCAGATTGAGCTGAAATTTGATGGGAGGCATTGAGGCATTGCTGGAGTATGTACCCTGTTCCAAAACAGTACTGAAAAACCTGTCCATAATGCCGTTAGGTATTTTCCTTGTTATTTGGATACAACACTTTTGGGGTTGACCTTTAAATTGTCTTACATCCAAAACCATCTCATGATGAGCCGTCTTATAAAGAGATTCCAGTGGACTAGTTTATTTAAAAAAGTTGGATGATTATCCATATGGTAAAAAGATTGTGAGCCTTTAGAATTGGCAAGTTCATATCTTGAACTTAATGAAGCAAAAATCCAGAAGATCATAAAAAAAATCAAATAAAAAAAAAAAAAACTATACAGAAATGTTTCTGCTATGAGAAAGGAGGTTTTGGGAGCAGCAGAGATTAAAAAATATATTGATAACCAGCAAAAGTACTGATGCACTGACCAAACTGTGTGAAGGACAGACTGGTCTGTGGCTTTGTTGTTTGCAAATACCTAGATGCATTTCAATGACATGGCACAAATATCGAAGTACATGTCTCAAAGTCCTCCCTTAGTCAGGGGAGTTCCACTTCAGATCCTGCAAAAATTGAATGTAATTTTACTACCCTATATATTTAATACTTGTCATGCTGAATAAATTAAAATGCCACCCCCACTTCTATTTTTCAGCCAATCATATTTCTTGATCCAGGTTGTTGATACAAATTCAAATACTGAATGGCAAACAGTGCAGATCCAGATCAGTTGGCTTCTTCTGACCTGGATCTACACTGTTTGCATGGGGCATATTAGGGTTCAGCAGGACAAGGGTTAACATATTCCAACACAGTAACTCCTTAAAATACTTATTCTAAAAAATGGACCATGGACATTTTTAAATCTTAATTCTTTTTTTTTTTTTTCAGGGACAATTTGCATGAAATGTTAAACCGTATTTTCTAGGAAAAAAAAAAAACAAAAAAAAAAAAAAACATTTTTTTTTTCTGCTGAATATGCCAAGACAGTCCTAAAGGTTAATCACTTTTCTAACTGATAAAATAGGATTTCCTTATGGCATCAATCCCTAGGGTGCTTTCAGATCAAAAACTTTATCTGTAGTGCTGGAGTAGGTTCAGAAATTCCTGAACATTAGCTGTACAATTGTTAAATTAGGAGGAAAACAAGAGTTGTCAGAAGACAACGCAGCTCGCCGAAAGGGCTGATCGGATAAGAAAACAATCTTTAAATATTAAAGTTTAAATGCAGAACTTAAACATAGCAGAAATGACAGAGTAGGACCTGACTTTGATGTTGGAAGAATGTCAAACTGAGGGATGGGATATATGCCATTGAAACATCTTCCCTTAGGCTGGTGTGGATGAAATATGAAAGCTCTATCTTACATACTTCAGCAGCCATGTACACTTTTCAAAACTTAAACACTGCTATAAATGACAAAGTATGACCTGACCTTGACCTAGGCAGAAGGTCAAACTGAGGAAGGGGTGTGTACTATTGAAAGGTCTTATCCAAAGATAGGTGTGGGCCAAATATTAAAGCAGCATCTTGAATACTTTAGCAGTTACGAACACTTTTCAAAACTTAAACGCAAAACTTAAACATGGGTTTAAATGACTAAGTATAACCTGACCTTGACCTAGGCAGAAGGTCAAACTGAGGAAAAGTCTGAGCTATTGAAAGGTCTTACCCTACTATTGGTGTGGGTCAAATATTAAAGCAGTATCTTGAATACTTCAGCAGTTACAAACACTTTTAAAAACTTAAACGCAGAACTTGAACATGGGTTCAAATGACAAAGTGTGACCAGACCTTGACCTAGGCAGAAGGTCAAACTGAGGAAAAGGTGTGTGCTATTGAAAGGTCTAACCCTAAGGCTGGTGTGGGCCAAATATTAGAGCTCTATCTTCAACACTTCAGCAGTTATGTACACTTCTCAAAACTTAAACGCAAAACTTAAACATGGGTGTAAAAGACAAAGTAAGAACTGACCTTGACCTACATAAAGAGTTTATTTTGGGGATGGGGTTGTATGCTACTGATAGGTCTTACCCTAAAGTAGTAGTAGGGCAAATATGAAGGCAGTACCTTAAACAGTTAAAAAACTATGCACACACTTGAAAACTTAAACATTGTGCTAACGCCGACGCCGACAGACGCAGATGCCAACGCCTGGGTGACAACATAAGCTCTCCAGGGACATAGTCCCGGTGAGCTAATAAACTAAAATGCTATATGCAGTGCCAAAAGAAATGTAAAATGATTAGTTGTCAGAATGCAGTACATGTAATTGTTCTGAAACATTTTACACCAACTTTTGCTAAACATAATGTTCTGCAAATAAAGCAGGGCTCATTTGTTCGAAACTAATGATGTTGTTAGTTAACGATTCGTTAAAATTTACATTGAGTGATACGCAAATATGCTGAAATTTTTTGCTGAGAAAATGTGAGTAGCTTTTGCAGTGCAGAATATTCTATTGAATCTGCTAAAACAGTTAACGAAATGACCCTTAACGAGCTCGTTAAGCTAATGATGCTTTGAACAACTGGGCCCAGATGTTTAGAAGACAGCTCCTGCAAGTTTTGTCTTATCAGGATCTACACTGATTTGCTAAAAGAAATGAGAAATTTGTCATAATATACTAGTTGCCCTACAATTTCATATAGTAACTTTCCTGTCAGTATGGCATATGCAAACAGTACAGACCCAGATCAGAGTGTTCCTTAAGGAGCAGTTTGATCAGTGTATCAGACTGCTCCTTAAGGAGCAGTTTGATCAGTGTCTGCACTGTTTGCCTTTTTACATGTACTTGGTGAAAACATAAATGCATAAAAATAGGCCAAACAGAATGGAATAAATCTGTGAAATTCTAGGACATTTACCATACTTAATTGTGGTTCATAAGAAACAAATCCTGCAAGTGGGCAAGTGGGCACCAGATATTGTTGTGGACTCTGTCCCAGTACTGATGAATCAAGTGAAGCATACAGAAACATAGCACATTTTCAAAATTTATTCTAAAATGTTACCAACTACATGTACATAAATACATTCTCAATTTTAGGCCAGCGTCAATGGCTCAGTGGGATGTGTGTCCAACTGGTGGTCAGGAGGTTAGGAGTTTGATTCCTGTCAGGTCTGGCAACATTCTTTTGTGGAGATTGATTATGAAATATTTTAATATTTTCTATGGTCATTCTCTCCCTGCTACTGATTCAAGAGCATTTGTCAGTTTCTGGCAAAACAGTGCACAAATACTGGTTACCCGCTTAGAAGACTAAGCCTTTCCAGGAAAAACTGGGGTTAGGTATTATACTGGCTGCGCTCAACATGACCCTAATGGGCTGACTACCATAAAACCCTTAAAACAAACAAATTCTCAAACTTTATCAAAATAAGAGGCAGGTTTCTCTTCAAACTGTGCAAAGCGTAAATTCCGACATAGGGTTACAGTGATAGAAAAAAAAAAAAAAATCCAACCAAAGTACCTCACTCTGCGCATAGGTTTTTCAGAATTAATAGAAAATTTTGTAGTATGGTAAAATATCCACCTAATTAGAGTTGATGCAAAAGAAATCTCAGCAGTGGCCTACATGAAGAAATAATTTAATGATATCTATATGATATTGTTTTCTGATTTCTTTGTAAAAGCATATGTTGTAGGAACTCTTTAGAATCACCTCATCGTAAGTTTTTATATAAAACTGGCTAAAGTACTAGGATGATAATCTGAAGACTAAGAAATCTCTTGACTGTGCATATATAGAGGTATGTGCAGTAATTCCATCAAGTACTGTATATCAGAATGCAGTTAGAATGAACTTTCTAACACCCTATACACTGGTTGACCTACCAATTTATTTTTATCCTGAGACAGACAGACAGTAGATTTTTAATGCTACCAGGCAACCCAGTCATATAGAGTCTGCTTGTCACAAAATTTATAGCAGACAAGCAGGTGATAATTCCCCTCAAAAATAGAACTTCACAATCATGTGAATCTTCATAAGGAGGGTTTACCATTACGAAAACACGCCTATATAATATTGACCCCCTTAAACCCAACTTTTATAAAAAAAACTGGGGTTTACAGGGGTATAGATTATTTTCCTTATTTCTGCTAAAAAAAAAATGGCTTGTGGGTACTCGTTACAGCTGCCTCACTGAGGCAGTTCTAATGAGTACCCACAATCTATGTTTTGAACAGAAATATAAAAGATATGAGAGTTTTTTTATCCGAAAATTTTCAGTTTTTGGAGGTGAAATTTTCGATATATTTGAATAGGCTTGTTTTTGTAATGTTTACCTGTGAATCTCTATTTTCTGAGGCCAGTGCATTTGTATTTTAAAATGTCTACTGATATTTAAGTTTAGCATTTTTTAGGGTGGATTTTAATAATTACATGCTCAATTTGATTGATTTAAAAATGTTTTAAAGACTACAGTCACTTTATTGATAACAAAGTGTACAAAAATGGTATTGTAGGAAATTAACAAATAATAATAATGATAAAAAAAGATGAATGTCTACCCTTTAAACTGTGGTTTTACACTAGTCAGTGACAGTCACTTGTTACATGAAATGTTAGTTTTACGTGAATTGGTAACAGTTACATGTAAGTACCACATTTGAATTTTAATGCCAGTCACAACTATTGTCGTCTGCTTTATCATCTGCTTGTGATTTTAAAAGTCATTTTTGCAAGCACTGTGGACCCAGATCAGACTGCTCCTTTAGGAGCAGTCTGATCTGGGTCCACACTGTTTGCCTGTATGCAAAAATAAGTTTGAAAAGTCTGCAAGAATATTCAGCAGACGACATAAACAGACGACATTTTCAGATGCAGTTTTTCTTGGCGCTTTAAGGGTTAACTGCACCTTATCACTGTTTCAAATTTTTGGAATGCATAAGATCACTGGTACATTTTATTCATTTCATTAAGTCATTAAATCTAATTCTACTGAATTTAAATATTAGCACATACTCTCTCTCTGTCTGTTTGTCTCTCATTCTCTCTAATATTAGCACATACTCTCTCTGTGTCTGTTTGTCTCTAATTCTCTTGTTCTCTCTCTCTCTCAATCTCTCTGAAAAACGGGCCCCCGTAGCCTAGTGGATAGGAGAGTTGACTCTTGATCCATTAGGTTTCTCACCGCTGTGGTTCGAGCCTGGCTCGGGTCATATGTGGGAAAGCCAAGTTCTGCTTACGGATGGTCAGGTGGTTTTTCTCCGGGTTCTCCGGTTTTCGCCCACCTTCGATGAACGATCGGCTCGATATAAGTGAAATATTCTTGAAAGGGCCGTAAAACCCAAATCAAAAAAAAAAAAAAAAAAAAAAAAAAATCTCTCTGAAAATGTGTTCTTTTTTTTCTTTTTTGTGTACTTCAGCATTCAAAAAATAAACTTCAGCATGCCGCAGACAGCAATTAGCAGATAAATTAGCTGTAGTGTTGGAAAACTTCTCAGAGGAGCCTGTGCATTAGGTGCCCATCTTTATCAGTTTTGAATACATTGTATTATACTGAGAGACTGACAGAGAAGGTGATGTTCAGACTGTAGATGTGCAGACTGACAGAGAAGGTGCTGTTCAGACTGTAGATGTAACAGACTGACAGAGAAGGTGATGTTCAGACTGTAGATGTAACAGACTGACAGAGAAGGTGATGTTCAGACTGTAGATGTAACAGACTGACAGAGAAGGTGATGTTCAGACTGTAGATGTAACAGACTGACAGAGAAGGTGATGTTCAGACTGTAGATGTAACAGACTGACAGAGAAGGTGATGTTCAGACTGTAGATATGCAGGCTGATCTTAGCCAGGCTATGCCACAGACTGTATTCACATATATACAGTCTCTTTTGTCACACTTTCACTCAAATGATGTTTTTTTTTTTTTTGTTTTTTTTTCTTTCTGAAAAACAGATTATATAATTTTATTTGTCATAAGAAATTAATTGAAGGAAATACCAGATCACCTTTTTTATAACCTTAAAAGCACTTATCACAACTGCAGCAGATCGCAGTTTAATGTTTTTTTTTTCTTTTTTCTTTTTCTTTTTTTTTTCATAGAAAATAAGACTTGACATTTCATGTGAATCATCTGCCAAGTCTTCTTTTCTACAAAAAAAAAAGATAAGTAAAAATAGAATGTGTCTGCTATGCTTTAAGCATACAGGAAAACAAAAAAAAATCACCTTTCCTACACAACACTACACAACAAGACTAGGGGAAGAAACCTCAATTATCATTGAATTCTGCCACCAAATGAATTATTCCTCTTACATCTAATGCAAAATGCAATATTACATCTAAGCTCCATATAACATACGCAAACCATGAAGGCCTTCACCAGGCTGTGCATCTATGCAGTCTGATCAGGGCATTTTCCTTTGTTGGTATATTCTGCAGTATCCAGTGATTCTGTATGGGGCAGTGAAGTCCTGATCGGTTTGGGTGAATGTGGCACAAGCATGATAGATGTGTTTTCATGTGCTAATGGCCGGCCTCGGTGGCTCAGTTGGATGCGCCGTCCGACTGGAGACCAGGAGGTCGCGGGTTCAACCCCCGCCGAGGTCGGCAACATTCTTTCGTGGAGATTGATCGTGAAATATTTTCTACGGTCATTCTCTCCCTTCCGCTGATTTAAGAAGGGCAGTTGTCAGTTTCTGGCGAAATAATGTGCACAATACTGGTTAACCGCTTAGAGGACTAAGCCTGCCCAGTAAACGTGTGGTTAGGTAAACTGACCGCGCTCGACATGACCCCACTGGGTTAACTGGGCTGTAAAACCTCAACACAAACAAAATCATGTGCTAATGAATGGGTATTCATGTGGCTGTAGATTATGGACAGCTTCAATGTATTTGAATGGGATTTATTCCACTAGCCACATAAAATGTTCTTCTATGTGGCTAAAATTTCTCTTATGATTTTCTAGCCACATAAGAAGCCGGCCTCGATGGATGCTTGTCCGACTGGTGATGGGGAGGTTGTGGGTTCAACCCCCACTGGGTCGGCAACATTCTTTCATAGAGATTTGATCATGAAATATTTTCTATGGTCATTCTCTCCCCTCCACTGATTCAAGAAGGGCAGTTGTCAGTTTCTGGCAAAAGAATGTGCACAATACTGGTTAACCGCATAGAGGACTAAGCCTGCTCAGTAAACATGTGGTAAGGTAAACTGACAGTACTTGACATGACTCTATTGGGTTGATAGTGATGGTAGCCACATAAATATACATGTACGTTCATAAGAATATCCGTGTTAGATGGAGATGACAAGGCTAAGATAGAATCAGATGTAGTATTCTATTTAGTCAATAAACCAGGCTTTTGATTTTGTCATGCCACAATGTTAGGATCAATATGAAAATTTTACCATATTTACTCTAAATATTGGGACACCTTAACTCCTTACCATACTTGTCCTGTAAAAGTCTGTTCCACTATCTGTTGATGTGTTTAAAATATTGCTGGACAAGTGGCAAACAGTGTAGACCCTGGTCAGACACTACATTCTGCCATAACTGCAGCATCTGATCTGGGTCTATATTGTTTGCTCAGGCCTGTCTGTCACAATACTTAGGGTTATTACGTAGGGCATGTTGAGTGAATATTTTGGTAGAAAGAGCAATAATTGATTATTATAATCAATGCATTATCATGTAATATTTTCTGAATCCTGTATGTTAAGGTCTTTGTGAGCTGTCAGTGTCTTAACAAAATATGTGACCAGTGCTAATCAAGTTCAGTCTGTCTCCGGAAGTGCCAGATAAAAAGGGTATCCAGATAAGTATTGTTCCTTATTTCTTCATGTAAACATTGTGAGAACCCATTAGAAATGCTTCTCAGATGTGCTTCTAATGAGTATCATGTTTTCATGAAGAAAGGTGAGGCACTTCTAATGAGTACAAACAACATAATTTTTTTAATAGAAAAATAAAAAAAAAATGTCATTTTTTTTTTTTTGTTTTTTTTTTTGGTTGTAGAAAAAAATGGTTTCTTATCTGGAGCTATAGAGCATGGCAATGTTCTTGGCTGTGAGCTACCATTTCTGTTGTACACCTTTAATTCCCGACATTTCAACTGCTTGATGAGGCGTCTAGAATGTTTTAACAAAAGCAAACAGTATAGTCTACACTGTTTGCCATTTGTCCTATTCTAGGGCTATACTTTTTTCTCTGGGCTTTCAATGGAAACAGCCTTTTTACACTGATCAGTCTGCTTTGTACTGGTTGCTCAGGCCTGTTGGTCCAAATAGGGTCAGTATGGTAACTTTTACAAAATGCCAGTAGCTTTTGAAAATGGTTCTTCTTAACTCGCTCCAATCTGAATATAGCCTACCATATTTACCCTAAATATTTGATCACAACCTTAAAAAAAAAAAAAAAAAAAAAAAAAACCTAAACAAATTTCTCTTGAAATTTAAACCAGTCCACCTACATATTTGGAGATCACAACCTTAATTTTCTTCTAAAATTTGAGTAAGTAATTTGACTAAGTCTAATTCTTTGTTTTTGTGGACATGCATTTCAGATTCTTTTGAAAACAAAATTAACTGGTTCTCAGTAACAAATGTTCCACTGCCAAAATATGTTTAAGTGTCATTTTTAACATTGTAGTCTTCTTAGATGCCATTTTGTTATTTTCAGATCATGTCACTTAAGCCTAATGCTGATGATGTCATTGTGGACAATGACATTATTCAATTATCTGGAAATAGTTGATAAACATAACAATACAGAAACAAATATAGGAAGCAATAAGTTTTTAACTGTAGATATAGCACCTAGTTTATTTAAATTACAACTCTGAACCAGACTATACGTACGATTTGTGAAAAAAAATTCTGATTGTCTGGTTGTACGGCAAATGTTGCAGACCCTTGTCAATCAGCTCCTGTCAGGTTGATCTGGGTCTACACTATTTACTCTGGCATACCTGTCTGACTATTGAGGGTAGATATGAGACATTACATTGTTTGTGTAGATAGATCTTAGCTCCGGATTAGGCACACTTTTTATCATCCAAAAAGTATGGGTATTTTCTTATTTCTGAACATAAACATACCATATTCAACCTAATTACTGCACTGTGCGCTTAGGTTTTTTCAGAATTACTGGGAACATTCAGTTGTAGTAAAATATGTATCTACCTACTAAGGATACACTATAAAATAGATCAGAAAAGGACTTATTTGATGATGATTATATGATTTTTTTCTGATTTTACTTTATAAAGGCATGTGTTGTGGGTACTCATTTGAATTCCATCGACAAATGAGTACCAACAACATAAAAAGTACACTGGCTGTAATCTGAAGCTACAGAATTTCTCGACTGTGCGCTTATAGGGGTACGTGCGGTAATTAGATCGAATACGGTATGTTGTTGGTACTCATTAGAGGTGCTGCTGAAGCAAGTTAAGTACTCACATCATATGTTTTTGTTCAGAAATAAGAAGAATTACATGTGAATACCCCCTCTTATCTGGAGCTATGTAGGTTAATATATATATATTTAAAGAATATTTGTCCAAACTGTGATAGTTTTGCTTGTGGTTTGCTTGTGTTTGCTTCTGTACATGTACCGGTATACATGATATTGAACCAGGCTCAGAAAACATTGCATTGTAGCTCTAGTTATGGCATGTTTTTTCAACCACAAACTGTTCATATAGTCATGGGAATTATTAACCTTTACCACTCACAGAGCTAATTCAGCAGATGACAAATTGATAATAGTTTTCTTATTTTTCACAGAAAACAGGATTTGACTTTTCATGCAAATTGTCTGCATTGGAGACAATTTGCATGAAGTGTCAAAAACCTGATTTCTGGGGAAAATAAGAAAAATAATTCAATATGTTGTCTGCTGAAAATTTTACCCATAGTGCTAAGCATTAAATATCCCAATTTTATCACCAAATACTCCTCTTTAACAAGTTCTCTGATATTGTTCTTATATCTCCACAAAAAGCATGTTATGGTACCCATTAGAAACCCTCACAGAGTACTCTCAACATTATATTTTGAAATAAGACAAATATTTTTCTAGATAACCCCGCTTATCTGGAGCTATGTTGGAATTTATAATACACTAAATATTCAAAGAAATACCCTGAGCAAACAGCGCAGACCCCCTGTCAAAACTACTCCTAAGGAGTTTGATCAAGGACTGCACTGTAACATTTAGCAGCTTCTTATAGAGACAACCTTTAAAAAATCACAGGGTGGTCAAATGGATTTATCAATTATGTCAGGTTGGTTTCCAATAGCTTTTCTCAGTATTGTCTTTTACTCTAAGTTTTTGCATATCTTAACCCTTGTCCTGCTGAACCCGGATATACCCTGTCTTGGCAAACAGTGTAGATCCAGATCAGTTGGCTTCTGAAGAAGCCAACTGGTCTGGATCTGCACTGTTTGCCATTAAGTATATGACTGTATAGCAACAATCTGGATCAAGTAATCTGATTGGCTGAAAATTAGAAGTGGGCATGGCATCTTAATTTATTCAGCAGGACAAGGGTTAACTCCTTATCACACTTGTCCTAAATTTTGAACGTCCATTTTACTACCTGTTGAGGTATCTGAAAACTGCTGGATGAGTGGCATACAGTGTAGACCCAGATATCACATTCTTCAGCATCTACGTTTGGTCTATACTGTTTATTCAGGCCCGACTGTCTGAATACTTAAGGTAAATACGGTTTCCAAGTCAACCAGTGAAGTCACATGATCTGATCAAGCCAGTATTGTAGTCGGGAGCCATAAAAGGGTACTTGGCAAACAGTGCAGACCCAGATCAGATGCTGCAGAAGGCGGCATCTGATCAGGGTCTCCACTGTCTGCAAATAGTTTAGCCATTTTTTTCTAGGAATATGTTAATCTCATAGCAGGATGTACCCAAAATTGAAATTGGAATCTTTCAATATATAATGTGGAGGAGTCTGTTCAGTCTACAATGGGTTAAAGTACTCAGTGTTTCTGGAAGTGGACGGCATAAGCCCTGATCAGACTGCACTGATTGATCAGGGCCTGTATTGTCCCCATATGCTCTGAAGGTGTATTTTCACATGGCATGGCTCAAATACAATGTGTAGGTATTGTGTGGATGAGTTTTAAAGACCCTGACCAGACTACAATGGTGCACAGGCTGATCTGTGTTTTCATTGGTTGAATAATTATGTTCAAATGCTAGGGTGCCTTTCTGAGTTAGTCTCAAGTCAGTCTGCTTAATGTGATGTAATAAAATTGTGAAAAAATGTTTTGTTTCTGCTATCTTCATTCAAAGACGTCTATATGGTGAAAATTCTGAAGAAAATAAATTTCTCAAAATAGGTTAACTTTTGTCCTGCTGAACCTAAATATGCACTGCCTTTGCAAACAGTGTGGGTACAGATCAGTTGGCTTCTTTAGTGAAGAGGCCAACTGATCTGGAACTCATTTGTTTTCATTTGGTATGTGAATTTATATCAACAATCTGGATTAAGTAACTGATGGGCTGACAATTAGAAATGGGCATGGCATCTTAATTTATTTGGCATGACAAGGGTGAAAGAGTAATGGTGGACCCCTTCAGTTAAATGCAAATTTTATTCCCTTGGGGTTTATCTACCCTTCAGGCACAAATGAGTTAACATACTGCCCAGTTCTTGGGTTACTCAAGACTTTTCAAAATGACAAGGCTGCATCAGTTCAAAAGGACAAGGCACATCAGAAAGTTTTATGCCTTTGAAGAATGGGTAAAACATGGTGGAAAAGAAATGAGATAAGTGCAAAGTCAGAGCTGCAGTAGCACCAGCTTTACCTTGTTTAATTCAAGAGCAATGGTTGAACTGTTCAGCAATCTACTAACACACAAAAATAAAAATAGTCATCAGAAGATATTGCAGATTCCCACCCCGAAAGCCAATATGGCCTCCAGAAGATTATACATAGAAATTTCACAAGAAATACACCACACCCTCTAATCCTGAAGTATATTCTGCAAAGTATCAGCAAGACATCTGCATATATCTACATCTCAAAGGATGGAGTTATGGCAATCACAAGGTTTCTTTTATCAAATACTATCAGCGGAGATAGCTAAAAACTGCGGCACCCAGATTTGTGTATCTTGTTAGCAACATGCCTGCTCAGCCTTGTATACTATCTTACCAAGTACCATCAATATATAAGAAAAGGTGTTGGAGTAATCACAATCACAAGGTTTCTTTTCCAAGTACTGTTGGGGGAGAAAACAAAACAAGAGGCCCATGGGCCACTGCTCGCTCATGGAATGACATAGCTGCTGCAGATACGCAGATGTTATGCAACATTTTTCCAATCCTATCATTGCAACTAATGATAGGATCATCATTTAAGCAATTCTTAGTTTTAAAGAAGAATAAGTGGGCATGACAGTCAATGGAGTGTGTTCATTTGAACAAACTCTCAATCACATTTAAACAGTAGGATCAATGTGAAATTTGGTGGAAATTGGCTAAGTGGTTTCTGAAGAGTTGTTTAATAATATCTAGATTTTATACATGTAAACAGCACAGTGGCAGGGAAACATTATAAACATGAAAAAAATTGCCTTTGGAAACAAAGAACTCACTACGGATTAGAAAATAGGAGTCTCAGCAGTAATGAAGTTTGCAACACTGCTTACTGTGGTCTTGGAGGAGCTGTCATTTAAAAAGTTCAGTTTTTTTTTTAATTTAGTGTTGCCATGGTAACCAAACAAAACGGTCACTGGTCATAAAACACATAAACTGGATAGACAATCATCCAATGATCATAACTGCCAAATATGGTTCATATCACTTAACTGGTTATGGAGAAAATGCAATTAAACCCTTTTCTCATTATAAGTCTATGGGAATTTTCTGTTGCCATGGCAACCAAACCTAGAGGCAGGTTGTCAGACTTTTAGCTATTTTCAATTGCCCTTACCCATTTAACATTTGTACCAAATTAGAGTCCTGTTGCTTCAGTGGTTTTGAAGGAGTAGTCATTAAAAAAATTTTTTTTTTAAATTTATTGTTGCCATGGAAACCAAATAAAATGGCCACTGGTCATGAAATGCATAAACTGGGTAGACAATCATCAAATGATCATAACTACCAAATATAGTTTACATCACTTCACTGGTTATGTTATGAAGAAAACGCAATTTAACCATTTTCCATTATAAGTCTATGGGAGCTTTCTATTGCCATGGCAACCAAACCAAGAGGCAGGTCACCATAGTTTTAGCTATTTTGAATTGTCCTTACCCAAGCAACATTTGTACAAAATTAGAGTCATTCTGCTTCTGTGGTTTTAGAGAAGATGTCATTTAAAAAATTCCGTTTTTTTAAAATGTTGCCATGGCAACCAAAAAAAATGGCCACTGGTCATAAAACACACAAACTGGGTAGACAATTATCCAATGATCATAACTGCCAAATATGGTTCATATCACTTCAATGGTTATGGAGGCAATTTAATCATTTTCCCATTATCAGTCTATGGGAGTTTTCTGTTGCCATGGCAACTAAACCAAGAGGTAGATCATCATAATTTTAGCTATTTTTAAAGGCCCCTAGCCAAGCAATATTCTTACCAAGTTAAGGATAAATTGCTTCAATGGCTTTGGAGCAGTTGTCATTTGAAAGAGTGAATGGACGGATGGACAGACAGATGGACAGATGGACAGCGAATAAAAAGTGATCATTATAGCTCATCCTGAGCATAGCTCAGGTGAGCTAAAAACTGTGGCACCTAGAGTTGTGGTTCTTGTATGTTACATGCCTTCTCAACCTCCAATGATCACAAGGTTTCTATTACCAGATATAGCCAGGGGAGATAACTAAAAACTGTGGCACTTAGAGTTGTGGCTTTGTACCTGACATGCCTTTACAGCCTTTTGTACAATCCTACCAAGTATTATCAATATATCTGAAAGGTTGTTGGAGTTAACACAATCACAAGGTTTCTATTACCAAATATTGTTTGGGGAAATAACTAAAATACCACAACACCTAGAGTTGTGGTTCCTGTACATGACAAACCTTGTCAGCATCGTATACAATCCCACCAAGTATTATCAATATAACAAAATATACCTTCTCAACTTTGTCTACTATCCTACCAACTACAAGTATCATGAATATAAAATAAGAAAGGATGTTGGAGTAATCACAATCCCAAGGTTTTCATCACCAAATATTGTCAGGGGAGATAACTCAAAAACCATGGCACCTAGAATTCAGGTACTTGTACACAACACACCATCACAACGAAGTGTACAATCCTACCAAGTATCATTACCATAATATGTCTAAATAGGGTGTTAGAGTTATCGTGATCACAAGGTTTCTATTTCCAAATACTGTCAGGGGAGATAATTAAAATAACACGGCACCTGGATGTAGTTCTTGCATGCAACAGGCCTTCTCAACCTTGTGTACAATCCTAACAAGTATCATCAATACATCTAAAAGGGTCTTGGAGTTATGGTGAGTACTATAAGAATTTGCCTTAAAATGCTGAGGTAGAATTTCAAAGACATCACTCAAAAAGTGAAGCGAGAGTTGTCATTCTTGCATGCAACATGCCTTCTGGACTTGATCCACAACTCTACAAAATATTGCCTAAATATTCCTAAGAGTATGGGACTTGTGGCGCACACAAGCAGTTCTCCTAAAAACTTATTAAGGGGAGATAACTACAAAATGAAAGTGAGAGCTGTCATTCTTACACATGACAGGCCTACTGAACCTTATCTACATCCCTTCCAAATATTATGAAAGTATCTCAAAGGGTATAAGAGTTATGGAGCACACAAGAATGTGTTTACAGACAGATGCCAGGCTGATCACTATATCCCTGAATCTATTTTGTCCAGTGGGTGGGGCTGGGGGGATAAAAACACCAGCAGTAGGTTGTAATGATCATGGTCAGTCATCACCTGATGCTGAAAAGTTCATTTGAAATTACAGCAGATAACACTCATTTTTTTACAGGAAAGTAAGGCCTGACATTTCATGTAAATCTAGAGACAATTCACATGTCAAGCCTTGCTTTCTTTGAAAAATGAAAAAAAAAACAACTAGAAATGTGTCCAAAAGACACAGATAACCCCGCCTGAAAAATTGCTAATGCCAGGCAGAGACGTACAGACAGAGGTAACACTAAATGCATAAAAATAGAGTGTTTAACACTTTGCATGCTGGTTAAATTTCAGCAGACGATATTTTGAAAATATTTTCTTATTTTCCTAGAAAATATGATCTGACACTTCATGCAAATTGTCTCCTAAATTTGCATGAAGTGTCAGATCATATTTTCTAGGAAAAATAAGAAAAATATTACCAATTTGTCATCTTCTGAATCTGCCCCTAGCATGGTAAGCATTGAGCCTCATGTCACCATCAACAAATTTCAAAATGGTGTTGATACTACCAGTCTACCCAGTCAGCATTCTACGTAAATCTATATCGGGCCGTCATCGGCCCGTCAGTGTAGCTGATGGGCCGATGACGGCCCGATAAAGATTTACGTAGAATGCTAGCTGGGTACCACCAGTCACAGTAATTATAGTGGCACTGATGTGACCTGTCCAAGTTCACCAAAGCAAAATAGAAACCAATACAAATTTTATAAAGTTTTAGGCATGATCTGGCTGGGGATGAAACCATGGGGGTGGCTGGGTATGACAATAGTGTCGTGTGTCATATCACCGGGGCGTCCATCTGATATTGGCTTACAGTTGGACAAGGCCTGCTATCCTTGTAGCAGGTAAGGGTAGAGGGGGATTGGTTCTATTTCTTCACTTTCTTTCCTGTTCCTCTTTCTTCCCTGTCCCTCACTTTCATCTCCTCTACTATCTTTTCTATCTCTTTTCTCCCTTTCTCTGGGAGATGACACAAAATGACCCAAAAGGGTTGACGTGTCGTTAAACCCCAACACAATCAATGGGGATGAAACCCACAACCTCCAAATCAGAAGGCAGATATTCGCAGGAATGTTGTTTGCTGCTGTTGTGAGCAGACTAACCCATTTACCGGTATGTCAAGTGGACTCTTCTACCACAACTCTTTGGACTGGTCTATTTCCAATAACAGGGTGTCTGGTTCTTATTATTACTGTGTTTTATAGAAATTCTTAATTGCAAGCATTGTAGATCCTGGTCAGAACACAACATTCTGTGGCATCTTATCTTGGGCTGCACTGTTGCCAATTACCATTTTGGCTGTTTAACCTTTACCATTCTCTGGGCAAATTCAGCAGACGAAAAATTTATGATAGTTCTCTTATTTTTGCAAGAAACAGGATTGAACATTTCATGCAAACTGTCTCCATTGGAGACAAATTTGATTTGCAGGATTTGACATTTCATGCAAATTGAAGACAATTTGATTTGCATGAAATGTCAAAACCTGTTGTTTTTTTTTTTAAAAAAAAAAGCAAGAAAAATGTTTCAATATGTTGTCTGCTGAAAATTTCACCCAGAGTGCTAAGCAATAAGGGTTTGAAAGGCAGGGAAATGATTTGGTAGTAAAGTTGTTAGAGGAGACAAATGTAAGTGAACACCTGTAAATATACAATTGATTTATTCAGTAATAATAACTGCTTTCTATAGTGGTAAATACTAATGTAAGAAACAGTAACATTATACAACATAAACAATTGAACCTTTCATATTCTCTTCACTAAACTAGCAGATAACAAACTTTGAGTAATAGTTCTCTTGTTTTTTCCCGGAAAACAGGGCTTGACAATTTATGAGAATCATTCCCCACAGTCAATTCACATGATGTTTAACCTATTTTCTGGGAAAAATATGGGGAAAAAATTAAAATATCTGCATACCTTAAAATGAAATTAATCTTTAGCACTCCCTGGATAAATTTAGCAGATAAAAAAAAATAAATATTTTCTTATTTTTTTTTCAGAAAACAGGGTTTGTCATTTCATGCAAAGTGTCTCTTAGCATGAAATGTCAAACCCTGTTTTGAGAAAAAAAAATGAAAAAAGAAAAAAATATTTCAAAATGCCACCTGCTGAAATTTTACCCAGCATGCTAAGACTTTGGGGCATCTAACAATAACAGAGAGCCAGTAAGCAAATCTGAGTCAAAAAGAAATTTAATACATATGTTGCTCAATATGAGAAATTGGCCCTTTGTCAATGTGAGCAGTGAAAACCCTGATCAGACTGCACAGATCTATAGTCTGATCAGGGTCTTTTCTGTTCATCAACTGACTAAGTGAGCAATAATTGGCCTTGATCAAATGGCATGAATGCATGAGGTGACTGACCACAGATGCAATAAGCAACATTTTCTCGATATCACGAAAACACACCTATATAATTTTGACCCTCTTAAACCCCAATTTTATATAGTAAATCTGGGGTTTACAGCGATATACATGATTTTCCTTATTTCTGATCAAAAACATAGATTGTGGGTACTCATTAGAACTGCCTCATAGAGGCAGTTCTAATGAGTACCCACAATCTATTTTCTGTGCAGCAATATGAAAAATATCAGAATTTTTTATCTGAAAATTTTCATTTTTTTGGTAGTAAAATTTTCAGTATATTTGAATAGGCATGTTTTTGTAATGAGTCATGGACAGTGAACAACCAGATCAGGCTGCATGCCTGCAGTCTCATTTGGTGGTCTTATCTCTTCTTCTGTACAATCTACAGGTTCCAAACCTTCTGGATCCAAACAAAGAGGACCAGGATCAGACTGCAGAGATGAAGCGGCAGAATCAGACCAGGTAACAAAAAAATGTGTCTTCAGGACCATTATTCCAGACAGTGCTATTTATAACCAAAAAATGTTGATTTTTTCTCATTTCTCCATGAAAACAAATGTTGTGGGTACTCATTGGAAGTGCCTCACCGAGGTGCTTCCAATGAATACCTACAACATATGTTTTCATGGAGAGATAAGGAAACTATTTTCTCTAAATGCCCCCGTTATCAGTATATCTGGAGCTATGAGGACAAACAATGCAAACACAAAAGCTTTTGATCAACCAGCAAAATTGCAGTCTGATCTGGATAAGTGTTCTGTGAAGAGTTTTCTCAAGGGACAAATTCTGTAAGAAGATAACAAGGCTCTGATCAAACTGCTTAGACACATAGGTTGATCTGGGCTTTCCCTGTCTGCATAGGCTCCACAGAGGCATTTACACACGGCATGACTTGAACTGATATGAACCATTGCTGGATGATTTGGTCTGAATTGGAACTTTGCTGTATACATATGGCTTCACTGGACTCACATATACATGTACATGTTAACCCATTGTTGACTGAATAGACTTTCCCACACTATATTTTGGAAGAGTCCAATTTCAATTTTAGGGAGGTGAGGCTATGAGATTTACATATTCTTAAAGAAAAACGGCTAAACTATTTGCAAAAAGTGGAGACCCTGATCAGACGCCACATTCCGCGGCATCTGATCTGGGTATGCACTGTTTGCCAAGTACCATTTTACGGGTTTCCCGACTACAATGGGTTAGCAGAACAAATGACCTTGTAAATAACACAAATATGCAGAATGTTGTGCCAATGGAGTTGGGGCCAGCAAGTTACTTAGAACAGAGATGACCTGCACAATACTTGTTTAAAGCCTCATTACTAAACACTTAGTATACTGGGTAAACATCCCAATACACAACATTTTGACTTTTTGTTTTTCTTTTTTTTTCTTTTTTTTTTACAGAAAATGATATTTATGTAGCCATGGTCAAATTGTTGCCTGCTAAATTAGCTCAGAAAGTACAAAAGGCTAATGCATTTTAACACTTTGCATACATCACAAAAACATGCCTATATAATTTTGACCCCCTTAAACCCCACTTTTATGTAGTAAAACTGGGGTTTACAGGGGTATATGTTATTTTTCTTATTTCTGCTCAAAACATAGATTGTTGGTATCATTCGAACTGCCTCATCGAGGAGGTTCTAACGAGTACCCACAATCTATGTTTTGAGTAGAAACATGAAAAATATCAGAACTTTTTATCTGTAAATTTTCAGTTTTTGGAGGTTAAATTTTCAATATATTTGAATAGGCGTGTTTTCGTAATGAAAAAAAAAAACAAATGAATACATCAATGTGTTTTCATGAAAACTTACTCGTAGCTTTTGCACTACAAAGCTTTTAATATTATTTTATCAAAACATATGAATCACTTGTACGCTCAGCATTCTGGGTGCAAAAATTTCAGCATGTGACATTTTGAAATATTTTTCTTATTTTTCCCTGAAGACAGACTTTGGTAGTTCACGCAAATTGTCTCCTTATGAAATAATTGCATGAAATAGACAATCTGCATGAACTGCCAGTCTATTTTCAAGGAAAAATAAGAAAAATATAATGAATTTGTTGTGTATTGAAATAGCCAAGAGAGTGGTAAAGGTTAATATTTAATTCATCTTTCAGAGAAAATAAGGCTGGATATTTCATAATTCCACTGCTGAGCAGAAGTTTCACATGAAATATCAAGCTTTTTTTCATCTGAAAAATTAAAAAAAAGTAAGCAAATAATCTGCTACAATTTCAAACAGCCCTTTATGGGTTAAAAACAGGTCAAAAACACAAGTCGGTCAGGCACTTCACTGTTCAAGGTAATTTTTATTAGTCCCTCCAAAATATGCCATGTTCCTATTCTGAAGCTATGACTGTCTGTCTACTAAAATGGCTGCAGTTTCAAAAAATGAAGACCAAGACGATTCTGTGGAGTTTGACAATGGCTTTCTTTTTTCGCCAGTACATTCTCATACCTCTAGGTAAGATGCTATTTTTTTTTGTTTCAATCCAAAATAGTGGCAGTTCTTCCTTATTTCTCCACAAAAATGTATGTTGTGGCCACTAATTTGAAGTGCCTTGCCATAGTGCTTCTGATGAGTACCCACAACATACAGTTTTATAGAGAAATAAGAAAACGGTTTCTCTGGAAATCTCTCGTCTAGAACTGTGCATTCTACAATCCCCAAAAATCTAAACAATAAAGCTCCGATCACTGATCACATGATCTATATAGGCTTCAGTCATCTGCATAAGACAATGCATTTTTTTTTCTTTACCATTTGGGCAGTGCAAAGAAAAAAAGTGCCTTCAAGAATATGCAAAATGTGTAGATTCACATCATCCTGTGCATGTCCAAAGTATCACCTAGGCCTTTGTTCTCCATTAACCCATATAAGCCTAGCGTCCCACAAAATGACATTGCAAACAGTGTAGACCCAGGTCAGATGCCGCATTTAGACCCAGATCAGATGCCGCAAAATGTTTTCATTAAGTTCAGATATTTCTACAAAACATGACAACAATAAAAACTAACCAGAAACCCATTATATAGCAAATGAACCTGTCTAAATAGTTAAAGTAGAAGAATCCACTTGCACAAATGGGTTAATACCATCTGTAGTATCCAATGATTCTGGCCCTTTCCTGGTAGCATATGCCCAAAGACACGTTTTTGCATGGCACCACTTATGTATAAGAAATAAATATGTCAAATCTTACATAGCTCTGTTTAAGTGAAATATCCACAAATAGTTTTCCTATTTATCTATGGAGACATACATTGTGGATAATCATTAGAATCACTTCAAAGATGAAAAAAGCTGTAATGACTTTCTCCAGCATAAGAAATGAAAAGAAACAACAATTTTTGGCTGAAAAGATAAAGTATTTTATCTAGAGCTACAAAATATGTATGTATCATTTGACTGAAAAAAAAACTGAATCATAGTTACAAACAACAAGTATATTTGTAGTAACAAGAAATGTCAAGAAACAGTGCTTATTAGATACCGTCCATTCAGAAACCAAAACATAATGAACAGATGGACAACATGAAACAGTATACCACCCATAAACAGTTTGCTGGGGGTACAAAAACAAAATCAGCTGAAACTGATTCTTTCAAATATCAGGAATTGTGTTCCTAGCACTATTAACCCTTCTCTTGCTGAACACATCATGCCCTGTCTTAGCAAACAGTGTAGATCCAGATCAGTTGGCTTAATTGGCTTCTGATGAACCCAACTGATCTGGATCTGCACTGTTTGTCATTAAATATGTGAATTTCTATCAAAAACTTGGATCAAGTAATCTGATTGGCTGGAAATTAGAAGTGGGCATGTCATCTTAATTTATTCAGCATGAGAAGGGTTAAGTACTATGGCCACTATGTCAGTAGCACAAGAAATGAATAGGCATTGATTGTGTAATGAGTACTATCATGTACTATTGCCATTATGTCAATAGCACATGTAATGAATAGTCATTGTGTTACTAGCACTATAAAGTACTATTGTCATTGTGTCAATAGCACAAGAAATGAACAGCCATTGTTTTACTAGCGCTAACAGGTGCTGTTGTTACTATGTCAATAGCACAAGTAATGAATAGTCATTGTGTTACTAGCACTATAAAGTACTATTGTCAGTGTGTTGATAGCACAAGAAATGAACAGCCATTGTTTTACTAGCACTATCCTGGTACTATTGCTACTATGTCAATACCACAAGAAAAGAATAACTATTGTGTTACAAGCACTATCATGTACTATTGCCACTATATCAATAACACAAGAAATGAACAGCCAATGTATTACAAGAATTATCAAGTACTATTGCCAGTATGTCTAATTGTTTGTAGTGATAGAAAAAGTATCTTTAAACTTCTATTCAGTCTATTCTGTTATAATTATTTATAAATCAAAAACAAAATAAAACCATTAAGCACTAACCATTCATTAATGAAAGAAAGAAAAAACAAGAGGCCCATGGGCCATGGCTCGCTCACCTGAGTGAAATGGCCACTGCAGATATGCAGATGTTATGCAACATTTTTCCAAACCTGTCATTGCAACTAATGAAGAGATCATCATTTGAGCAGTTCTTGGTTTTGAAGAAGAAGAATGGGTTTTTTATTACTATTTTTTTACCATATATGGTCAAGACTGTCAATGCCATATAGAGTTGATATGAAGTTTGGTGGAAATTGGCCAAGTGGTTTCTGAAGAGATGTTGTTTAACAATCTTGGCCCAGTTGTTCAAAGCTAATGACATCGTTAGTTAACGATTTGTTAAAATTTACATTGCGTGATACGCAAATATGCTGAAATGTTTTGCTGAAAAAATGTGAGTAGCTTTTGCAAAAGCTACTCACATTTTTTCAGCAAAAAATATCAGAATATTGTATATTGAATCTGCTAAAACAGTTAACGAAATGACCCTTAACGAGCTCGTTAAGCTAACGACACTTTGAACAACTGGGCCCTTATGATTTTATGCATGTACACATTACATGGGGCAGGGGAAGATAACATAGTCTTCTTTCTCTGCTGGTGTGCAGCAGGGTCTTCTTTCCCTGCTCGTGCTTCACAGGGTCTTCTTTCCCTGCTGATGTTTCACAATTTCCTTCTTCAAAATTTTTCAACGGCAACCAAATAAAATGGCCACTGTCATAAGACACATAAACTGGGTAGACAATCATCAAATGATCATAACTGCAAAATATGGTTCACATCACTTCATGTGTTATGGAGAAAATGCAATTTAACCATTTTCCCATTATAAGTCTATGGGACCTTTCAGTTGTCATAGCAAACATACAAAAAGACAGAGCACCATTATTTTAGCTGTTTTTAAATTCCCCTGCCCAAGCAACATTCCTACTTGATTAAGAACAAATCGCTTCAGCAGCTTTGGAGGAGATCATTTTAAAGTGCAAATGGACGGACGGATAGTTGGATGGATGACAGACAAAAAAGTGATCACTATAGCTCATCCTGAGCATAGGTCAGCTAAAAAACAGCCTGAAAGTCTGAGATCATATTGCCACATGGCTGTATCAAGTGAAACAGTCATAACCTTTACCTACAATAAGGAAAAAAACTAGCTGACAATTTTCTTATTTTTCCCTGAAAACGGAACTTGTTATCTCATTTCCACGAAAAATAAGAAAATATATGTCTGCTAATTCTATCATCAACATAGTCATAGTTGTAGTTAAATCACAGCTTAATTCTCCATGAATACCATATTTACCATAAATATTGGGACACCTTATTACCTTCCTTCTCTTAGAAATTGAAAAAAAGCCATTTTACTACCTGCTGATATGTCTAAAACAATGCTGGATAAGTCGAAAACAGTGTAGACCCTGATCAGATGACATATTATGTGGCATCTGATCAGGGTCTACATTGTTTGCCCAGGCCTGTCTGTCTCAATACTTAGAGTTATTATGGTACATATATTGTGAATAATCATTAGTAGCACCTTGTTGAAGTTCTACTAATGAGTGCTCACAATTTTAGTTTTGTTTGTGTTGAGGTTTTATGGCCCAGTCAACCCAACAGTGTCATGGCGAGCATGGTACAATATATTCATGGAGAAATAAGAAATACGTCAATATTTTTTGTTGATAAATATACCTTATCTATTATGAAGGCAATTGTGAACAGCAAAAGTCAACATCATACTTGCTGCATCAAGAAAAAAAGTGCCTTTGAACTTGCACAAAATGTGCAAATTCAGATCATCCTGTGCATGTGCAAAACATCAGCCAGGCCTTTTCTCTCTAATTATACATTCCAGTGTATCCAATGATTCTGTTAGCCAACAGTGAAAGCCCTGATCAGACTGTGCACGCAGGCTAATCTGGGTCTTCACTGTCTGCAAAAAAATACATTTTTGCATGGCATGGCCTATATAATTTATGTGGTCCTTTGTCTTCACAAATTTAAAGGCCCCTTTTAACTTGATGCAACCATAATAAATCAAAGATGATATAAACTACAGATACAAAACAATAACAATATTTGAGAGACATCAGAAGAAATTACTTCTCTACAGAGTAAGCCCACTGCGTGACAATCAACATTTCCCATATGCTAACGCCCTGTGTAGACATTACAGAAATTTACCATGCTTACCCTAATAATTCAGACAGATAAGCGATGGAAAACAGTGAAATCCCAAGGCAGATGCCATAGATGATGATGATTCAGTGTTTTGAGTCCCTTTCAACATAATTTAAGTCATATCGAGTCATTATGGAAGGATGATAATGAAAGGCCCTATGCAATGAAGTGCCGTACAGTCATATGCCGAATAGATTCCAATCCAAGACATAACAGGAAGTCTAGAGTACTAAAATTACTCTGCCACCCAGACACTTCCAGATGCCACAGAATATGGCGCCTAGTAGTTTTTATATAAAAATTTAGGATAAGAATGGTAATGAGTTCAAAAATTTAGGGCAGGTATGCAAATGAGTTAGGGGTCCAAATACCGTATTCGACCTAATTACCACACATACCCCTGTAAGTGCACAGTCAAGCAATTCCGTAGACTTCAGATTACAGCAAGCGTATTTTCTCGCTACTTCTTTACAAAGGCATATGTTGTGGGGACTCATTTGAATTGCATTGACTTGTCGATGCAATCCAAATGAGTACCCACAACATATGCTTTTATAAAGAAAATCAGAAAAAATCACATAAGTATAATTAGACAAGTCTTTCGCTGATCTTTTTTTAGTGTACCCTTAAGTATAGGTGGATACATATTTTAAAAGTTTTCCCAGTAGTTTTGAAAAACTAAGCGCATAGTGTGGTAATTAGGTCGAATATGGTTTTCAAGGTAAATATAGTGAAACACCCTAAATACAGTAAATAAACAATAAACAGCAGTCCTGTCACCCCTGGTTAGATCTTTCCTCTTCAAATAAGCAACAATCTGAGAAAATATACCTTACAATATGCATCCAGAGGACTCAGATCAGCCTGCACATTTAGGTCGTTTGATGATAATGATGAGGGATTATTTGCATCAAAATGGTATATTAATTTGGTATTATATTGAAACAGCTATAATAATACCGAATCAGGTATGCATGAAAGTATAAAACAGGACAAAATATTTGGATGGTCCATTCTTCACTGGGTTCTCTGTGTATAGCCAGTGATCCAATCCTTCTTCATGTGGACAGGTGAAAACTCATCAGAGAGCAGGGCTTTCAATCTCCTTTCCTTTTACTGAGGCATAAAAACATTAAGGGGGCTTGACACATTAGGTAGATCTTTTCAGCAACTGTTACAAGGAAAGCTTCCTGTTTTGCTTTCTGCATACCAATTCCCTTCTGAAAAGGGAGCTATTCTAAGCGGAGAGAATTTGCTCCCTTGGGAGCATTGTTTTCCTTTTAGATTAGAGCCCTTTTGAGATGACATTAAAAGAATTTTAACAGAGCTACCTCCCCTGAAAGTTTATCCATGTCCCCTTATTGAGGTATTAACATTGTGACCTTTAACCTTTACCACTCTATGGGCATATTTGGCAGACAACAAAGTGATCTTATTTTTCTTACTTTTTCAAAGAAAACAGGCTTTGACATTTCATGCAAACTGTCTCAGCCTATTTTCTAGAAAAAACAAGAAAAATATTTCAATGTCATCTGCTGAAATTTTTACCCAGAGTGCTAAGCATTAAACTGTAGATCATTTAACTCATTTCTTCCTTTTTCCTAGAAAATAGGACTCAACATTTCATGTAAATCCTCTGTGAGCCCTACTTCCAGAAAAAATGTCAACTCATAATTCTGCTATCAAATTACTGTAGAGTTAGGCCTATTTTTATCAGCTGGTTTCTGCTGAAGTATACATGTATATAATTTATAATTACATAACAATAAACTAGCACAAGACACAAATATCACATTCATCTAACAAAACACCATATATTGCCATTGATTCAGTTCCTAATAATTTATTCTCAATTGTATAGTAAAGAAACTTATGAGAAAGTAATCCAACTAAAGTTTCAGTAGGTCAATACCCCAATTAACTGGTATAATTATAATACCAAGTATTAGCTTTCACAAAAAGCTTGGCCTATGCTTAGCATACAAAGTGGGCTAAACGTAGACCAAACTTTTTGTGGAAGCTAATACTTGGTTATAAATAACATTGAGCATTCCATGGAATACAGCATTAGCTGGACCCGTTCATAACCTGTCTTCTGGAGCAATGGAAAACACTAAGACTGTACAAGCTTAGACAATAATACATCTCTGCAGTTTTAGACCCCACTTAGCCGCCATATTCTCAGCAAATCTGGACCCCCTATGTAATCCAAGTAATCCAACCAGTTTTGAACTCCACTTTATTACCTGTTCTTGTATCTAAAAACTGGCTGGATGATTTGCTAACAGTGCAGACCCTGATCAGACACCGCTTTCTGCGGCATCTGATCAGGGTCTCCACTGTTTGCTCAGGCCTATCTGTCCTAATACTTAATGTAATATGAACTGCAGTTTTAGACCCCACTTAGCCGCGATAATCTCAGCAGATCTGGACCCCCTATGTAACCCAAGTAATCCAACCAGTCTCAGCAGATTTGAACTCCACTTTATTACCTGTTCTTGTATCTAAAAACTGGCTGGATGATTTGCTAACAGTGCAGACCGTGATCAGATGCTGCTTTTTGCGGCATCTGATCAGGGTCTCCACTGTTTGCTCAGGCCTATCTGTCCTAATACGGTAGATTTCCTATTAGTTCGAACAGGTAAAAAATAAATATTGATCCCAATGTTCGAATTATTAGAAAATCGGTCTCGGAAAAAGGCACTGTTCGAACTATTTGAAAATTCGGAAAATCTCACATAAGGACCCTCTAAATGAGACATGATCCCTCCTAAATGCTATCTGTTGTAATTTTACTCAGAGTGCTAAATATTAAATGCTTTCTTTCATCTTATTTCCTTGCCAGTTTTACCTAATGGACCAGTCCAAAAAGTCTGTTTAATTATTTTTGAAATTCTGGTGAACATTGTAAGTAAAAAAAGTCTTTTCAATAATATTTATTTTTTAGTGTTGAATCTTCGGGGATGGGTAACATTTTGGAATCTATTATGATTTTATTAGTATGTATTAGTAAATTTCTGTCAAGGGAATGGGGGAAGTTTCTGAGGTAAACATCATTATAGCTTTCTCCCTGTTCAATGATCGGCATTTTCCATACTATGTGGCACTACCGGACTTTGCCAAAAATACCGATATGGCCCAAGACTTTGTTTAAAAGACAGGTCTGAATTTTCTGAGACATTTTTTTGTGTAAAAAATCCCAGTCTTAGTAGCAGATTTTAACGATATACATGTACAGTTTATGAACCATAAGAAAGAGAGTGGGTGAACCGATTTATTAAATATATTAATGGATTAATTAACATTAAATTTTCACGTGTTCGAACTATTTAAAAATCAGTTCTAAAAAACTAATGGGCTGTTCGAACTAATAGAGCAATTTTCGAGAGCTGATTTCAAAACAATTAGGGATGTTCGAATTATTAGAATGTTAGGAAATCTACCGTACTTAAGGTAATATGAACTGCAGTTTTAGACCCCACTTAGCCGCCATAATCTCAGCAGATCTGGACCCCCTATGTAATCCAAGTAATCCAACCAGTCTCAGCAGGTTTGAACTCCAATCTGAAAGTATTTCAGTGAATTTCTTGGAACAGATAAAATCATGTCCTGGAAAATACCATGACAGGCTTCACTGTATTTCTAAATTGTATCTTTTTCAGTTTAAGATTTAATTTGTTATTTGCTTCTATAATGAATTCAAATTAATGCAGGAAGTTTTTATTGAAGTGTTAATTGAATAAATAAGAGAAAGGAATCTGATAAGTGCACATGTAAACCAAGTATTTTATGTCCATTTTTATAATTCATTTTAGTAAAAACGTTGTCGAGAAAACTTTCCATGAAGAAAATATGGTTCAGCAGTTGAAAAACAAGATTCTCTTGAAAATACAATGGTTTGGAAAATGAAGTACCAAATCCTTACGTAAAATTGAAATAAGCTATAGCTTATTTTCAAGATTTTAGGGTCTTGTAAGTTTTGTTTTTTGTGTTTTTTTTACTGAACTCCAGTTCAATTACTTTCTCATTAAAATGCTTAATCTATTTCTAGAATCAAATAAAAATCACAGAAAAATCACAAATATCCCAAATAACTGGGCATTTAAAAATAAATAATTCCTATATTTATATGTATGAATAAACTATTTCTATTTTAACAATATACAGCAGTTTCTAATTTACTATTTACCATACAAGCCAAAAGTTTAAAAAGAATTGTACACTGCATCAAGGGTTAAGACTAAATTCTTCCCCTTCACAAAATTTGTATCTTCTCTACCAAAGGCTTTCTTTTTCGCTTTTGCTGGAGACTGGCTGTAATGAGCCTATACTGTCTGGCAATATATCTAAACAGTAAAGGCTCAGACCAGTCTGTGCACATGCACTTTCTGAACAGAAATCCACATATATTCTGCAGTTCCCATCAGCTTAACAAGCTTGTTAGTGGTAAAAATGTGAACTGTTCTAGTGAGTACAATATCTAATTCACAGGACTGGTAAATGCAAAAGCTACTCACATTTTTCAGCAAAAATATTAGCATAAATGCCATATTTTCTGATCAAAGTTTTAACAATAGGATAGTTAACTAACAACATTGTTAGTTTTGAAAACTGGGCCCAGGGTATAGAAACTAATCAGACTGTATGTTGACTGATATGACATAAAGCATAGCTCCAGGTAAGTTGCTTTTTTTAACCAGAAGATGTTGATATTTTTCTTTTTCTCTGCAAAAACATATGTTGTTGGTACTCATTAGAAGTGCAAGACACTTCTAATGAGTACCACAACATCTGTTTTCATGGAGAAATAAGAAAATTATTTTCCAAATACCTCTCTTATATGGTGCTATGATAAAGGTTCTTTTTTTTTTTGCATTTCCCATCAAACAAACAAAACAACAAAAGCACCATAGGATCAAAACAAAATCTGCAACTCTGTAACCAGAATCATACTGCTCAGCACATTACTTCTTTTGCACTGTTTTTATTTTTGGATAAAAATCTTGAGGTTTTTTATTGCTACACAAAAACTTGACATCCTGGACTCTTATTACACTTCACCCACTTAGCGGTTACTTTAAAGGGGACTGGTTACATGTCGCAGACTTAAGTAACTTTGTAAAAAGGGAGACAACTTCTGTGTCTCCCTGTTTACTTTCCTGCACAACAAACCATTCTGGAAAGGTGTCTACTCTAACCCATTGTTGACTGAATGAACTCCCCCAAACTATATATTGGAAGAGTCCAATTTCAATTTTAGGTATGTCTGGCTATGAGATTTAGATATTCCTAGAGAAAAATGACTGAAATATTTGCAAACAGTGTCGACCCTGATCAGGTGCCGCAATCTGCCGCATCTGATCTGGATCTGCACTATTTGCCAATTACCCTTTTAGGGGTCTCCAGACTATAATGGGTTAAAAGAATTAGCTCAGAAAGCAAGCAATTTTATTTACTTTTAGAGTTGACCCCTTTTCAGAATGGAGTCAAAACGTAAATTCTTTGCTTTTAGAGTAGAGTCCTTTTCAGGAGGGAGATAAAAACAATTTTGACTGAATTGTCTCCCCTTGAAGTGTATCACTTCCCCTTAAATACTGTAATAACCCTAAGTTTTGGGACAGGTAGGTCTTTGCAAATGTTGTAGACCAAGATCAGACGCCTTAGAATACAGGGTCTGATCAGGGTCTACACTGTTTGCCATACATACATATGGGCTCTGATCAGGGTCTACACCGTTTGCCATACATACAGCAATATTTTAGACACATCAACAGATAGTAGAATGGACTATTTCAAATTTTAGGACAAATATGGTAAACAGATAAGGTGTCCCAATACTTAGGGTAAATACAACAATCTGAAATGCTAACAGTCTAATGAAGATATGTGCATCTGTAAGAATTCTGATTAAATACATCAACAGAAAAACAAAATAAATAAATTAAACTACAAAAAATTTCTCTTATTTATATGCTACAGTAGGTTACTTGTAAATAAACTTTGTCGAACAAAAAGGCTGCTATAACCATGCAAGCCCTAATTAGCTGGGTATCCAATAACTCCATACACATTAATCAGGACTTTCTTTAGGCCTATCTATTTCACAATATAGGGTCTTCGTCAAGCAAACAAATGCTTTCCAAAATGCACAAAATGTGTAGATTACGATCAGCCTGTGCATGCGCAAAGTATCATACAGACCTTTGCTCTCCTTTCTTGCATTCTGTGGTATCCAATGATTCTGTTGGCAGAAAAGGAAGGCTCTGATCAGACTGCACAAATGCACAGTCTGATCTGAGCCTTAGCTGTCAACATATGCCGAAGACATGTTTTCGTACGGTGCAGCCCATATGATAAATTATCAGCATGCAGCCTGGTCTGACTGTGTAAATGTTGTTGAGTTGAGCTGAGTTTGTCTACCACCCAGTCAATGCTGTTAAGGTCATGGTGAGCCATATAGTTATGACTGAGTTGAGATTTTATGGCCCAGTCAACCCAGTCGAGCCAGTCAATTTACCTAACCACACTTTTCCTGGGCAGCTTTAGTCCTTAAGCCAGTATTTGTGCACATTTTTTTGCCAGAAACTGACAACTGCCCTTCTTGAATCAGGAGAAGGGAATGAATGACTGGTCATATAGTTTCTATTCAAACTTTTTCAGGGCAAGCTTAGTCCTGTAAGCTGCTAACCAGTACTTGTGCACATACTTTTGCCAGTAACTGACAATTGCCCTTCTTGAATCACTGGATAGGGAAGAATGATTGTAGAAACAATTTTCATGATCAATCTCCGCTAAAGTTATGTGACTGAGCTGGCATTCAAACTTGTGCCCACTGGATGTGCAGTCAGACTGACTGTGCTATGGAGCACAAATGCACAGGCTGATCAGGCCTTTATCTTTTGCACATGTGTAAAGTTATCTTTTTGGCTGCTGCAGCACAATTCACAATTTCTTGATAATAAATCCTATTAAAAATGTCATAAAACAGAAAAAAAAATGAAACAAAAATACAGTTACAATGAGGTATTTAAGAGATTACAAATAAATGCCATTTCATGATTAAGCATCAAAAACAATGAATCCAGTTTTTCTAAATAAGAAGTAGTTTATCAAATTCAATCAAAATTAATCTACTTTTCCACTATCATCATGTTACTACCTTTAATTTTCAGAAACGGAGGAAAAAAACTTGTAGCCCCTCTGACTTAAAAAGGGCTTGATACTTACAACCAGTACAGACCCTATCAACCTGTACATCTGTATGGTCTGATCTGGAACTCTGTGTCCATAGTCTCTGACAGAGGGAGGGATGGATTTGGCCGTTTTCAGCATGTTTAGGCTTTAAAGAACAGGCCATTTTAACCTTTACTACTCTCTGGACACGTACCTATGACAACAAAATGATGATACTTTCTTATTTTTCCCAGAAAATTGCTTTGTAGTTTGCATGAAATATCCAAGCCTACTTTCTGGGGAAAATTAAGAAAAATATTTCAAAAAGTCATCTGCAAATGCAGAAAGCTGAACTACTGTATACACTCTAAATATTAAGACACCGTACCATACTTATCCAGGAACCACATTACCAAAACACGCCTATTTAAATATATTGAAAATTTCACCACCAAAAAAAAAAAGAAAATTTTCAGATAAAAACTTCTGACATTTTTCATATTTCTGCTTAAAACATAGGTTGTGGGTACTCGTTAGAACTGCCTCAGTGAGTACCCACAACCTATGTTTTTCAGCAGAAATAAGAAAAATAATGTATACCCCTATAAAATCCAGTTTTACTATATAAAAATGGGGTTTAAAGGGGTCAAAATTATATACCGTATTCGACCTAATTACCGCACATACCCTATAAGCGCACAGTCAAGAAATTCTGTAGTCTTCAGATTACAACCAGTGTACTTTTTTCTTCACTTCTTCACAAAGGCATATATTGTGGGTACTCATTTGAATTGCATCGATAAGTCGATGCAATTCAAATGAGTACCCACAACATATGCATGATGTAAAGAAAGTCAGAAAAAATCACATAGTCATCATTAAATAAGTCCTTTTCTGATCTTTTTTATAGTGTATCCTCAGTAGATAGATACATATTTTACCACAAATTAGTGTGTCCTGTAAGTTTGAAAAATCTAAGCGCACAGTGCGGTAATTAGTTCGAATATGGTAGGTATGTTTTCTTGATGAGAACGGGTCCATTTCACTACCTACTGATGTGTCTAAAACAGCTAGATGAGTAACAAACTGTGTAGACCTTGATCAGATTCCATGTTCTGAGGCATATGATCTGGGTCTACACTGTTTGCTCAGGCCTGTTTACATCTTTAGTGTAATAAAACAGCACATACAGGTATAATTGTTTATTGTGTTGGGGTTTAACGACACGTCAACCCTTGAGAGTCATTTTGTGTCGTCTCCCAGAGAAAGGGAGAAAAGAGATAGAAGAGAGAGTAGAGGAGATGAAAGAGAGGGACAGGGAAGAAAGAGGAACAGGAATGAAAGTGAAGAAACAGAAGAAATAAAAACATTCCCCCTCTACCCTTACCCACTACAAGGATAGCAGGCCTTGCCCAACTGTAAGCCAATATCAGTTGGACGCCCCAGTGATGTAAGATACACAGCACCTTCGCACCACCCCACCACCCCCTCATACAGGTATAAAACAGCAATTACTAGCCAATTTTAAACGGAATGATTTTTACATAAAAGCTGAAGTTAAATTAGCATTCTAATGTTGTCAGTAATCATAAAAACTGCCTTTTTTCCATGGCAAGGCTCATGGCCTATGCTGTACATTTGAACAGGTAGGCCATAGTAATAACAACTATATGCATCTCTAGGCAAATTTAGCAGATGACTAATTCCTGATATTTATCTTATTTTTTCCAGAAAATTTAGATTTGGCATTTCATGTAAATTGTCTCCAACTGAACTGTCTCCTATTACTGACTGTGTTGGGGTTTAATGACACATCAACCCTTGTGGGTCATTTTGTGTCATCTCCCAGAGAAAGGGAGAAGAGAGATAGAAGAGATGAAAGAAAGGGACAGGGGAGAAAGAGGAAAATGAATGAAAGTGAAGAAACAGAAGAAATAAAAACATTCCCCTTCTACCCTTACCTGCTGCAAAGATAGCAGGCCTTGCCCAACTGTAAGCTAATCTCAGTTGGACACCCTGGTGAAGTAAGATACTCAACATCTGTGCCTCACCCAACCACCCCCACTGTCTCCTCTTAAGGAGACAATCTGAATGAAATGTCAAGCTATTTTCTTAGGAAAATAAGAGAACTACTTGAAACTGACATCTACCAAAATTTAAATTCCATATAAAGACTGAGGAACTTACACAAGTGTTCATTTCGTATGATATTAATTCAACTAGTTCAGTAATTTGTATCTTTGCAAACTTTGGTGAGCAAGAGATTAAAGTTGTTGGATGAGTTTAATAACTATCACATGAAAGGAACACAAAAGTAAGATTCTATTTATCATACATGTATCATGTATAGCCCCCACAACAATTGCCTTTTATCTACATTTTTTCTCTCACAATGTTACCTTTTCACCATTTGCAAATATGACTTTATTATGGACATAACTACATAATGTTATATGCCATAAGCAAACATTATTACACTAGTGTAACCAAGAGGTTTTACACTAATGTAACCAAGTGGTTTTACACTAGTGTAACAAAGTGGTTTTACACTAGTGTAACAAAGTGGTTTTACACTTGTGCAACCAAGTGTTATTACATTAGTGTAACCAAGTGTTTTTACGTAAGTGTAATATATATAACTTTCCTGTACTGGTGTTATGACACTGTCAGATATGATATTTATTAGACAAGAAGGGTTTATCCAGCTAGCAATGCCCTAAAAAATGAGGTAGCAGGCATAGCCATTGCTACAAACCATATTTACCCTAAGTATTCAGACACCTTAACTCTTTACAGTACATGTCCTAAAATCTAACAAAATCCACTTTATTACCTGTTCTTGTATCTAAAAACTGGCTGGATGATTTGCAAACAGTGCAGACCCTGATAAGATGCCATATTCTGCGGCATCTGATCAGGGTCTCCAATGTTTGCTCATACCTATCTGTCCTTATACTTAAGGTAATATGAACAATAAACAGTTGTAATGTGAGGCTCAATAATATAAAGCGGCCAATGATGATACATCTGTATTTTTTTCTCTCTCTTGACAAATAACAACCAGAAAAAGACTCCAGATGTTTACAAATATACCTTTATGGACAAAAAAAAAGATAAATAAAACCAGTAACAACAACCTTGTAGTTTTCTTATTTCTCCCTGAAAGTCTGCTCTGTGGTATCTCAGAATTAGATCAGTGAGTCACCATAGCTGTGGTACTTATTAGAACTCTGAGGTGCTTCTAATGAGTTCCTAGCATACATATTTCATTGAGAAATAATAAAAATATCATGTGGATACTCACTCTTATCTCTTATCTTAAATTTTCAGACAAATTAACTTCTTAACATAACATCTGAATATGTCCATTTTCTATCTGGAGAAGAATCTAAAGATTGCTTGATCAGTGGCATGGCAGGATTGACCCCAATACCATGCCACATTCTGGTGTATCATTTGACTACACATTCTGCGAAATCCAACCTACAACTAAACTGTTTGCTCTGGCTTGTCTGTCCTAATATTTAGGTTAAAAATGGTAGTTCTTAGGTGAACAAATATTTCTCAGTAAGATCATATATTACTGAAAAGTTAAAATCAGAGAGCATAGTTTGTTTTTATAAGAATATTAAACCAGTGAGTTTTACTGAACTATTAGACCACTGACTTTGTACAACTCTAGAATTTTAAATATTTGAAATCTCAAATTGTTTTATCTCTGAAAAGACTGTGCCAAGATAAATAAACATGGGGATACTACCAGAAAAGAAGAAAGAAAGAAGCCATGGCATCTCAAGTGAATCAGAATTTGAGCATAGCTCCAGATAAGGTGCTTTTTTGAACAAAAAAGTTGATATTTTTATCTTATTTCTCCATGAAAACATATGTTGTGAGTACTCATTAGAAGTGCCTCAGTGAGGCACTTCTAATGAGTACCCACAACATATGTTTTCATGGGGAAATAAAAAAAATGTTTTTTCTATCCTCATTGGATCTGGAGTTATGAACAGAAGACATTGTCCTTTGAACATACAGGCCCAACGAAGACTTAGATCAGACTGTCATCTGCTGTCTGCCTAAAGAAACACTGGTTATCCAAAGTGCACCAGGACTGATCAGACTGTGCAGATGTTTAGGCTGTCATAGCTGAGTGCATATGTACTAAGACATGTTCTCTTAGGTTGCAGCAGTTTTAATGGAGAAATAAGAAACAAGTCCACAACATTTACCAAGAGGCATAACATTTCCTTGAAAATTTGACAGTTTAGTTGATGTAATGATATATTTTTGTAAAATTTTTATTTCTTTTTTAATTTTTTTGCAAAATCTCAGAAAACCTTTCTAATTAAACCTGTTTTCTGAGAAAAATAAGAAAAATATTTCAATATGTCATTTGCTGAAAATTTCATCCAGAGTGCTACGCAAATAAAAGAGTTGTGAACCCTTTTGAAGATAAGAACTGAAAATTAGTAGACTACATTTCAATGGGTATACAGTATATTGTGAATTAACGCTTAAAGCACAAAGCAAAAGTGTAGCAGACGACATTCCAATTTTTTTTTTTTCAATTATTTTACAGAGAAAATAAGGCTTGGCATTTCATATGAATCATCTACTAGGCAGAAGGTTTATATGAAATGCCAAGCCTTTTTTATCTCTGAAAACACACACACACACACACACACACACACACACACACAACAATAAATAAAAATGTTGTCTGCTGCAGTTGTGATTAGAGCTATAAGGGTTAATAAAATAACTATTGCTGCTGAACCAATCAGATCATCCAAATTTTCAGTTAAAACTTATAAATGCTTAGCACTCTGTTTAAAAAACCTAAGCTGATGACATTTTGAAATATTTTTCTTATTTTTCCAAGAAAACAGGTTTGACATTTCATGACAATTTGCATGAAAGGTCAAATCCTGTTTTCTGGGAAAAATAAGAAAAATGTTAATTTGTTGTCTGCTGAATTAGCTCAGAGAGTGGTAAAGGTTAAATAGAAATGCTTGCTGAAATTTTGCTACCTATAGGTAAAATTCAGGGTTTTCACCTGTGCACTGTTTCTGCACAAGTAAAGAAGTGAATCAACTATAAGATTTAACTGGAAGAAAAAAAGCAACAACAAAAACCCAAACAATTTTACTGGCTGAAAAGGAAAAAGTACTTGGATGATTCACACTGTATCTGGAGTGATTTAAGAACATTATTTCTCAATTTTCCTTGTAAACAATAGAAACATAATAAATTATTATGGTCTCCTCCATATAATAAGAGACCTTATGATGAAATACACAATTACAGAGGCTTATAATTTAATAAGCATCAAAGCCCCTGATATCTGCAGAGCCACACTGTCAGATCTATGCTGTTCTCTGATAGCATGTTTAAGACCAGAACATTATATTAGTGACCAGTGTAGACCCTGATGAGACTGCACAGATCATTTTTCTACTTGATGATAAGTTGTTTAACGACACGTCAACCCATGAGGATTATTTGCGTCAATCACTTTCTATTTGGAGAGGCTCTTACCACATGGCTAGACAATGTGAAATGGTATTCCGCACATGCCAACAGCAAAACCCAGATCAGCATGTACATCTGTGTAGTTTTATCAGTCTCTCACTGTACATCTGTCGAGTCTGCTCACACAAAATGAACTTACAACAACGCAAAGACATTTGCAACATGAAAATACAATTTGCATACCGTAATAACCCTATGTATTGGGACAGACAGTCTAGACCCAGATCAGCTCCCACAGAATGCTTCATTTGATCAAAGTCTACACTGTTTGCCATACATACAGCAATATTTTAGACACATCAATTGGTACAGTGAACCCTCGTTACAACGACAGTATCTGTTTCCAAAGATGAATTTGCTTCTGTAAAGAATCCTTAATGGACAGAATGATATTTAAGACAGGCCTTGTGTTATTCTTTCCTTTTTATGTTTTAGATATTTGTTAGAATCGCCTCAATGAGGTGATTCTAACAAATATCCAAAAGATATGTTGCTAGAAGTTTTAATGCAATATTCTTGCATAATTTCTCATTAATGTCACCTCTTGAGCGAAGCTATCGTGACATTCAAATTGTCATTATAACAAATTTTGTAGTCGTATTGAGTGTCGGTATAAAGAGAGTTAACTGTAGTAGAATGGACTGAAATATTAGGACAAGTACAGTAAGCAGATCAGGTGTCCCAATACTTAGGGTAAATATGGTAGTTCAGAAACATGTATATAATATAGAACAGGTCATACCTACCCCTAAAGTACCAGTCATAACATCAGCAGACAACATTCTAAAACATTTTTTTACTTATCCTCAAAAACAAAGCTTGACATTTCATTTGAATCATCTAAGAAGATGATACATTTGAAATGTCAAGCCTTATCTTTTTGGAAAACTAGAAAAAAATCATTGCTATCTCGTGATAATCTTTTAACCCTTGTCCTGCTGAACCCGGATATGTCCTGCCTTTGCAAACAGTGTAGATCCAGATCAGTTGGCTTCTGAAGAAGCCAAATGATCTGGATCTGCACTGTTTGTCATTCAGTATTTGAATTTATCTCAACAACCTGGATCATGTAATCTGATTGGCTGAAAATTAGAATTGGGCGTGGCATCTTAATTAATTCAGCAGGACAAGGGTTAATGGCCCTTTAAAGGTTTACAGAAAATATGGGCTGCGCCAAGCAAAAATGTGTCTTTGAGCATGTGCAAAATGCACAGATTCAAACTGTGCACGGGCAAACTTTCATGTAGTCATTAACCTGCCATGCTGAATTAATTAAGCTGCCACGCCTACTTCCAATTTTCTGCCAATCAGATTACTTGATCCAGGTTGTTGTTATGAATTCTCACAGTTAATGGTAAACAGTGCAGATCCCGATCAGTTGGCTTCTTCAGAAGCCAACTGATCTGGATCTACACTGTTTGCAAAGGCAGGATCTATCCGGGTTCAGCAAGTATACAGAAAGTTTGGTGTACGAAATTTACCATATATGCTGTTAGCAATCATTTGACTTATCCTGATGAGATGCCTCCAAACAGTACCACAACATATAATGATCTTGCTGGGGAATCTTTTTCGGCTCTACATATTTTCCACCAAAACATGTTTGACCCTACGGAGAATCTGCTGCAGTGATTACTCATGACATGTTTGAATGGAGGGAGCAGAAAAATTTCTCACAACATATACGGTAAACACCCTAAAATTTCATACACCAAAATTTCTGCCAAAGTGGCATAAGCAAACAGTGCACACCCAGAATAGACTGATCCTCTAGAAAAGAACTGGTTTTCCAATAGACAGATTGCTTCTCCAAGAGGGGCTACTCTTAAGAGAAAGGTTTAATAAATTGATATCTAGTACTTTTTTTTATATTTTTTTTTTTATTTGGGTTTTACGGCCCTTTCAAGAAACTTATATTGAGCTGATTGTTCATCAAAGGTGGGCGAAAACTGAAGAACCCAGGGAAAAAGCACCTGACCATCCATTAGCAGAACTTGGCTTTCCCACATGTGACCCGAGCAAGGCTCTAACCACGGCGGTGAGAAACCTAATGGATTAAGAGTCAGCTCTCTTACCCACTAGGCTATGGGGGACATGTCAAATTCTATTTTCAAAGAAAAATGAGAAAAAATATTTTAACAGAAATGTTATCTGCTAAAAAATTTCTACCCAGCATGCTAAGTGCTAAAAAGGTCTGAATGAAATAACAAGCCACATTTCCAGGAAAACACTGAGTCAAAACAAGGGCAGATGTACCTTTGAACATGTGTACCCAACAGAAACTCAGATCAGCCCGTGTAGACATGCAGTATGGCCAGTCTTCACAGGACCAGTGATCCAAGGCTTGTTTTCATGTAGACAAAAAAAACTCTGATCACACTGCATATTTGAGCAGGCTGATTTGAGTCTCTTCATACTGGCATATACCATATTCATTCTAATATACACCTTTTGGGCACTGCAATTCATTGCTGCTAAAATGACAGTATTGAGTCCAAATTTAGGCCAAAAATAAGATATTTTGATGCCTCAAACTTAATTTTGCATGTGTTTAGTAATGCTTTTCTCCTTATTAGAAAGGGGGCTTATATCAGAATAAATATGGTATGTTCAAAAGTGAATTTTCTCATGTTGCTCTACAATAAATAAATTAAAAACTATCATCTGCTAATTGTCCTCTTTACATCAGGCTAAAACCATCTCTTAACCTGTACAGCACTCGTCACAACTGCACCAGATGACATTTTGATCTTTTTTTAGAGAAAATAAGGCTTGCCATTTCATGTGAATCAATATCTGCCTAGCAGATGATTCACATGAAATGTCAAGTCTATTTTCTCTGAAAAATAATTTAAAAAAAAAATGAGAATGTTGTCTGCTACAATTTTATCTTAACTTTTTAAGGGTTAATATAGATTAGTTGTACTTTGCCATTTTTCAATTTCATTTTCATTTATACAAGAACCACCTCAATCAGACCATCTAAGATGGCTAACATTGTTCTTTAATAATATCAGGGTCTGAATGCTACAAAATTTGAGTCATATTTTCTTTTTCTACTTAAGCTGTAACCTTAATCATTATCTGTACTTATTTGACCCTCTTGACATCTCTAACTCAGCCTTTATCCTTCTTCCTTAACATCCCTAATGCAGCCTTAGTCCTCTTTGTGTATGTCTCTGTTTCATCACTGACTACTTGTTCTATTTTCCTATTTCAGAAGCTTATAATTCTATAAAGAATAGTATTTACAGCCTCTGCCTATTTCTAATCTGTATTCTTCATTGTTTTTATATTCCATGTATCAGCCTTGACCCTCTATTGCTGTAGTTCAGGCTGACTGTAGTTCGTTAATTATTCTCGTTTTTCTCTGTTACCGTATTTACCCTAAGTATTGAGACACCTCAACTTCTTACCATATGATTCCTAAAGTTTGAAAAAAGTCTATTTTACTACATGTTGATGTGTCTAAACTAGTGCTGGATGAGTGGCAAACAGTGTAGACCCTGATCAGATCCGCATGCTGCAGCATCTGATCTGGGTCTACACTGTTTGCTCAGGCCTGTCTGTCCCAATATTTAGGGCTATTATGGTATTCTTAATCTTCATTCAGTTCCCTTATTTCAGTTTTGATGTTTTTATTCTTATTCATCTCTGACCTTCATTGTATTTCCTTATTTCAGCCATGAAATGATTTCCTTGTTTCAATCTATTGGATATGATGCCTACTTCAGCCTGGACAGTTCTGTTTCCTTTCTTCATTTTTCACTGTCAACTTTCAGACACTGTTAAATTTGTTCTATTTCCCATTTCAACCTTGAACCTTTTTTATATTCTTTCTCAGTTTTCCTCTCCTTTTGCACTGACTGTTCCACATGAATTGAGCTCATTGTAGCAGTACAACTTTACACAGACTACTACAGGTACTGCCATGAATTTCTACAATGTTCTGAACATGAATATCTCATTATATAAAATCAACACCAGGATCAGATAACAAATACTACGTCAAATTCTACAATAAAAACTGTAGACGTCGAGGGTATTTCCCACCCTGTGAGACAACAACAGTGAACTGTCTCTATCACAGTCTTTGCTACCATGGTAACCATAACAATGTTGTCATGACAACCATTAGATCTGACAACAACTAATATGGCCGCCAGCTCAAGCCTCTGTATTTAGACAGTCTAAACAATATTAATCTAACATTTCACGTTTTATCTCCACTTTTGTTCTCAGCATCTGAACTTGATTTATTATTTGTTCCATTGTCATTCTTTGAAGGGTTATTTGTCTGACCTTTTTTCTGACCTTGATGAGCAAGGTCATAATCAACTGTGGGCGATTCCTCCTCATCCTTCCAGTACTGGTAGTTATTTTGTAGATGTGTCATCAGGTCAGGAATATCACAGAAAACTGAAAACAAGTATATTATACATTATCTTTCTGTTTGAGCCACAATGTGACAATGTGAAAAAATTGGCTGGCAGCTGAGAAAAGGGACTTTAGAACATATGCAAACAGCAAAGATTACACCAGCCTGTACATCCAAGCAGTCTGGTCAGGATCTTTGCAGTTTGCTGTTTGTCTACACAATAAAGGGGCCTTGTAGAGGATATATAACTGTGAAGATCTTGACCTGGTGGGTGGCTGTGCAAACTGGTCTATACTACTGGTATATGCCCTAAGGGCCTTTCTGTCAGCAGGCAGACCAAATATACCGTATTCGACCTAATTACTGCACTGTGTGCATAGGTTTTTCAAAATTACTTGGAAAACTTTTGATAAAATATGTATCCACCTATACTAAGGGTACACTTTGAAGAAAAGACTTTATAAGGAGGACTTCAAGAGGAGCGTATTCAATGATGTTTACTGTAGAAGGCCGAGTACAACCTGCACTTTTTTACCCAAAAGTGTAAATTTGGGATAAGGGTGCAGTTAATACATTCTAGAATATTTTTGACCATTTTTTTTCTTCAAAATTTTAGGCAGAAACCTCAAAATCAGTCGATCTTTGCCAAATTTTGGCAAAGTTCGAAGCATAATTGGCACAAGATCTACCGTTTGTGGGCCATACTTACACACGTGGTGTATTGATTCTGTATTTCATCCGAAATCAAGCTATTTTTATCAGCCAACATGACAATTTCGATTAAATAAACAGCAATTTTCCACCAATGCATTGTCTGATTCATTTCCGGTAGTCACAATCTAGAATGCGCATTTGATTGGCTAACAAAAATATGATCGATTTTGAGGCCCCCGACAAGGGTTGCTATCAAAAGTGTGTACTGCCAAAGCCGAATCCGAACTGAGAAACAGATTTTACCTCACGGTATATCATGTGACTACATTGAAGCTCTTCAATCTGGAGTCTCTACTTTCGTTTTTGATTCTATGAAACGATTCGGGAGAGCATCTTTGCCAGATGATTTTTGGGTGCATTTTATACGATCTACTTCATTTTTTTCCCCAAATTTTGGTTGAAAAATCAGGGTGCGGTTAGTACTTAAAAGCGGCTAGTACTCGGCCGTCTATGGTATGTGATTTTGTTTCTTATTTTCTTTATAAGCATGTGTTGTTTGGTACTCATTTGAAGCAATTCAAATGAGTACCAACAAATATGCTTTTATAAAATAAATAAAAAATACACATGCTTTAATCTGAATACTAAAAACTTGCTTGACTGTGCGCTTATAGGAGTATGTGCAGTAATAAGGTCAAATACGGTACCTTCAAACAAGTGTGCCCATTACAGACTCATATGAGCTGTCGACAATCTCTGTTCAAAGAAGCCTCAGATTCTTGCATAACCACACAGTGTCCAGGAAAGACTCTGATCTGACTGCACAAAACTGCAGGCTTATCAAAGTCATATCTAGTCACACCTGTCCCAAGGTACAGTTTCTCACATTGTGGACTGTTTTATGGTTGTGTACTGTACTTACCATACTTACCCTTGTAGCAGGCATGAAGCTGGCCAGACATTTAGCAGACATTATATTCCCCAGTGGGAAAATTGGGAGACATCTTCCAAGATAGGGAGATGTGACAATCCCAATCTATTTTACTTGCACAATGAACCTCATGGAACTTTCAGTTCATTAAAGTAAAGCATTCTATGTTTTTTAGCTTTTAAATCAGTGGTAACAATACTTGAACTCTTTCATCATTTGCTGCAAGTAGGGCTTGGTTTCTTTAGCGGAAAATTCAAGGAGCACTTCTCATGAAATATTGAACTAATCCTCTGAGTGGCCCCTTAACTCCTAACCATATTTGTCCTAAAATTTTAGAAGTCCATTATTCTACCTGTTTATGTGTCTTATACCGTATTTACCATATGTATTCGGACAGACAGGCCTGAGCAAACAGTTTAGACCCAGATGAGACGCCGCAGAACGCGGCGTCTCATCTGGGTCTACACTGTTTGCCACTCATCCAGCAATTTTTAGACACAACATCGGGTAGTGAATTGTACTGGTTCAAATTTTAGAACATATATGGTAAGGAGTTGAGGTGTCCGAATACTTTGGGTAAATACGGTAATACTGCTTGCTGAGTGGCAAATAGTGTAGAGCCTGATCCCATCATGAAAACATGCCTATATAGTTTTGACCCCCTTAAACCCCACTTTTATACAGTAAAATGGGGGGGTTTATTATTTTTCTTATTCCTGCTCAATAACATAAATTGTGGGTATCATCAGAACTACCTTGGCGAGGCAGTTCTAACAAGTACCCACATTCTATGTTTTTGAGCAGAAATATGAAAACTACCAGAATTTTTCATCTGAAAGTTTTCATTTTTTGGTGGTAAAAATTATATCTGAATAGGCATGTTTTCGTAATGAGATGCTGGTGAGTTTACCTATTATGATAAGGAGTTAGGGTGTCCAAATATACAGATTAACTCCTTACCATAATTATTCTTACCATATATACCAGAAGTATTGGGACACTTTAACTTATTACCTTACTTGTCTTAGAATTAGAACAAGGCTCTTTTACTATTTGTAAATGTGTCTAAAACAATGCTGGATGAGTGGCAAACAGCATAGGGCCTGATCAGATGCTGCATTATGCGGCATCTGATCTGGATCTATGCTGTTTGCCAAGGATTATCTTGGCGTTATTACTTTACCTTTGAACAAGTTCTTCTGACTAGCAGATGGTTATACATGTTTTAACTAGACTTGTACCATGTTACATAGGCCAGAATTGTCTAAAATCACTGGAAACATGTTTTGAGGTGTTTCTAGTGAATGTCGACATTAGGAAAACATGCCTATTCAAATATATTGAAAATTTCACCACCAAAAACTTGAAGTATTCTGATAAAAAATTCTGATACTTTTCATATCTCTGCCCAAAACATATATTGTGGGTACTCTTTAGAACCGCCTTGCCAAGGCAGTTCTAACAAGCACCCACAATCTATGTTTTTGAGTAGAAATAAGAAAAATAATGTATACCCCTGTAAAACCCAGTTTTACAATATAAAAATGGGGTTTAAGGGGGTCAAAATTATATAGGTATGTTTTTGTGATGGATAATAATGTTCTTCAGGAGAAAAAAGGGAAAAAGTTATGTAGTTAAAAAGCCAACTTACAGTCCCAAGCATCAAACATGTCATTGATAAAGAAGTCAATAAAGCTTGTCTGTGACTTGGGTAGACTACAAGTCTTTCTGTCAAACACTGGCATCACGACTGGTAGACCAAGACTCTTCTCTTCATCCGTCTATAGGAAGAAACAGAATTTACTTTATATCAATATAATGTTACTATTTTTAAGCTAAATCATCATATGAAAATTAACCCTTGTTAATCAAGATGCCACCCCCATGTCTAATTTTCAGCCAATCAGATTACTTGATCCAAGAGTTTGATTCAAATATACATTCTTGCTGAAGACGACATGCCCTGTCTTAGCAAACAGTGTAGATCCAGATCAGTTGGCTACACTGTTTGCTAAGACAGGGCATGTCGTCTTCAGCAAGAGAAGGGTTAATGAACAAGAAACTCACTGAATGGCTATGGAGCTAAACCCACATACTCAACATTGTTCAGTAGATCATGATCAGTAACAGTGATGGCAGAGCAGATATAGCGTATGTGTGTATGAAGTTTCATTTGCCTAGAACCTTGGTGTTTGAGAAATGGAGCTATACATATATTGTTGTTGTCAACTCCAACACCAGCCACGACACAAGAAAGTGATCCCTGCATTGCTCCCGCGTGCTAAAGCAGTCTTGATAACAAAGGAGTTTCCTGAACTATTTCTAAGGTTTCAAACACAGCCATAAAAAGATGCTTTGTTTATTCAAAAGTCATGTAAATCCCTAATTCACCACTTTATATAGTAAAAAGCCGAAAATCAAGGGTCTTAGAAATTATGAGAAAGTTTATGTGATAATTTACCTGCTGACAGTATTCCTCTGCTATTCGTTTTGCCCACTCTATACACAGACTTACTGGTCGACATGGGTTTGATACATCAGCACACTTGATGAGCATACGTTTTATGAGGACCTTGTTCTCAGGTGTGGCCAGCTGGGAGATGATGGAAGCACTGTCTGGTGAACAGCTACCAGTCTACAAAATTTTAAGGTTTTTCTTGTAAAATCATAACCAGTCTACAAAATTAAACGTTTTCCACCCCACCCCTCCCTGATAAATCACAATCATTCTACAACATTGTAAGGATTTTTTTCCTGACAAATCACAAGTCTACCACATTATAAGGATGTTTTGTTTTTACCGATAAACCACAATCAACCTACAAAATTGTGACAAGTTCTATTTTTTTTTCTGATACATGACAACCAGTCTACAAATTTACAAATTCAGACTAAAATGGTCATGGAGTGTTCATCAAAATTGTGAACAGAAGCACCAGCAGCCAGAATGTCAATGCTTGTCTGCTGGTATACTGTAGTTGTCAACTATGGTTGACTTTAGCTGTGGGTAGAATTCTTCTCATAACCACCACTAGTCAACACTATTAAGGTCATATTGAGCCAATCAGTTCACCTAACCCCACTTTTCCTTGGCAGGCTTAGTCCTCTAAGTGAATAACCAGTACTTGTGCTCATTCTCTTGCCAGAAAATGATAACTGCACTTCTTGAATCAGCAGAAGGAAAAGATTGACCGTAGAAAATATTTCACAATCAATCTCCAAAAAAGAATGTTACCTGACCCGGTCAGGATAAAACCCACAACCTTCTGATCATCAGTTGGACGCGCATCGGACTAGGCCTCCAAGGCCAGCTAAGATAGGACTTTATTACAACAGTAAACACAGAATAATGTAAACATTTTAAATCAGTCACCTAGATCCTGAAATCATCTATAGATGGCAGTGCTGTCTGTTACAAATCACCAACCCAAATATTGACATTGTAGATGAAATCAGTCAAACAACATTAATACATTTTTAAAATATGATAACTGACAGACAAATAAACACAAGAGCAACAGCAACAAAGTGGAAGTAAGGGCAGAAAAACTTGCTTTATTTACCCCAAGATGGGCCTGAGGAAACAATGCAGACCCAGATCAGATGCAACAGAATCTGATCATGGTCTACATACCAAGTTAGCCTTCTACATAAATCTATAGCGGGCTGTTAATGGCCCGTCAGGGTAGCTGACGGGCTGATAATGGCCGGCTATAATTTTATGTAGAATGCTAGCTGTGTAGTTTGCCACTCATCCAGCTGTTTAAGACACATCAACAGGTAATAAAATGGACATTCAAATTTTTTAATAAATAAGGTTAAGGTGGTAAGATGTCCAAATATTTATGGTAAATAGGGTAGTAATGAAATGGTGGGGAAATCTGTTCACAGAAATATTGATAAAGGACCTACCACAGATGATGTTTCCTCCACCTTCTGCGTCATTTTGTTGATACTGTTAACAAACTTGTTGAGATGTTCAAAATGTTTCATCATCTCTGTTGCTAGCACCATGTCAATTATACTCTGTCGTAAAACCCTATATGTCTCCCTAATAATAAAGAAAAACAATTAACTACTATTTATTTATACTACATTATACAAAATATAATGCAAGCAATAATCCATCAAAATGTTCTTATTGTTGTTTTTACAAATTTTAAGTATTTCTTCAAATTGTCAACATTCAACTTTTCTCTCTTCTATCACTAATTTCAAACATTAAAGCATTTTTCTATTAATAAGTCTATAACACATATTTCCAAAATTAAAGCAATTTTTTTTCTAATCTTTTGTAACATTATTTTCCATATCTAAAAAGTCTTTATTTTGAATAAATCTGCAACATTTAATCACCCCCGCCCACCCCTCAAAAAAAAGACATGTTTCTCTAATAAATCTATAAGATTAATTTCCAAAATAAAGCATATTTTGCTACTATATAAATTAACATTTGCTTTCACCTTTACATTTAATATTCATAAGGACACGTTCACTGTGCAATTTAGGCACAACAGTCAGAAAATACTGCGTTCCGCATGAAACTGCAAGTTGCTCAGCTATATGGGTAGTATCTGTTTACTGATGCAGGCTGAACTTGAACTCCATATGTATTAGGGGTGGGTTTAAATCTTTCATCTAAGGGTTTCAGAAGTGGACTCTTCCATCTTTGAAGCTAGTTGGAACCATTATTCCAGAAAGTGATCTCAGTAAAAGACGGAAGAGAATGGCAAACAGTGTAGATCATCAGGATCTACATTGTTTGCAAAAACAAAATAACACTGTTTTGGTCTGCAGAGCTGAAAGGATTAACTCTTGTCATGCTGAATAAATTAAGATGCCATGCCCACTTCTAATTTTCAGCCAATCAATTTGCTTGATCTGGATTGTTGTTATAAATTCACATACTTAATGGCAAACAAAGCAGATCCAGATCAACTGGCTTCTTCAGAAGCCAACTAATCTGGATCTGCACTGTTTGCAAAAAGCAGGGTTTATCCAGGTTCAGCATGACAAGGGTTAATCATTTCCAATCTCTCTCAATGTCTACTCCTACAATATATTGTAACTTACCTGTCAAGATTTTTGAAGATATTTACACTGTCATCTTTACATGTCAATTTAAAAGACAATGCCACATGGTGACTCTCCAGCACAGCTCTGAAAATAATCAATAACAAAATATTAACATTCTCCAACAACTGATCACTTACATGTATATGAGCAAGCTCGAGAGAATAGGGTATATATGGCATAAGGGATCAGCAAAGGCTCAGGCAAGCCTGCTCATAAGCACAGTCTTGCCAGCCTTTGCTGCTTGCCAGCCTTTGCTGCTCTTTGTTCTTGAAATCAAATCATTTTAAAAAAGAACTGATATTTGCCTCCCTTTTCATTGTGGACGATTCTACTATCCAAGGAAAGAATAATATGCTCTCTCTCAATCCTTGCCTTTAAGAACAGCCCTCATTAAAAAAAAATTGAGATACTAAGGAGGCACCTCAATGTAATGTCCAGTTTCTGGCGAAAGAATGTGCACAATACTGGTTAACCGCTTTGAGGACTAAGCCTGCCCAGTAAACGTCTGGTTAGGTAAACTGACCGCACTCGACATGACCCCATTGGGTTGACTGGGTCGTAAAACCGCAACACAAACAAACAAACAATGTAATGTCCACAGAAGCTGGGCTTTTTGTGAAATAGGAGCAAAACCTTGCAGGTGTCATTGTTCACATTATAACACATGCTTTATACAAAACATAAGACTAGAATGTGCAGGTGATGGCATGCCATTGCAAATCCCCATCCTCATTGCTAATGATGCTAATAGCATGATTGACGGACAGAAGGTCAGAAGGATGGATCAAGGGGCTTGTTCTCCCACACCCTTATCAGGAGGAGAGGTCATGTATTAAGTTTAGTTAAATTCTGCCCAGTGGTTTAGGAGGAGATAGTGTGACAGACAGATGGATGGATGACAGACACACGAAGGAGGGAAACAAAACATTCAAATTATTCTTCATCTTGCATAGCCCCAGATAAGGGGTATCAACATATTATTTTTCTTATTTCTCCATGAAAACATCTAATTTAGGTTAGGGCTATGAAAACTGCCATTCTGTCCAGTCATTTTCAAAAGCATTTACAGAGTTTTCAGAGTCATTTTCAACCTCATTTACGGAATTTGCCAAGCAGAGATTTCGATATCTTCCGTAACCATTATTGAAGAATTTCTGTTGCAATTTCCAAACTCAGATGCTGCTTTTTTATTAACATAATGAATGACATACCAACATTGCTTACACTTGTTCCCTGTGCTTTAAGGGCTAAGTATGTGAATTTGTACGAACAACCTAGGTCAAATAATGTAACTGGCTGAAAATTAGTAGGTGTGGCGTCTTAATTTATTCAGTGTGGCAAGGGTTAAAAATGGATGTGTAGGAACATCTTGGACAGTATATGTTACCAGGAAGGTATTAAAACTTGTGTGGATAAAAACAAGTGGGGCAACACTTACTGAATAAAAGAATAAAGGAATGGATACTCTCTCTGAGGGAAGACAATTCTGTCTAAATTCATTTTGTCCCCTTCCGAAAAGAGGTCTACACTAAAAAGAAAGAATTAACTCCCCTTGGAACACCTTTTCAAAGGTGGAATAATTCATAGGAATGCAAACAGGAAGTCACTAAGTTATCTCACAAGTAAAAAAAAAAAAAAAGCAGAAAATCTACCAACTGTATCCATTTCCCGGAAAACAGGAAGTATTCACTTACAGATCATTGTATAGAATGGCTAATTCATTCCCCGAGTTTGTCAAGAAAGCATTGCTCTTGCCAGGATGATCCACATCATGAATAGCCGCGGCAATGAGGCTAGCTACCTCGTCGATTGGCTCAAAAATAGCCTGAAATGTAAGTAAATCATTCAAACACTATTCTAAATTGTAACAGATTACATTCTAAAATATTGTACATTGCGTTAACAAGTCTACCCCCATATTTCTCAATAATATTTAGTAAAAACAAGGGTATATAGGGGTCTACATTATAAGGGTATTTTTCAGAATTTTGCAGTTTTCAAATCAGGGCCCAGTTGTTCAAAGCATTGGTAGCTTAACAAGCTCATTAATGGTCAAAATGTTATCTGTTCTAGTTAATACAATATCTAATTGACAGATATTTTTGCTGAAAAAATGTGAGTAGCTTTTGCAAATCACATTTTTTCAGCAAAAATATTAGCATATATGCCATATTTAATGATCAAAGTTTTAACAATACATTAACTAACGACATCATTAGTTTTGAACAACTGGGCCCTGTTTTTCAGTTTGTTTGTTACTTCTGGCAAATTATTAAACTGCATAAACCTTGTCTGAATATGTTAAATAACAAAACTCTTCTCATTTCTGATAGTATATGTTTAAGGTTTAGCACTCTGGGTGAAAACTTCAGGAGACAACATTTTAAAATATTTTCTTATTTTTCCCAGAAAACAGGTTTTGACAGTTCATGCAAATTGTCTCCATTTTACACAATTTGCATGAAATGTCAAATTCTGTTTTCTGGGGGAAAAAAGAAAATACCATCAATTTGTCGTATGCTGAATTAGTCCAGAGACTGGTAATGGTTAAAATGCTATGTCTTAACCCTTGTCCTGCTGAATAAATTAAGATGCCACACCCATTTCTAATTTTCAGCCAATCAGATTACTTGATCCAGATTGTTTATATAAATTCACATACTTAATGGCAAACAGTGCAGATCCAGATCAGTTGGCTTCTGAAGATCTACACTGTTTGCAAAGACAGGGTAAATCCGGGTTCAGCAGGACAAGGGTTAAAACTGTCTCTAGGGACTTTATTGAATGCTCCTGATATTCTGCCAATGTTAGCTAGCTGTTGTTTGCTTGCAATCTAGTCTAGCAAAACCTACAATCACCTCCCCATTTCTCCAACTATGATCAAAAAGGACTGAATATTATTTTGTAAACTACATATTTCACAGATCCTATAGCAATCATGCTGAATTAATACAAAGTGCACAATAAACATTATTCTACACCCCTAAATCAACTTACATTTGTACATGACTATAGAGAAAACAAACTTTAATGCTTCTACCAATTACATTTTCAATTTACCAGTGTAAAAATTCATATAAGCAGTAACGTAAGTCTAAATGTTGGCCCCATATAGTCATTACCTTATACATGTATCATAATAGCTCCAAATAAATATCATGTAAATATTTTTCTCAATTCTCCAAAAATCAATATGTAGTGGGTACTCATTAAAAGCACCTTGGTTAGGCACTTCTAACGTGTGCCACAACACATTTTCATGGAGAAATAAGAAAAATATTGATGATCTTTTGTTGAAAAAAGTGCCTTATCCTGTGACGCTTACATTTTTTCTTAGTCCATTATATACAGAGGATTTGTAAAAGACAAGTATTTGATGATAATTCTTGGATAATTTCCTCCAGTTCTCCTTAAAAAATATGTTGTGGGTACTCATAAGAAGTGCCTCACAAGCTGTTCTAATGAGTAGTGCCTCACAGAGGCTGTTCTAATGACTAATGCCTCAATGAGGCTCTTCTAATGAGTAGTTCACTGAGGCTCTTCTAATGAGTAGTGCTTCACTGAGGCTCTTCTAATGAGTACCCACAACATGTTTTTATGGAGAAACAAGAAAAATTGTCCCAGAATTATCACCAAATACTCCTCTGATTAAGAAACTGACCTTGAGTTTTTCTCGTTCTAGAAAGTAAGCAGTACTATTGAGTACATCAGCAGCATGGGTGGAGTTATGGTAGGGGTTAGAGCCATGGTAGTTAATTTCTATCAGGCTCAACCAGTTAGATAATACGTTCTCTGAGATGTTGAGAAAACCACACACATCAAACCGGGACATCGTTCGTACACCCAGATAAACCAGTGGTCTGAAATAAAAACAATAAGAAGCACTGAGATGTTGAGAAAATCACACACATCAAACCCGGATATCGTTGGTACACCCAGATAAACCAGTGGTCTGAAATAAAAAACAATAAGAAACACTGAGATATTGAGAAAATCACACACATCATTACGAAAACACACCTATTCAAATATCGAGAAAATTTCACCTCCAAAAACTGAAAATTTTCAGATAAAAATACTCTTGATATTTTTCATATTTCTGCTCAAAACATAGATTGTGGGTACTCGTAAGAACCGCCTCGTCGAGGCAGTTCTAACGAGTACCCACAATCTATGTTTTGAGCAGAAATAAGAAAAATAATGTATACCCCTGTAAACCCCAGTTTTACTATATAAAAGTGGAGTTTAAGGGGGTCAACATTATATAGACGTGTTTTCGTGATGTGTCAATCCAATCCATTCAGCAGTGTTGGTGATGGGTTTCATCTAAATTGCTGTTGCATATCCTATGTAAATCTGTCTACAATTTTTTCTAATTGCATACAAATCACTATTTATCTGTAACTCTACACATTACGAGAACATGCCTATTCAAATACACTGAAAATTTTACCACCCAAAAAATGAAAATTTTCAGATGAAAAATTCTGATATTTTTCTTATTTCTGCTCAAAACATAGAGTGTGGGTACTAGTTAGAACTGACTCGCTGAGGCAGTTCTAACGAGTACCCACAATATATGTTTTTAAGCAGAAATAAGAAAAATAATGGATACCCCTGTAAACCCGAGTTTTACAGTATAAAAGTGGGGTTTAAGGGGGTCATAATTATTGGCATGTTTATGTGATGATTACAGCTCTTCTTTTATTTGTAATATAAACCGCTATTCATATTTAATGCTTAGCAGGCTTGGTGAGAGAGAAGCACCATAGCCAAATAGTGCAGGTTTAAGCATGTCTCCAACTTATGACTGCAAACTAATGACTATCTTTCTTCACCCAAAAATGAAGTTTTATTAAAAGTAAAACATATTTTAACGAGTAATACTTAACCTATAGATAATGTGCTATTCTCTTCTGTTTTCACACCTTCCACAGAAAAAAACGACCTTTCAGTCGTTAATTAAAGTCTTAAACCAGAAGGTCCCTTAGGCAGTTACCTGTGTGACGTAACTCTTCCCGCTCAATTGACCACGTGTCAGTTTCTTTTATGTGTAAAACAATAGACACAATTAGGAGAGATAAGCGAGGGTGGGCAGAGGGAGATAATTGATTATCTATAGGCTAAGTATTACTCGTTAAAATATGTTTTACTTTTAAAAAAAACTTCATTTTAACTTCATAATACATTAACCTATAGATAATGTGCTAGCATTTGCAGAATAGGAGGGAGGTGCTCTCCTAATTCTAACACCAATAATATCTCACCACTTCTGGTTAAGACTCAGGAAACTCAAAGGAATCAGATACATTCTAATTCTATATTTAATAGAAAGAATGATCTAGATTCACAAAATAGCATATCTTTAAGGTGTTATGATCTAACAACCTTATATATAATAGTAGACTCTAGAGGAAGCCAGTTCTTAAGTCTCAGAGACCTAACATTGGCCACCCCCCCCCCCCACAACCCCCCCTCTTTTTTTTTGTGGGGGGTGGGGGGGGGGGAAACAACAATTGGCTTCAAAAAGAAAAGGGAGTCATTGAGACATAACATAAATATTCCATCGCAAAGTAAGCTAGGAATATAGAAATATTTTCAAAACAAAATTTGTAAAACAAAAAGCCAAGACCATACACTGTAAGTAGTCTATGTAGGGTCTTGAATAAATAAGGAAAAGTCTACTCGGTGGAGTTTCCTATAGATAACTGACATATGTAGATATTTTGGATAAAATTCTAGATATGTGAAGCTATGTAATTGTAATAGTCTCAGCTATTAGAATTATAAACTAATTTGATTCTGTTAATCGGAGAGACAGGACAGTTTCCGATGAACAGACACAGACTTAAAATAACCATAATATGTAATTATTTCCCTTTGATCAAATTAAAGAAGGGGAGATAATAAAAGTAGATGGAGTTAACTTAACTATAACTAAGTTATCCATCAGAAGAAAAAGGTATAGACAAACATAATGGTTAAAACTATTGCTAGACTAATTGTATTACGAATTTTTAGTCAAGCAATAAAATAATACAGAGTTTGCATATAACTGCTGGGAAGAAAAAACAACCTAAACCATTGATAATTAGTTTTGTCATAGACATATAAAAGCGTTTGATGTCCTGACAAAATAATAAAGAATAAACTGTCAACATCATAACTTAAAGAGTTTGACAGAGAATAAGAGAGATAAGAATAAGGTTGATCGCAGCAAACTGTAAGACGGTCATAGTTTGGCTAAATCTTACCGTATTGATAAGATTAAGCAATAATAAATAAGCTGGATAGAATCTTTCTATACCAGAAGATTGCCATGAAAAGTACTCATGAGTAAATAATCATGGAAATCAAGAAATGTTAAAAAATCCACTTTGATACGAATCAAAATGTTCATAAAAAGAAAAGGACTCAGAGAAAAAGTAATAGTGTGATAATCTCTGAAGAAAGATTATACAATAATACTGATTAATAATCTCAAAAAACACTTAATTTATAAGTTAAGAGATAGTATTACTATTCTATACGCATATTTAGGAATAGTAAGAAATATATGAATACTAAATTAAAATTATACTACAGAACAAAATTCCTGCTATAAATAATAGGTTAAGCGTAACTATTTATTAAGCAAGGAATTATTAAACATATAACTCTCTATAAAATTACTGCCCAGAAATTATATAGATAAACATTCAATCAAATTTTTAGAATTGAATATTAATAGAATAAAATCTATGTCTGCATAATTGGTAATTCCTGAAATATCAAATTACGTACTCGCAAATGAATTCAGGAAGAAAATACATATATATACTCTCGAGATCTATGCGTAAACCATAGAGAGTAATAATATTATTACCACGATCCCTGACGGAAGGGTAAAAACATGTATATGAAAGAGATAATAATTAATTTAACGTCATATAGGTTTAAGATAAAATTTGTTTAATCTTTAACCAATATGCAGCAACAGTGACTCGATATTCTGTATTCGTACGTAGAAAAAGAGTACTTAGTCATTAGAATTTTGTATGATTGAAATAGAGATAATGGGATCTAAAAGGATGTATCTCCATGAACTGAATCGAAGGATAATATCCATTCTAAAAAACTAGGGCTTGTTTTAGGCTTAGTTTAACAAGCGTAGAATTGAATTATTTCCAAGTATTCATGAAGTCGTTATGCTCTGAATACTGAGAAAAATGTTAAAATATTGTTTAGGAAATAAAAAAAAACAAGAGGCCCACGGGCCACAATTCGCTCACCTGAGTGACATAGCCACTGCAGACATGCAGATGTTATGCAACATTTTGCCAGTCCTATCATCGCAACTAATGAAAATATCATCATTTGAACAGTTCTTAGTTTTGAAGAAGAATATATGAGCCTGACAGTCAATGGAGCATGATCATTTGAATAAACTATCAAACACATTTCAGCAGAAGGATCAATGACATTTGGTGGAATTCGGCTAAGTGGTTTCTGAATTTTAACAGAAGGATCAATGTGAAATTTGGTGGAAATTGGCTAAGTGGTTTCTGAAGAATCATGATTTTATACATGTAAACAGCACAGTGGCAGGGAAATATTATAAATATAAACCAGATGATGGCCATCTCAGATTTCCAATCAGAACAATTTTAACTACTGTTGATCTACAAGTCACTTCGATCTTTCAATATAAATGTATAGGGCCCACACAAATAGGGAAGCAAATTTGACCTTGGAGGCAAAAAGGTCAAATGTCAACATAGAACCATCATTTGAGCAATTTTGGTAGGTCTCCTGTCTCCCGTAATTTGTGCAAAGATTAGGACCCAGGGCATATTTGGTTATGGAGAAGACGATTTTTAAAGGTTTTTACCATATATGGGTATGGCAGCAATTTTGATCAATGGACCATACCCATTTTAGCAATCTTTCATTCTCCTGCCCACGGAGGCTCCGCATGAAATTTGAGCAACACTGGCCCGGAGGCGTCTGAGGAAAAGCCATTTGAAATTATCAACATTTTTTCCATATAAATGTATGGGGCCCATACAAATGCATACAGAAGCAAACTTGACCTCGCCCTAAAAAGGTTAAATGTCAATGTATGACAATTATTTTAGCAACTTCGGTAGATTGCCTGTTCCAGATGATATATGCAAAGATTCAGCCACAAGCCATCCTCGGTTTTGGAGATTAAGGATTTTAAATGCTTTTTCCCATGCAAATGCATAAGGAAGCAACTTGACCTTGCCGTAAAAAGGTTAAATGTCAATGTATGACCATTATTTTAGCAACTTTGGTAGACCCCCTGTCCCCGATGATTTATGCAAACATTCAGCCCCAAAGCATCCTCGGTTCTAGAGTAGAAGATTTATAAAGGTTTTTACCATATATGGGCATGGCGCCCATCTTGGTCAACGAACCGTGACCATTTTAACTATCTTTTGTTCCCCCTACCTAAGGAGGCTCCATATGAAATTTGAGCAAAATTGGCCCAGAGGCTCCAGAGGAGAAGTTGTTTGAAATTCTGAACATTTTTCCATACAAATGCATAAGGAAGCAAAATTGACCTTAACGTAAAAAGGTCAAATGTCAATGTATGACCATTATTTTAGCAATTTTGGTAGCCCTCCTGTTCCCGAAGATATATGCAAAGATTCAGCCATAAGGCTGCTCGGTTTTGGAAAATAAGATTTTTAAAGGCTTTTCCCATACAAAGGCACAGGGAAGCAAACTTGACCTTGCTGTAAAAAGGTCAAATGTCAACGTACGACAATTCTTTTAGCAATGTTGGTAGACCTCCCGTCCCCAATGATTCCTGCAAAGGTTCAGCCCCAAGGCATTCTCGGTTCTGAAGAAGAAGATTTTTAAAGATTTTTACCATATATGGGCGTGGCGGCCATCTTGGTCAACGGACCGTGACCATTTTAGCAATTTTCTGTTCCCCCACCCTAAGGAGGCTCCATATGAAATTTGAGCAAAATTGGCCCAGAGGCTCCAGAGGAGAAGTTGTTTGAAATTCTGAACATTTTTCCCATACAAATGCATAAGGAAGCAAAATTGACCTTACCGTAAAAAGGTCAAATGTCAATGTACCACCATTATTTTAGCAATTTTGGTAGCTCTCCTGTTCCCACAGATATATGCAAAGATTCAGCCATAAGGCATGCTGGGTTTTGGAAAAGAAGATTTTTAAAGGTTTTTCCCATACAAATGCATAGGGAAGCAAACTTGACCTTGCCGTAAAAAGGTCAAACGTCAACGTACGACAATTCTTTTAGCAATTTTGGTAGACCTCCCGTCCTCGATGATTCCTGCAAAAGTTCAGCCCCAAGGCATTCTCGGTTTTGGAGGAGAAGATTTTTAAAGGTTTTTACCATATATGGGCGTGGCGGCCATCTTGGTCAACGGACCGCAACCATTTTAGCAATTTTTCGTTCCCCCATCCTAAGGAGGCTCCATATGAAATTTGAGCAAAATTGGCTCAGCGGTTTCAGAGGAGAAGTCGTTTGAAAATGTTAACGGACGGACGCACAGACGGACGGACGGACGCACGGACGCACGGACGGACGGACGGACGACGGACGAAAAGTGATCACAATAGCTCATCCTGAGCAGAGCTCAGGTGAGCTAAAAAAGTGACTGGTCCACAATGTTAGCTAGATTTAAACCTGGAACGTAGCGAGAAGGTCAATCTAATTTAAAAGTAAGATGAGAAAGATAAATAATGAAGATAGATATATAAATATCGGTATAATATATTATCTCCAACAATTATCAAATAATCTGAATGTTTAAAAGCATAGATACTACTCGAAAGTTTATTTACCGAATGTATAATCGGAGAAAAAACTTTCAGTATGTTCAAAAACGTATCACAAAAGTAAGATCTGACCAGGAACGTAGGTGCAGCACTTACTAAGTTGTGAAGTTAATATAAACATATTTTATATTATAAATTGAAGCAGTGCATTTCACAATCATCGACGTCTTGAAATGACTTATTGTGTGGAAAAATAAATAAATATCCCATTTCGGAAAAGATATTTATCTATATATATAGACCATTTTTGATGCAGACTGGAAATCAAGATATTAATCTTTGCATTATTCGCAAACTGAACTTGAACTCTTAGCGAGAATTACTATGATCCCTTTAACGAATGTAAACATAAAGAAGGGGTAAAGAGATAATTAAGTGTGTCTTAATTCTTTACCGGCTCGTAATTAAGGATGTTTTCCCTTTTGTCTAAGCCTAGACTATAGATTGATTAATATAAATATAATAATATCTGCTATTATGAGGTAAACTCTCGTTAATTAACCTCTAAGCATATATCAAAAATATATATCAACATAATCTAGATCTTCGGTAAGTTTTAGAGGAAGGAAATGATTGACTTTGGCAGTTTCTGAATAGTTACAAAGTCAATAAAACAAAATATCAAAAGGAAAGTATTGTATATAATATCTAATTTAGGCAATAATAATCTGTCACGTACTGAATAATTAATGCCTTTACTAAATATGTATCCATTGTCAATACCAAAGTGCAAGAAAATTTTGATTGACATGGACTCTAGTTATAAATAAAATATTAGAGGTATAGAGCTAGTCGAAGCAAAACTATTCCTCAATAAGATAAAGTAGACCTATAATATACGAGGATTAATTGGGTCTAGAAATTATAATCATAATAAAATTATTATTCCAATATGAAGAATCTTCGGCGTAATAGATTCTTACTGAGGCAAAAATATCTGGTATATTGCTATCGTAGTCTTAAATGATCCAGAAGAAAAAATAAAACAGGCAAAGTAAAGAACGTATCGAATTATATCTATGCCTAAATATAAGATTTTTTTCTTGTTTATTATTTTATAGCAGAGTTTAGACAGAGCACGACTGACCTAGACTCTTATATAATCAATCAAAAGATAGTATAAAATAGAATAATAGCTTATCGGATCAACTATTTTCCATGTAGAAAAGGCAAAAGGAAAATATGTACCTCAACTAGAATTTTAAATCGTAGTAATCTAGAGAGGTAGCGAATAAATAAATAAACTGTTAATTTATTTATCTGGTTGGTGTAAATTTCCGATACCTTAAGAATGAAAAATTAATAGAAAGTAGAAAAGATCGATTGCTACTTTCTTGTCAATTTACTCCTTAGATTACATGCTGATTACATATCGGAGCATGTAGAAGAAAGGGGAGAAAAGAAGAAAACTTTTAGATTTCGTGTATATTTTTCTTCTTATAAATAACGATAGTTTTATAGTTCACCTTTGCCCTAGAGCTGAATAAGGTGAATATGTAAGAAGTTAATCTCTTTGTAGCGAATACAAGAGATATAATTATAGCTGGAAGTATCTTCTACACTTAGTGAATGAATTGCGAATTTGATCGTAACCGATAATTCTTAATTCATTTTCAATAATAAATATATATATAGAATTTAAGTCAAGTTCAAAAGTGACTGGACAGAATTCAACAATATAAATGGCTACTAGGTATTAGAACCCATCGCTGTCATTCAATAACCTATAATCCAAGACTATACAAGTCTATAGTGGTTAATAAATATATATATGTTGAGCGAGTACTAGTGGCTACTACTCGGACACTAGTAATCCAACACAAAGTCTACGAAACTACTGCCCGGTGGAATTTCGTTAAAGCTGGAATTTAACCGCTTTCTAGCTAATTAAAGAGATAAAACATAATTTAAATGACCTGGCACTAGTCTACGAACTGCTACCCGGTAAGAATTTTGTTATAGTCGGAACTTTAACTCTTTCTAGCGGATAAAAGAGATAAAACATAAGTTAATTTAAAATATTAATGGCATTACACACCTATAATAAGTCAATGGAATATTAAAGATTCTAGTCTGATTCGGGAAAGACTGTACAGAATTTTTTTGTATAAAAAGTTATTATGTATTTCACTTAATAACCTATATCCATTGACTTAAACGTGAATGGAGCTCTATAAACGATAATAGATTGTTCGGGAATTAGTGATCATTATTTTGACACTAGTTACCCGACATAATGACCGGACACTAGTATTCGTAACTGTTGCCCGGTAAAGTTACAAGTAATTCGACAAATTGATCGGATAGTAGTATTCGTAACTCTAGTCCGATGAAAAAGGGAGATTATATATGAAAACTGAGCGGGCACAAGTATTCGAAACTTTTTCCCGAAGATAATTAATTATTAGGCAAAAATTGACCAGACACTTTCTGTAAAAGTTTGCCTGGTGAAAAATCAGAAAAAATATAATAATATGACCGGGTATAAGTATCAGAAATATTACTGACACTTTGCCCAGTGAAAAAATTTTTAATAATTAGACATAATGACCGGAAGTTAGTATACGTGACTATTTTGTCCGGTGAAATATGTCAAAAACTAAGTCTTTCCAGAAAATAATTAAATTATTGACTGGAGACTAGTTGACTGGTGCCTGGTTGATCGGTGACTGGTGACTGGTTGACTGGTGACTGGGTGACTGGTGACTGGTGCCTGGTTGACTGGCACCTGGATGACTGGTGACTGGTGCCTGGTTGACTGGCACCTGATTGACTGGTGACTGGTGAAGCTGATTGACTGGTGCCTGGTTGACTGGTGACTGGTGACTGGATGACTGGTGACTGGTGGACTTAGACTTTATCGGATACTAAGTACCCAAAGATGCCACCTTGATGGGTCTTACCCTGGCAGTATAGCCATATGGGGTGGGGCTCCCATCAGTAAAGAATTGTCTTATAACCCATCAAGGGTTGACAAGTTCTTTACAATCAGCTTCTCCACCATGAAAATCTTTAGCCAACTGAAGATCTCTGCAAATAAAAGTCCAGGAAAAACATATCGTAATTGCTGAATAACCTGGAACGAAAAGAACAAAAATAGTCTGCATATATAAACACGACTGTCGAACCGATCGGGCACGAGCGTTGAGCCGAATAGCGAGAGTCGCGAAAACGCATGTGGAAAAAGACCAGTCAAAAAATACATGAAATCGAAAATTGAAAATTTTAAATAATAACACAGAAAGTGAAAGGAGTGATAAATAAACAAAAGAAAAACAAGGATACATAAATTTATCCGTGAGGAAAGAAATAATCCAAATTTCTATCACAGGTAAATAATACTTGTTGAATTTCTTTGTCCACAGAAAAGAAACTGACACGTGGTCAACTGAGCGGGAAGAGTTACGTCATACGGGTAACTGCCTAATGGACCTTCTGGTTTAAGACTTTAATTAACGACTGAAAGGTCGTTTTTTTCTGTGGAAGGTGTGAAAACAGAAGAGAATAGCACATTATCTATAGGTTAATGTATTATGAAGTTAAAATGAATGAGTGATCTTGTAGGGAAGGATAAAGGCAACCAAAGAAGAGAACTGGGCCTAGCCTTGCCCAAGGCTTAGAAATATACATATAAATTTTTTTGGCTTATTGAACTCTGTGGCTAGTCTATAGATAATATGGTCTGGATTTCTAAGGCCATTATATTTCAGAGACAACCACAGAAGAAAAGTTCACCCATAGACTAGCTAAACATTGAATCAAAAAGTAGAATGTAAATGAAAAAAAAAAAATAATAATAAGTAAACAAAAAGTGACAAACATACTTATATATTGGCCTAGTAGCTAGGCTAAACTGGGCCCTGCTCTTCAGAAACAGCAGGCTCCAACTCCCACCACCCATATGGTCATATATATATGTATATATATGTATATATATATATATATATATATATATATATATATATATATATATGTGGCTATGTGGCACCTATGCTGGATATATATATATATATATATATATATATATATATATATATATATATATATATATATATATATATATATATATATATATATATATATATATATATATATATATATATATATATATATATATATATATATATATATATATATATATATGTGGCTATATGGCACCTATGCTGGATAAAATATTCAGCAGATAAAATTTTCAAATATTTTTTCCAGGAAATATTGTTTAGCATTTGACATACATGGAGACGATTTGTAGTTCCACTCCTGTTTTCTGGGAGAAATAAGAAAAAAATCAACAATTTGTTGTCTGCCTAGAAAAGGTTAAAGCTTAGCACTATGAGTTAAAATGTCAGCAGACACCATACTGAAATATTTTTCTTAATTTCCCAGAAAACAGGATTAGACATTTCATGCAAATTGTCTCCACTGGAGACAATTTGCGTAGAGACAATTTGCATGAAATATCAAATCCTGTTTTCTGGGAAAAATATCTACAATAAGTCCTCAGCTGAATTAGCCAAGAGAGTGGTAAAGGTTAAAGGATAAAAGTCCATTTTACTCATAGCTCCAGATAAGGCATGTTTTTTTTTTTTCACTGAAAAGTACTGATATTTTTCTTATTTCTCCACAACACATATGCCTAATGATTACCCACAACATATGTTTTCATGGAGAATTAACCCTAGTCCTGCTGAAACCGGATATGCCCTGCCTTTGCAAACAGTGTAGATCCAGATCAGTTGGCTTCTGAAGAAGCCAACTGATCTGGATCTGCACTGTTTGCCATTAAGTATGTGATTTATATCAACAATCTGGATCAAGTAATCTGATTGGCTGAAAATTAGAAATGGGTGTGGCATCTTAATTTATTCAGCAGGACAAGGGTTAAGAAAAGTGTTATATGGGTACCCTCTCTTATCTGAAGTTATGTTTTACATTTATCTTACTGAAACTGTCTTACCTTTTACTAGTAATTCTCTCTAACTGTATAATATCAAAATCCCAGTCGGCTTCTTTTACTAGGAGATTCTGTATATTCTCTGGCAGCTGAGTTGTGAGACTAGAATGACTTGAAGGAATGTGAGTTTGGACCTGATGGCCTGCAAAAATTAATTGAAATATGAACAAACAAGTCATAATATGAGAAACTATATCTTTGAAAATGTGTACTCAGTGAGGACTCAGACCTGTTTGCACATCTGTACAATCTGATCAGAGTCTCTGCTAGACCATCTTTTGATAGTCTAGGATTGAAGTTTCTTGAGGCAAACAGCCAAGTCTCAAATGAGACTGTGTGAAGGAGCAGGTTGATTTGAATCTCCACTGGGTGTCCAAGTCCAATTATACACTTTCTCATGTTTTTAAATAAATTTATAAATATAAGGGTCATTCAAATATTGAAATGAACTCCATATCACATAAAACACCATGAATATTTGGTGGTCTTGGTTTTGAGGTTTTATGGCCCTTTCAACAATGTTTCAGTCTTATCAAACTGGTATTATGTATGTCTACATAGGTAAATGCCTTGCTTTCATTGACCTTCCATGTAATATAGAGTTGTTATCCATCTCAAAATGCAAACTCTTGCTTGGTTGGTTTTGAGTTTAATGACCCAGTCAACACTTTTAAGGTCATGTTGAGCTGGTCAGTTACCTAACCACACTTTTCCTGGGAAGGCTTTGTCCTCTTTGGGGTTTACCAGTACTTGCACACAATTACTGAACCCAGGAGGCAATGAGTAGGGGTTTCTTTTAATGGATTGAAAAAATACTAGCTGGAGTAGGGGTTCAGACGTACGATCCCTGGATTTGAGGTTTTGGCACTCTAATGGTCTAAAAACTTATCAACCAAGAGTGGGGTTTGAACCAGGGACACTTACAAGTCGACAGCACTAAACACTATGCCTAATGTATTTACCCTAAGTATTTGAAAAGACATAGTGGCCTGACTGAGTAAACCGTGTGGACCGTGTGTATTAGAATTTTACTAGATTTTGAGCCTATGTTAGTGGGGTAAAATGCTTACTAGAGTTTGAAACTATGTTAGTGGAAAGTTTACTAGATTTTAGCCTATGTCAGTGATCACCAGTTGGACGCACATCCAACTGAGCCACAGAGGCTGATTTTGAGCCTATGTTAGTGTGGTAATATACTTACTAGATTTTGAACCTATGTTAGTGGATAGTGTACTTACTAGATTTTGAACCTATGCTAGTAGATGCTGTACTTCCTGGATTTTTATCCTATGTTAGTGGATAATGTACTTACTAGATTCTGAGCCGATGTTTGTGGGGTAATATACTCACTAGATTTTCAGCTGATGTTATGGGGGTACTGTACTTACTAGACTTTGAGCCAATGTTATACAGGTGCTATACTTAGTAGATTTTGAGCCTATATTAATGGGGTAATATACTCGCTACATTTTGAGCAAATTTATTGGGGTACTGTACTTACTAATTTTTGAGTTTAAGTTATGCGGGTGCTGTACTTACTAAATATGAGCCTATGTTAGTGGGGCAATATATTCACTAGATTTTGTGCCAATGTTATGGGGGTACTGTCCTTACTAGATTTTGAGCCTATGTTAGTGGTACTGTACTTACTAGATTTTGAGCCTATGTTAGTGGGGTAATACACTTACTAGAGTTTGAGCCTCTGTTAGTGGGGTAATATACTCACTAGATTATGAGGGTACTATACTTACTAGATTTTGAGCTATTGTATTTACTATATTTTGAGCCTATATTTGTGGATACTGTATTTACTAGATTTTGAGCCTATGTTAGCGGGGTTATAATTATACTCACTAGATTTTAGCCAATGTTATTGGGGTACTGAACTTTAGTACTAGATTTTGAGCCTATGTTAAGTGGGTGCTAGACATACTAGATTTTGAGCCTAAGTGGATACTTACTAGATTTTGTTTGTTTGTTTGTGTTTTACAGCCCAGTCAACCCAATGGTTTACCTAACCACACTTTCACTGGACAGGCTTAGTCCTCTAAGTGGTTAACCAGTATTGTGCATATTCTTAAGCCAGAAACTGACAACTGCCCTTCTTGAATCAGCTAAAGGGAGAGAATGACAGTAGCAAATATTTTGTGATCAAGTTCCATGAAAGAATGTTGCCGACCCGGCGGGGTCCAACCCCTAACCTCCTGAACACCAGTCGGACCTGCATCCAACTGAGCCACCCAGGCCGGCTTACTAAAGTTTGAGCCTATGTTATGAGGGTATTGTACTTACTAGATTTTAAGCCTATGTTAATGGAGTACTGTACTTAATAGATTTGAGCATATCTTACGAGGGTACTGTGCTTACTGTATTTTGAGCCTATGTTAGTGGGGTATTTAATATACTTACTAGATTTTGAGCCTATATTAGTTGGGTACTGTACTTATTAGATTTTTAGCCTATGTTAGTGGAGTACTGTACTTACTAGATTTTGAGCATATGTTACGTGGGGTACTGTACTTACTATATTTTGAGCCTATGTTAGTGGGGTATTGTACTTAGCAGATTTTAGCCTATGTTAGTGGAGTACTGTACTTACTAGATTTTGAGCCTATGTTATGGGGGTCTCCTGATTCCTTGAGGTGTCGCTTTACATCTTGCTGCAAACACATAAATATATTATTATATAAACTACATGCATCATACAAATTTTTCAAATGCAAAAGCTACTCACATTTTTTTGGCAAAAATATTAGTGCATGTGCCATATTTAATGATCAAAGTTTTAACCATATGTTAATTAACGACATTGTTAGTTTTGAACAACAGAGCCCTGGTTTTTTTTACAAGACAGATAACATTTGTGACTTCCTGTTTACTTTTCCAGAGCATGAAGCCTCTTCTGAAAGGGGTCTACTCCAAAAGTAAAGAAGTTGCTTCCCTTGGAAGGGAAATGTCAAAAATATCTGTCTTTTTTATCAACAGGGGTCTAAGGAAATAATTTGCTCCTTTAAGAGTAGGCCCCTTTTTCCGAGGGACTCAATTTACAACAATGCAAACAGAAAGTCACAAACATTGTCTTTTTTTACCATGGCAGAAAATATGGCAGAAATGTCCATTTCCCTTAACCCTTGTCCTGCTGAACCCGGATATACCCTGCCTTTGCAAACAGTGTAGATCCAGATCAGTTGGCTTCTTCAGAAACCAACTGATCTGGATCTGCACTGTTTGCCATTAAGTATGTGAATTAATAGCAACAATCCAAATCAAGTAATCTGATTGGCTGAAAATTAGAAGTGGGCGTGGCATCTTAATTTATTCAGCAGGAGAAGGGTTAATATAATGTCTGCTGCCTTTTACTTTAAGATGCTAGCATTCTACTTCTGGGCTTAATGTATAGGTTGCTATGTCAGTAATAGTAACTGCAAAGATTTATGGCTTGCCACTGGAAACTATCCCTGAAAACCCCTATAAAAACTCACTTAAAAAAAATAACACTTAAACAGCCAAGTTTATAGTATGTCCAATCAAAGGATGAATATATCCTTTCATAACATTAGACCAGGAGCAGAAATGAACCAAACTCCTGCAAGATTCAGATGCTTTGTTTGACTAAGAAAATACTCATTTACTGTTTCATTTTAACTGTGATGTTCTCAACCTGCCGAAGTTGGAAGTGCTGGGCCTCAATGAGACATTAGGGTGAAACATTATTTTTTTAATGGTCTGTAGAAAGAAAAAAAAGAGTGGTGACAACGCAAACATGAAAACGTGACTTGTCACCATGTGAAGAGAATCCAGTTGTTTCCTCTTTACGCTGTTCACTGACTGAGTTGATTGACTGTGTTGGGGTTTAACGACGTCATTTTGTGTCATCCCAGAGAAAGGGAAAAAAGAGATAGAAGAGGAGATGAAAGAGAGGGACAGGGAAGAAAGAGGAACCAGAATGAAAGTGAAGAAACATAAGAAATATAAATATTCCTGCTTTACACTTACCTGCTACAATGATAGCAGGCTTTGCCCAACTGTGAGCAAATATCAGTTGGATGCCCCAGTGACGTAAGATACATGACACCTTTGCCACACCCGATCACCCCTTCACTGAATGAGTGTTCGTTTAGTGTGAAAAGTGAAAGTCACACATGTCTGATAATATTGAGCTATATTACTGTTTATAATAGTGATATTTATGCACATGTAAGTTCAGCAATTGTAAGCAATGTTGGTATGTCATTCATTATGTTAAAAATGATAGCATATGTGTTTGGAACCTGCAATATGGAAATTCTTTAACAATAGTTATGGAAAATACCAATATCTCTGCTGGGCAAACTCCATGAATGCGGCCGAGAATGACTTGGCAAACTCCGTACATGTGGCCAAAAATGACTGGACTGATTGGTAATTTTCAGTTTCTTGAGCCCTGCACTTAGTATTTTAAGAAACAACTGTACATAAAAACAAAATTTAGGCCAAAGAAATTATGGAATCAAAACTTGGCTTATGGCTATATATTGTGGCCATCATTCAATTTGCCTCTTTGTAAAAAGGACCTACACCATCATACAAAAAAATAAAATAGATATTATAATCAAACCCCTTGTTAGATCTTCTAGCCCACAGTAGTATATTAGCAGCAAGTTAGTATCTACTAGGCTCTACAAAAGCATGGTGTTGGTAAAAAATTATTCCTGTAATAACCATAAATACAGTCGACTCTCGTTATCTCGAACTCCAAGGGACTCTATGAAACAGATCGAGATATCCGTACTTCCACATATCAGTTTGCGGACTCAGGAAAACAATTAATCGAACAACCACCTTTAACAGAATGAATATGTAATCTGACTCCTAAGTTAGAGACATATTGAAAATATTGTGGAAAAGAGGAGAAATTGCTCCTGGGGAGCAATTTCTCCTCTTTTCCACAATATTTTGTTGTCTGTTGGTAGATCTCTGTGTTAAAACAGGGATCAGATTTTCACTTCGAGATAAGCGGTTATTCGAGATAAGCCAGTTCGAGATAACGAGAGTCGACTGTAATTGAACATCCCAACTCCTTACCATGCTTGGTCAACACCATTTATTTACGTAATTTTATCCAAATATTTCGGAGATTTATGGTATTTATGGTATCCATGACAGCAAACTGTGGAACTTCAATGAAATCATGTTATTGAGAAGATTCTAACAACACCATATTTTCATCAGTGAGATCCCACAGTGTGCGTTACTAATACTTGAGACGCAGAATGTAAGAAAATGTACTTTACAATGTGCATCTAGTAAAGACTCAGGTAGACGGCTGATCAGACAATTCACTGGCTGTCTGAAGGAGCCTAGAAATCTTGGCTGTCTACAGCCTATCTAGCAAAGACAGCAGAGTCCAGTTGTTCAAAACCAACGATGTTGTTAGTTAATGTATCGTTAAAACTTTCATCATTAAATATGGCATATATGCAAATATTTTTGCTGAAAAAATGCGAGTAGCACATTTTTTCAGCAAAAATACCTGTGAATTAGATATTGTACCTACTAGAACAGTTACATTTTGACCACTTAACAAACTTGTTAAGCTAATGATGCTTTGAACAATTGGGCCCAGGTAACACAAATGCCCAGTTACACATGGCAATAGGTACGGTAAATGTCCTAAAATTTCGAACACTTTATTCTCTACTATTCTGGCCTAAATTATGCTTCTTATGCACTGGTTTCTTAAAATACTTAGTGGAATGGCAAACAGTGTAGACCCTGATCAGACTGCTCCTTCAGGAGCAGTCTGATCTGGGTCTGCACTGTTTGCATATGTCATTTTATCAGAAACTTTGGTGTTCGAATTTTTAGGACATTTACCGTACATTTTACCATGTTGTTTCTAATTCTTATCTAGTATAGAGTGAATAGAGTGAGTGTTATGAAATTCCACACACATAAAATAGTGACATGCTTATATAAAACAGTTAGCCAAGTCTTTCACTGCAACATCGCCAAACAAAGTCATAATAAAATAAAACTAAAACAATACTGTAAACAATCAGAGAAACAAAAATTCAAGTCATTCCCACTGTACCATTGGGTTGGAGGGATAGAGCAGTGTTTCATACAAGTATCTGAATAAATATAATTATCATTACTGCATAAAAACATCTCATTTGTATTTTAAATATAATAACAATTTAAAATAGTTTCCTTATTTGTCCAGAAACCTTAACCACTACCTGGGCTAATTCAGCAGAATACAAATTGATGATATTTTTTCAATATGTCATCTGCTAAAACGTTTACCCAGAGTGCTTAGGTTAAATTGGTACATGTATCCAAGATATATGTTTTGGCCAATAATAAGCCTCTTTTGTGGTATGTAAACACATATAATTGTCTGTGAATGTCAGAACAACTTGTTAGAAAAAAGTAGCAAAATAAGGGGAGTGGGTAAAATGCTGTACAGTAAGAGACTAAGACGATTTGAAAGAGACTTCAAAGCAAAAAACTAATATCACCTGCTGTATGTGTAGACTTTAGATCACTGCTCACATAATGTTCTAATGTAAGTATTAGAAAAAACAGGCCATGAAGAACAGTGCAGACCCAGATCAGATGAAAATGCAGCAGGATAAGGGTTATAAATATACAGTGTGTGGCTATTACAGGGAGGTGACTGTTGTGGAGAGGTGACCATTACTGGAGGTTCCACTGTATTTTCAACTTTTAAGTACTAAATTAATGTCAACATGTACAAACATCAATTTAAAAAATATGGTGATTTTGAGATGTGAAACCTTCAGAACTATGAGTTATATGGCAAGGTAAGTACCATATTCACCCTAATTACTGCACTATGCACTTAAGTTTTTTTTTTGTTTTTTTTCTTCAAACATTTCTACAAAAACTGGTAAAATATTCTCCTAATATACAGGTACACTATAAAGAAAGACTAGCAGAGAACTACATGGACATAATTAATAGTAGTTATGCAATAATTTTCTGACTTTCTTTATAAAAGCATATGTTATGGATACTCTTTATAATTGCCAAGATGAGGCAATTCAAATGAGTACCAACAACATATGCTTTTATAAAGCAGTAGATACATGGCCTGTAATCTGAAGACTACAAAATTGCTTTATTATGTGCTTATAGGGGTATGTGCAGTAATTAGATCAAATACGGTATTTACCCTAAATATAGGGATAGTTTTACTCCCAAGCATACTCATCCTACTTCCTATAAGTTGAACAAGTCCATTCATTACGAAAACATGCCTATTCAAATATACTGAAAAGTTAATCACCGAAAAACTGAAAATTTTCAGACAAAAACAAATATTTTTCATATTTCGGCTCAAAACATAGATTGTGGGTACTTGTTAGAACTGCCTCGGCGAGGCGGTTCTAACGAGTACCCACAATCTATGTTTTTGAGCAGAAATAAGAAAAATAATGTATACCCCTGTAAACCCCAGTTTTACTATATAAAAGTGGGGTTTAAGGGGGTCAAAATTATATAGGCATGTTTTCGTGATGGATGTTTCTAACAACTGCTGGATGAGTGGCAAACAGAGTAGATCCAGATCAGAATGTTGCATCCTGCAGTATCAGATCTGGGTCTACACTATTTGCTTAGGCCTCTCTGTCCCCAAAATTAGGATTATTACAGTAAACTCCTATAAGCCTGGCTGACTGTTTCATGATTATAATGTTAATATGTTATGAATGTTCTGCATAAATTATTAACAATTCTACTACCAGTATTATAATTAACAATTCTACTACCTGGGCCCAGTTGTTCAAAGCATCGTTAGCTTAACGAGCTCGTTAAGGGTCATTTCGTTAACTGTTTTAGCGGATTCTATATACAATATTCTGATATTTTTTGCTGAAAAAATGTGAGTAGCTTTTGCACTGCAAAAGCTACTCACATTTTTTCAGCAAAAAATTTCAGCATATTTGCGTATCACTCGATGTAAATTTTAACGAATCGTTAACTAACGACATCATTAGCTTTGAACAACTGGACCCAGTATTATAATTAAATTAATGACCTACAACAGCAAAAGCCATGTTAATTGAACATGCTCCTGAACCCATCCTGCCAGGTGAAAACTAAAACAGATCTTTGAGCTTGTGCCTGCACTAAATATTCTATGTATTTCAGCAGAATATTAAAACAAAAATGAGACCTTTTATAAGCTCTCTTCATCAATTAATCAAAGGGAAGTAACTGATTTTGCAAAGGGAAAAATTGCCTCCCTTTGCAAAATTTAGTAATTTCCCCCAGATAGTTCTCCATGATTTTCCTTTTGAAAATAAGATTTTACTGTTTAAATTTGTAGAAGATTTACTGTGATGTGCAGGCTCAACATAGTCTGTATATCTTGCAAATAAAATCTCTATGGCTAAGTTTTTATTAGCATAGTCAGTTTAACAAACTCATTTAATGCTTTGCATGCTGGATAAAAATTTCAGCAGATGATGCTTTAAAATGTTCAACCTACTTTTCCAAGAAAAAAAAAAAAAAAAGGTTCAGACATTTCATGCATTGTCTCCCATGGAGACAATTTGCATGAAACGTTAAGTCGATTTTCTCAGGAAATCTCATTAGTTAGTTGTTAGCTGAATTTGAGAAGTAAAGGTTAATGTAATGTAATGTTTAGAATCACAAAAAATTCAAACAATATTCTTTTGATAAAAAATGTGAGTAAATTTGCTCTCACATTTTCTCACCAAAAAACAAAAAAAAAAAATCAATATGCTTAAATGTTTTGTGTTAAAATATTTACTCTTTCCCCACTAATGGCAACTTTTGTCATCTGCTGATCACCTTTGCAAACACTTTGGACACAGATAAGGCCCAACAAAAACATCTGATCTGGATCCAAATCCATACAAGATCAGGCCTTAAAACATCAGGCCTGATCTGGATCCAAACTTGTATGACACTCTGATGGTATTCCTGAAAGATTTTTTTTGAAAAACTTACTTTTAAAAAAAAAATCTACAGATGACAAATAAGCGTGTAAAATTACCTAGCATGCAAAGAGTTAAGATGTTGGCTTTATGAGTTTGTTAGGCTAACGTTGCCCAGACCATTTTCTTGCCATGGCTTGGCAGATGTCACATATTCTTAACAAGATCTTAAAGGCCATTTTTGAATATCACTTAACACATTTATGTGGAGAAACTCAACAAAAAACAAAAATAAAAATTATAATAATACATGTCCATATTGAGATATTTCATGTGGGATTGAGAATGACTGAAAAAGAGAGACATAGACAGAGACAATATATTTGATATTATGCAACAATGAAATAATGACTCAAAGAAAGAAAACTAAAATATGGAAAACTCTACTGGGTGGCAAAAACATAAATGCCCAAACAATTTACATATTTACTACATAGTCTGTAGTATTTACTACATTTTCAATTACCATTAACAATAAATCATGGGCAGATCTTGCAGGAACACCACAGGTAAATATGCTTTAATGCTTAGTATGCTGGGTAAAAATTGCAGCAGACATTTTGAAATGTTTTTCTTATTTCCCAAGAAAACAAAGTTTGACATTTCATGCAAATTGTCTTTAAGGAGACAATTTGCATGAAATGTTAAACCTTATTTCCTGCAAAAAATAAGAAAATATTAGTTCTGTTATCTGCTGAATTTGTTGAGCAAGTGCTTGTTGCAAGTTGTGTTCCAAGCAACAACAGAGTAATATGTTGGGTATTTCTTAACCTTTTACCACACTGGCAAATTCTGCAGGCAACAAATTGATGATAATTTTCTTAATATTTCCAGAAAACAGGATTCAACGTTTCATGCAAATTGTCTGCATTGGAACTTGACAATCTGCATAAAATGTCAAAACCTGTTTTCTGGGAAAAATATTTCAATATGTTGTCTGCTGAGCAGTAAAGGAACAACAGTCTGGGACATTTTTCATGGAAGCTAAAGGTTACCAGCACACTTTTTGGTGGATCAGAAGTGTGCATAACTGGACAAGAAGATCTGTTGAAGAAATGACAGGTAGGTCAGAGACATAATGTATGCTGAAGCAGAAGTAATAGGTGTGAATAATTAAAGGTCAGACATTTCCTGTAGGAGGGCAGTCAGGTATAACAGATCAGAGACATTTTCAAGAGTACCAGTTTCACTGACAAGAGTATCTTTACAATCCGCCTGCCACTAAATCTAGGTTTAGTCCTAAACCTAACACTAAAATAACTTGAATTTATACCTAACCTAATCTAACATCAAACCCCTTATTCAAACCTGGCCCTAAAGTAACATTTCCTGCTCTTTAAAAGAATTACAAAGGGATGGACAGATTCTAAAGTTCTGACCAATGATTTTGTTTTTCTAAGAAGAGAAGAACAGTTTCTGAGAAGAGAACAGGAGGTTTTGAAGAGAATAGGAGTTTCTGAGAAGACAAGAGTTTCTGGGAAGAGAACAGGAGTTTCTGAGAAGAGATTATAAGTTTTTGAGATGAGAACAAGAGTTTTCAGAATATACCAAGAGTTTCTGAGAAGCAAACAGGAGGTTTAGAGAAGAGAACAGGAGTTCTGAGAAGACAAGAAGAGTTTTTGAGAAGAGAACAGGAGTTTCTGAGAAGAGTACAGGATTTGATTGTGTTGGGGTTTAATGAAACGTCAACCCTTGTGGGTCACTTTGTGTCATCTCCCAGAAAAAAGGAGAAGACAGATAGAAGAGATAGTAGAGGAGATGAAAGAGAAAGACAGGGGAGAAGGAGGAAATTTTTTTTTTTTTTTTTTTTTTGTGTTGAGGTTTTACGGCCCAGTCAACCCAATGGGGTCATGTCGAGCGCGGTCAGTTTACCTAACCACACATTTACTGGGCAGGCTTAGTCCTCTAAGCGGTTAACCAGTATTGTGCACATTCTTTCGCCAGAAACTGACAACTGCCCTTCTTGAATCAGCGGAAGGGAGAGAATGACCGTAGAAAATATTTCATGATCAATCTCCACGAAAGAATGCTGCCGACCTCGACGGGGGTTGAACCCGCGACCTCCTGGTCTCCAGTCGGACGGCGCATCCAACTGAGCCACCGAGGCCGGCACAGAAGGAGGAAAATGAATGAAGTGAAGAAACAGAAGAAGTAAAAATATTCTCCCTCTACTCCCACCTGCTGCAACGGAAGCGAGCCTTGCCCAACTGTATGCCAATATCAGTTTGTTTGTGTTGAGGTTTTACAGCCCAGTCAATCCAATGGGGTCATGTCAAGTGAGGTCAGTTTACCTAACCACACATTTACTGGACAGGCTTAGTCCTCTAAGCGGTTAACCAGTATTGTGCACATTCTTTCGCCAGAAACTGACAACTGCCCTTCTTGAATCAGCAGAAGGGAGAGAATGACCATAGAAAAAGAATGTTGCCAACCTCGGTGGGGGTTGAACCCGCGACCTCCTGGTCTCCAGTTGGACAGCGCATCCAACTGAGCCACCAAGGCCGGCACCCAATATCAGTTGGACACCCCGGTGATGGAAGATACATGATACCTTTGCTCACCCAACCATCCCCTAAGAGTACAGGAGTTTCTGAGATCAGAACAAGAGTTTTTGGGAAGAGAACAGGAGTTTCTGTGAAGAGAACAGGAATTTTTGAGAGGAGCACAGGAATTTTTGAGAACAGAACAGGAGTTTTTCAGAAGCAAATAGGAGTTTGTTTGTTTATGTTCAGGTTTTACAGCCCAGTCAAATCATCGGGTCATGTAGAGCACAGTCAGTTTATTTTACCACACTTTTACTGGGCAGCCTTAGTCCTTTAAGCGGTTAACCAGTATTGTGCACGTTCTCTCACCAGAAATTGACAACTGCACTTCTTAAATCAGCAGAAGGGAGAGACTGACCTTAGAAAATATTTCATGATCAAATCTAAACAACAGAATGTTGCCAACCAACCTCTTGATCACCAGTCAGATGTGCATCCAACTAAGCCACTGAAGCCAGGTAGAACAAGAGTTCTGGGAAAACAAGAGGAGTTTTTGAGAAGACAACATGAGTTTCTGGGAAGACAACAGGAGTTTCTGAGATGAGAACAGGAGTTTCTGAAATGAGAACAGGAGTTTCTGAAATGAGAACAGGAGCTTTTGGAAAGAGAACAGGAGTTAATGAGAAAAGAACATGCATTTCAAAGACAACAGGAGTTTTTGAGATGATACATGGGAGTTTCTGAGAGGAGTACAGGAGTTTCTGAGGAGTTTCTGAGATGAGAACAGGAGTTTTAGAGAAGAGAACAGCAGTTTCTGAGATGAGAACAGAGTTTTTGAGATGAGTACAGGAGTTTCTGAGAAGAGAACAGGTGTTCATGAGAAGAGGACAGGAGTTTTTGAGAAAAGAACTGGAGTTTTTGAGACGACAACAGGAGTCTTTTAGAAGAGAACAGGAGTTTTGAGAAGAGAAGAGGCTTTTGAGAGAGAACAGGAGTTTTAAGAACTGGAGTTTCTGAGAAGACAACAGGTGTTTCTGAGAAGAGTACATGAGTTTCTGAGAAGAGTACAGGAGTTTGTGAGAAGAGAACAGGAGGTATGGGAAGGCAACAGGAGTTTTTGGGAAGAGAACAGAAGTTTCTGAGAAGACAATAGGAGTTTCTCAGATGAGAACAGGAGGTTTTGAGAAGAAAACAGGAGTTTCTCAGAAGATTCTGATTGACTGATTGATTGTGTTGGAGTTAAATGACACATCAACCATTGTCGGTCATTTTGTGTCATCTCCCAGAGAAAGGGAGAAAAGAGAGATAGAAGAGATAGTAAATGAGATGAAAGAGGGGCAGGACAGAAAGAGGAACAGGAATGAAAGTGAAGAAACAGAAGAAATAAAAACATTCCCCTTCTACCCTTACCTGTTTCAAGAATAGCAGGCTTTGGGCAGCCAATATCAGCTGGATGCCCCCATGACACCTTCCCCACACTGGAGCACCCAGTTTCTGAGAAGAGAACAGGACTGGTATTTCTGAGAAGAGAATAGGAGTTTTTGAGAAGAGAACAGGAGTTTTTGAGAAGAAAGAGAACAGGACTGGTGTTTCTGAGAAGAGAATAGGAGTTTTTGAGAAGAGAACAGGAGTTTCTGAGAAGAGAACAGGAGGTTTTAGAAGAGAACAGGAGTTTTTGGGAAGAGAACTGGAGTTTCTGAGAAAAGAACAGGAGTTTTTTTTTAGAGAACAGGAGTTTTTGGGAAGAGAACAGGTGTTTTGAGAAAACAACAGGAGTTTTGGGAAGAGAACAGGGGTTTCAGAGAAGACAACAGGAGTTTTGAGAAGAGAACAGGAGTTTCTGAGAAGAGAACATGAGTTTTTGTGAAGGAACAGGACATTTTGAGAAGAGAACAGGAGTTTCTGAAAAGAGAAGAGGAGTTTTGGAGGAGACAGTAGAAGTTTCTGAGAAGATGACAGGTTTCTAAGAAGAGAACAGGACTTTCTGAGAAAACTTGTTGAAACAGGAGTTTTTGAGAAGACAGCAGGAGTTTTTGAGAAGTGAAAAGGAGTTTCTGAGAAGACAACAGGAGTTTCTGAGAAGAGAACAAAAGTTTTTGAGATGAGAACATTCTAGAAGTTTCCTAGAAGATCTATTCATAGGAAGTTTTGAGAGGAAAACGGGAATTTCTGAAAAAAAGAACATGAGTTTGTAAGAACAGAACAGTGTGATACAGGTCATTTGCACTTCTGGCAAGAATGGCAACTGTGTAACAGGGCAAGGTAACAACTTGCTAGTGTAGCAGCTTTAACACTTAGCACTCTGGGAAACATTTTCAGCAGATGACATGTTGGACTTTTTCTCTTATTTAATCCCCCAAAAAGAAACAGGTTTGACGTTTCATGCAAATTGTCTCCAATGAAGAAAATTTGTATGAAATGTCAAAGCCTATTTTACAGGGGAAAAAATAAGAAAATCATCATGAATTTGTTGTCTGCTGAATTTGCCCACAGCATGGTAAGTGTTGAATAAGCTTTTGTTTATTGGTGTAACAGGCAAGGGCAAAGCGACCATCATTTGTGGTGAAAGTTCTTCTACAACAGACTGAAGCAACTTAAAAAATGCCTTGAATCAGGTCACAGATACATAGAATTTGCATGTAGGCAGGCATTTTTCACAAACTTAAACGATTAAAACATAAATCACAAACAAATATAATCACACTGTTTTCATAAAACCAAATAAAAGTTTGACTAAAATCACACAAAAATTCACACTAACCCCTTAGTATATGTATAACAAAATTAGCAGACAATAGATGATTGATGTGCTCTTTTTTCCAGAAATGAAAATTGTTTCTTAATTTTCTTGGAAAATAATCATGTCCAATTTTATGTGATAAATAACAAAAGTATTTTTATTTCAATCTTAAATCAAAGATCAAAATTGTCGCAGACAATTCACTCTCAAATGTATGTTGTTTTTTTGTGTGTTTTTTTTTTTTTTTTTTTTAATTTTCAGAGAAAATAAGGCTTGGTATTTCATGTGAACCATCTGCAAGCAGAGAATTCACATGAGATGTCAATACTTATTTTCTCTGAAAAAAAGTTAGAGTGTTGTTTCTGCTGATGTATTAATGGCACTTTATAAAGGTTAACCATTAAAGTGCCCAATAAATTTGTAGCAGACGACATTCTACATTTTTAGTTTACAAATTTTTTTTTAGAAAAAAGACTTGACATTTCATGTGAATTATCTGCTAGGCAAACCAAAGCTCCAGAAGATAAGCTCTTTTTCACCAAACGATATTCATATTTTCCTATTTCTCCATGCAAACACATTGTGAGTAAAATCATAATTAGACTTGATTCACAGAGACAATACTAGTGAGGACCCACAGCATATGTTCCTGAGGAAATATCTGATAAAATATAAAAACTGTATTCACCCTAAATATTGGGCCACAGTAATCCCTTACCTTTCATGTCCAAATATTTCATCAAGTTCATTGTCGACTTGGTTTCAGAGAAGAATTTTCATAGGTCATATGAAATACAATGTCGCCTCAACGTCGATGCAACGTCATGACGTTGCATTGACGTTGAGGCGACGTTGTATTTACGTCATGTGCCTGCCGGGAGGGCAGTGGGGTTTTGGTTGGTTTGGAATTTAAGGTCCAAGTCAACACTATTAAGGTCAAGTTAAGCTGGTTGATTTACCAAATCTCAATTTTCCTGGGCAGGCTGTCCTCTAAGTGGTTAACGAATATTTGTGCACATCCTTTCACCAGAAACTGATAATTACCTTTCTTGGATCAGTGGAACAGAGAATAACTGTAGCAAATATTTCATGATCAACCTCCATGAAAGAATGTTGCCAGACCCTGCGGGAACTGAACCCATGACCTCCTGATCACCAGTCAGAATCGCATCTGATTGAGCCACCAAGCCAGTAAGGGAATGGTTTCAGAGAAGAATTTTCATAGCCCATACAATATCTGAGACATATTGGGGCAGTGGTTTCAGAGGAGAATTTTTCATAGGTCATATAATATCTGAGATATATTTAGGCAATGGTTTCAGAGGAGAATTTTCATAGGTCATTTGCTATCTGACATACTGAGGCAATGGTTTCAGAGGAGAATTTTCATAGTATATAATATCTGAGACATATTAGGACAATGTCAGCAGATGAGAATTTTCATAGGTCATTTGCTATCTGACATACTGAGGCAATGGTTCCAGAGGAGAATTTTCATAGGTTATATAATATCTGAGACATATTAGGACAATGTCAACAGATGAGAATTTTCATAGGTCATTTGCTATCTGACATACTGAGGCAATGGTTCCAGAGGAGAATTTTCATAGGTTATATAATATCTGAGACATATTAGGACAATGTCAACAGATGAGAATTTTCATAGGTCATTTGCTATCTGACATACTGAGGCAATGGTTTCAGAGGAAAATTTTCATAGGTTACACAATATCTGAGACATATTCAGTGTCAACAGATAAGAAATTTTCAGAGGACATTTGCTATCTGACATATAGGGGTGATGGTTTCAGAGGAAAATTTTCATATGTTATATAATATCTAAGACATACTGAGGCAGTGCTTTCAGAAGAGAATTTTCATAGGTCACATCACATGTATGACATATTGGGGCAGTGGTTTCAGAGGAGAATTTTGTAGGTCATATAATATCTAAGACATATTGGGGCAGTGGTTTCAAAAGAGAATTTTTACATATAATATCTAAAACATATTATTGCAATGGTTTCAGAGGAAATTTTTCATAGGTCATATATGTATGACAGATTGGAGCAGTGGTTTCAGAGAAGAACTTTCATTGGTGGACAGCAAAGACCTTGACTGCAGTGATGCATCATCTGACCAGGATGATGATTTGGTCATACCTCTTGATAAGGTGCTTTTCTCAACCAACTAGTATCTATATTTTTCTTATTTCTCGAGGAAAACATATGCTGTGGGTACTCATTAGAAGCACCTCGCTGAGGCACTTCTAATGAGTACTCACAACATATGTTTTTGTCCAGAAATAAGAAATCTATTTACCTGATACCCACTCTTATCTAGACCAATGTTTGGTGTTTCACATCTCACTCAAAACCATGTCAGTCATATCGAGCTGGTGGTTGGGTGACAATGAAAGGCTCTATGCAATGAAGTGTTGAATTCTGCCTATAGCAGGACTCAAACCTGGTACCTCACGATCTGAGTCAGCTCTGACTGCTTGACCATGCAGATGCTTCTCAGCTGATCTGGACATCTGCTGTCTGCACATGCTCAGTGAATTTTTGCATGGTATGTTTTGTCCAAAAAGAGTCTTCTCTGGAGCCCTTAACGTCATAACATTTCGAACAAAGAAATGTTTTAGTATTCAAAATGTCTAATAGGAGTGTTTAGTATTCAAAATGTCTAATATGAAGGTTTAAAAATACAAGAAGTTTCTATAGGTAGAAAATGAGAAAGAGTCACACTCATATATGCATGATACAAGTACTACAAAAACTTTGGTTTAGTTTCAAGAATAATCAAACTGAAGAGAACTAAGGCATTACATTATATTCTGTCAACTAATTTGGAACACTGGTTTAACAGCCCATTATACAGAATTTACCCTAAGTATTCGCACAGACTGACCTGGGCAAACAGTGTAGATCCTGATCAGATGCTGCATGCAGCATCTGATCTGGGTCTACACTGTGCCACTCATCCAGTAGTATTTTAGACACATCAACAGGTAGGAAAATGGGACACTCTCTAATTTTAGATGATGAGTTCTGGTTTAATGCTGCATCAACACATGAGGGTCAGTTGCATTGCAAATTTTAAGACATATATGGTAAAGATTTACACAGGTCTAGATAAGAATGGGTATCAGGTAAATAGTTTTTTTATTTTTCTCACTGAGGCGCTTCTAATGAGTACCCACAACATGGAGAAATAAAAGAATTATAGCTATTTTTTGGTGGAAAGAAAAGCGCTTTATAGCTATGGATTTAAGGTGTTGGAATATTTAGGGTAAATACAGTAATGCAGCGATGCTAGCTGTTACACAAAGATACAAAAAAACGGGAGATAAAATGTTACCTACGTCTAACATATTGAGACTGCGTCTTAAGTCTTGCTAAAAAAAAAGACAATAAAGGAAACATAAACAGTTGAATTTGGTAGGAAAGAAAACGAGACAGGACATCTGAGAACGCTAAAACACAAAGCGCAGGACACAAAAAAATATGTACAAACATTTATCTAATCCTTTTTTTTTTCTATATTTTTGGTTTTTCTTGTTTTGATTTTTCTAGTTTTTATTGCTTTTCTTTCTTTCTTTTTTTTTTAATTTGGCTGACCTGTATCATAATAAATCTGGTATGAGAAAAAACCCTGAATATAATGGGAAATCCAAAATGAATGGCAATAAAAATTCGAAATAAGAGATAAAAGAATTTAATATGGCTGACCCACAACTAACAAAATTGATTAACTTGAAAAGACTGGATACACCTGCAAAGATCTGACCACCATTTTGCAAAGGGTGACAACTTTTTCTGACGGGAAGTTGTCTTCACAGTATTTGAAACCTTTCAAAGATGAGAGCTGTTTTAATTGGGATGAATATGCTCCAAAAGCAGCCAATTCTTTCCTTTAACCTGTACCACTCTCTTGGCTAATTCAGCAGACAAAAACTGGTGGTAGATTTCTTATTTTTTCACAGAGAACAGGATTTGACATTTCATGCAAATTGTCCCCAATGGAGACAATTTGCATTAAATGTCAAATTCTGTTTTCTGGGAAAAATAAGAAAAAATTTCATATGTTGTCTGCTGAAAATTTTATCCACAGTGCTTAATGTTAAGGGTAGTCAACAACAAAAAGAGAGACAAATATTTCCTTTATAGACATTTCCCTTGGAGGTGTATCCACTCCCCTTAAAACTAAACAAATAAATACACAACTGTGAAGCGGGATCCTAACTTAAGGCTAGCACAACAAATTAAACTTACAGTACGCACGTAATGATATTTTGGATGAATAGCCTAAAAATCCAGAGAGAGCATTAGTGGAGAAAAACACAGCATCAGTGTTGAAATTAAGAGTTTCAGAGCAGCAGCAGGGGGAATATTTGACTGTTCTGAGAATCCAACATTTTTTACCACATACCAAACATCTAGGATCAAACTAGTCTGCACAGCTATAAAGTTTGGTCAGGACCTTCACTGATTGCCCACACAAAGCATTCGTTGGTAAGGACGATCACTGATTGTTCAAATAATGCAGTCATCTTTCAGCAGTTTGTGCATATAACTGATAGCAAAGTACCAGATCTATGCCTTTCCCAGCAATCATTTTTACCCTAAACATTTGCATACCTTAACCCTGGTCCTGCTGAACCCGGATATGCCCTGCCTTTGCAAACAGTTTAAATCCAGATCAGTTGGCTTCTGAAGAAGCCAACTGATCTGGACCTCACTGTTTGTCATTCAATATGTGAATTTGTATCAACAACTTGGATCAAGTAATGTGACTGGCTGATAATTAGAAGTGGGCATGGCATCTAAATTTTTTCAGCATGACAAGGGTTAAGGTGAGTCGACATACCTGATGAAATATTTCTGCCTTCCTTTGCAAAAGGAGACAGCTATTTCTTTGCAGACAGGAAATTGCCTCCTTGATATCTGAAACTTTTCAAAAAATGGGGGCTACTCCCAGAGGGAGCAAATTCTTTCCTTTAAGAGTAGCCCCAATTGAAGAAGGGAGGTAAATATCTCAATGAAAGAGTCATTCACCTTGACAGTGTATCATTTCCCCTTAACTCCTAATTGCACTAATGCTAAATTTGAACAAGTCCATTTATCCACCAGGCCGTGTGTCTAGAAATTGCTGGCTTAATTACAAATGGTATAGACCTTGAACAACTGCACCTAGAAGCAGTTTGATCTAAGTCTACAGTTTGTCCAGGCATGTCTGTCAGAATGTTTAGGGTAAATATGGTAAAAAAATTGACGAAGTTTTATGGCACAGTCAACCTATTAGTGCCATGTCAAGCGGGTCAGTTTACCTAACCACACTTTTCCTTGGCAGGCTTAGTCCTCTATGGGGTTAACCAGTATTTGTGCTATATGGTAATCAAATGTTGGATTTTCTTCATAAGGCAATAAGTTTCAGAGGCCATTTATTTTAAATGTTTCTAGATTATTTTTCTTCCATACGAATGTTCAGTTGGCAACAGTTTTTATAACTATTCATAAACAAACAGTATTGTTAAGATAAGACATGCCATTAGTTCATGAACATTGCCATTACTGACAGAAAGAACAGTTAAAACATGATTCATTATTGACAAAGAGAACAAAATCTGGACCCAGTTGTTCAAAACTTAACAAAGTTGTTTAATAGCTAAATTGTGACATTAAAATTTCTATCTTCAAATATGGCAAATACACTAATATGTTTTGGCTGAAAAAATAAGAGTAGCTAATCACATTTTTGGTAGCAAAAGCTACTTACATTTTTGCAACAAAAATATCAATGCATTTAAAAACAAGTTTGCCATTAACAAGCTTGTTAAGCTAACGGTGCTTTGAACAACTGGGCCCAGAACAGGTATATTAATATGTGAGACAAACATTTAACGAAGAAAGCTCAACAGAAACCTGACGTGGCAAGACATGTGCTTTACTGGTGGTAATTGTGGTTACCTAGAAACCAAACATAAATCAGCCCATACATATCAGCCAATCATGTGCCTACTATACATGTTCAATAAAGCACTAAACTTGCACCCCTCTCTACAGTCTATCATCTAAAATCCCAGTTTTTTTCCTTGTTAGTTTCTATAAGTTGACTTTTGACAGATGAATTGATGAGGTCTCTGAATGACCTTGCTAAAATGAAAAATCATATTTGTAGTGATATACTTAAGGTTACCATAAAATCCACAGTACTGGGACAGATCAGCCTGAGCAAGTGGTGTAGACCCAGATCAGATGCCACATAATGCAGTATCTGATCAGGGTGTACACTATTTGCCACTCATTCAGCAATATTTAAACACATCCAAAGGCACTAAATTTGACTTCAAATTCTAGGACATGTTTGGTAAGAAGCTAAGGTGTCCAATATTTAGGGTAAATATGGTATGTAAAATGTTAATACTTAACCCTTGTACTGCTGAATAAATTAAGATGCCATGCCCACTTCTAATCTTCAGCCAATCAGATTGCTTGATCCGGATTGTTGCTATCAATTCACATACTTCATGGCAAACAGTGCAGATCCAGATCAGTTGGCTTCTTCAAAAGCCAACTGATCTGGATCTACACTATTTGCAAAGGTAGGGTATATCTGGGTTCAGCACAACAAGGGTTAATACTTAAATAATAAATGAACAGTTCTTATGATAGAGCTCTGTATAACCAGCTGCTGTATACTTCCCTACCTCTATCTTCCTAGAATCTGCTTCACAGATTCCAAAATATTATAGCTTAAAAATTGGGAGGTTAAGAGTAGGAGTATATAAAACTTAAGACCTCTTTTTTTTTTTATAAAAAAAAATATTTCAAAATGTCCACACTTATATCTACAATGGACTCATCCTTGAAACTTCAATTTTCCCTTTCCACCATCATTTGATTTATGATGGCTGTTGCATATAAAACCAGTGGATTTGTGAAGGTGGAGTATTATTAATCCGCCATAAAAACATATGTTGCAGGTACTCATTAGAAGCTCATCAGCAAGGCAATTCAAATACCACAACATATGTTTTTATGGACAACCAGACAATTACCCCACAGTCATCATCCTATACTTCTCCATACCAACTCCTCTCGACAAAAAACCTTTTGCATGAATGCATGGAAAAAAATCATGCAATGTTATGTGCAGAAGTCTTTCCTGCCAGCAAAATATAATGTGGATTAATGTTTTTGTTTTCCTTTTGTTTTGTATGTTGTTGTTCTTGTTGTTGTTATTGTAACTGGCAGTTATTCTTTCTCATATATTCTTTATCTCTCTGTTTTCATTTTACTGCATCCATTATTTCTGGTCATAACCATTAACACTTAGAACTCATGAGTAAATTTTTCAGCAGGCAACATTTTGATTTGTTTTCTTACAGGATTTGACATTTCATGCAAATAGTTTACTGCTGGATGAGTTGCAAACAGTGTAACTCCTGATCAGATATCACATTCTACACTATCTGACATAGGTCTACTCTGTTTGCTCAGACCTGTTTGTCCCATTACTCAGGGTAAGTACCTTAACATTTGTCATACTTAATATTAAAATAAAATTAAGATGCCCCGCCCACTTCTAAATTTCAGATTCCTTGATCCAGATTGTTGACATAATTTCATATACTGAATGGCAAACAGTGCAGATCCAAATCAGTTGGCTTCTTCAGAAGCCAACTGATCTGGATCTACACTGTTTGCAAAGGCAGGGTATATCTGGGTTCAGCAGGACAAGGGTTAAGTTAGAGAAACTGGATAAGCAGTCTCTTGAAAATTTAAATCTTTTCATCTAAAATTTTGTGTGCAAGTCTTCCAAAGGACCAGAAAATATAAAACCTGTTTTTGTTTGTGTTAAGGTTTTATGGCCAAGTCAACCCACTGGGGTCATGTTGAGCGCATCAGTTTACCTAACCACACTTTTTCCTGGGCTGGATTAGTCCTCTAAGTGGTTAACCAGTTCTTGTGCACATTCTTTTGCCAGAAACTCACAGCTGCCCTTCTTGAATCAGAAGAAGGGAGAGAGTGACCAAAGAAAATATTTCATGATCAATCTCCACGAAAGGATGTTGCCGGACCCTGTGAGGATTAAACCTGCGACCTCCTATCTCCAGTCAGATGCACATCCAACTGAATTAACAAGGCCGGCTAAAACTTGTTTAGCCCGCCAAAAATTAATCTATCTATCTATCTCTTCATACAGCATACACCCTCAATTGCCAATCATTAATTTTTTTTTCCCCAAAACAAATCCATGTGGCAAGAATTTCATTATTTTTCTTTTTCTATCAGGACCACTATTGGCCATGTATGTGAGTACATTTGTTGTAGTTCAATCTAGAATGTTATGAGTTGTTTTCCTTTAATAAACTCTCCTATAGTTTGGACCAATATTCTTCTACACTCTTCCACTGCATCAATAAATTTTGACAACTCTCTGGAACCATTTCTAATGTGGTTTTGCTGAATTTGTTTTGTCTTGGTGTGTGTGTCTATTGCGGAATGTAAAGTGACATATTTTGTAAACAGTATTGCTCTGATGAAATAGTTTCGCTCTGATGAAATAGTTTCTCTCTGATGAAATTCTTTTCATACAAGTTAATCCTTTCACCCGAGTTTCTGAATTGGACTCTTTTGTCTTCTGAATTTGGATATTTCTATTGTTGTAAAGATGGGTTTCAGTCAGAAATCAAAAACAGGGCCCAGTTGTTCAAAACTAACGATGTCATTAGTTAACATATTGTTAAAACTTTGATCATTAAATACGGCTTTATGCTTATATTTTTGCTGAAAAAATGTGAAAAGCTACTCACATTTTTTCAGCAAAAAATACCTGTGAATTAGATATTGTACTTACTAGAACAGTTAACATTTTGACCACTAACAAGCTTATTAAGCTAACAATGCTTTGAACAACTGGGCCCAGAATGGCAAACAGTGTAGATCCTGATGAGACAGCTTGTTACTAGATCTACACTGTTTGCACAGGTATCTGTTTTGGTCTGTAAGGCTGAAAGGGTTACAGTAAGACAGAGAACACAGACAGACAGCAGCATGACACAATGGAAATACATATAGTGGGACAAAAACGTGAGACATTTGACAATCATATAACACAAGGTATTAAGTCAAAGGCAACATGGGGCAATTTTCATATATAAAATAATCAACAACAGGTAGACAATTGTAATATTGTCATTACCCTAAGTACTGGGACACACAGGCTTGAGCTAATGGTATAGACCCAGATCACCACAGAATGAGGTTCTGGTCAGGGTCTACAATATCTGCCACTATCAAGCAACACATCAACAGACAGTAAAATGGCCCTGTTTAAATTTCAGGACAAGTATGGTGAAGAGTTATGGTGTCCGCATATTTAGGGTAAACATGAGAATACTGAAGAAAATGTTAGGACCATTCAAAGGATGGAAAGAGCCGCATCTTAGGAAACAATACTACATGATATATGTGAATAGTGGTCATGACCAGACTGCATATCCAAGCAGTCCTGGGCCCAGTTGTTCAAAGCTAACGACGTCGTTAGTTAACGATTCGTTAAAATTTACATCGAGTGATACACAAATATACTGAAATTTTTTGCTGAAAAAATGTGCAAAAGCTACTCACATTTTTTCAGCAAAAAATATCAGAATATTGTGTATTGAATCCGCTAAAACAGTTAATGAAATGACCCTTAACGAGCTTGTTAAGCTAACGACGCTTTGAACAACTGGGCCCTGTTGTCTTATTTTTTTATCTCTTTATTATTTGCTTATACATTCTGTTATTTCCAGTGGCTGTATCTCCTATGGTTGGCAAACAGGTATTTATGAATGTTGGGATTCAAAGATTCATGGCCATACTTTTATTCTCTTATTTCCCACATCAACCCACCATGTCAACCTATGCGTCCAAAAATTAACTGCTACCGTTTTGCAATAGTAAATATACTACAGCTCTGTAAAGTTTGTTGTTTTTTTTTTTTAAGCTGTGTTCATAACTGTATTTGATCTAATTATCACACTGCGCAGTTACACAGTTTCAAAACTACCAGCACCAGGAAATCTTGTGATAAAATATATTCCTACCCGTACTAAGGGTACACTTAAAAAAAAAGATCTGTGAAGGAGTTATCAAATAATACTTATGCAGTGCTTTTGTGCATTTTTCATCTGATTTATAAAAGCGTATGTTTTGGTAGTTGATGCAATTCAAATGGGTAACAACATATGCATTTATAAAGAAGTAGACAAACAGTACACTGGCTGATGCAATCTGAAGACTACTGAATGGCTTGACTATGCGTTTATAGGGGTATGTGCAGTAATTAGGTCGAATACAGTATTTACAAGCGAGTAAAGCTGATAAAGTGTCTTACTTGATAACATAACATTGTTGCCCGGGTGAGATTTGAACATGGTACCACTAGAAAAGTCGTACATATTAGCTGCAGTGGTCCTGCCATCTTGGAGTTAAAAATATTGTCTGTATACCTTTTTTTACCTGAAACGCCATCTGTTATGGGGACAGAGTCTAGTCACTCTAGTAGCACCTGTACACATGTTTTCTACAGGTTTGCCTCCTTTTTTTCCTGAGACTTTCACTGCTGATAAGGTGTCATAAAAACCATGAATGGGCAACAGAAGTCTGTTCAGTTTGTGAGACACCCACGTAAGGAATTTATCTTTTACAAATGTTTCTCCAAAAGATTTTACTTTTATCTACTAAATATCAAGAAGTGGCCCCCCTCCCAAACTCCAATCCCCCCTACCAAAAAGTTCAAAACTGTTAATAACCAATGGAACTACTTCCAGAACCACTATTGGTACAGGATATCTTATGTCAACCAAACACATAGCTCTAGATAGAAAGGGGTATCAGGTAAATATTTTTCTTATTTCTCCACAAAAGACATGTTATGGGTACTCATAAGATGAGCCTCACTGAGGTGCTTCTAATAAGTACCCACAATTTATGTTTTCCTGAAGAAATAAGAAAAATATTAACACTTTTTGGTTGAAAAAAAAAAAGCCTTATCTAGAACTAGGCAAACATGGAGTCAAGAATCATGTTCTTGTGTCTGTGTGTGAGTAACTTGCTATCTACCAAACCAATCTAATCAGGCTGCTGATGAAATCTTTCAGTATTCAGATTTATTTTTGTTCTCTTTCATTTATTTTTCCATGAAAATACATCCAGATATCTCATTAGCATCATCTCACCACATGTGATTGTTCTACTGAGCTCCATCTCACCATGTGAGATTATTCTAATGAGATCCTACAATATATGAACCATAATGTGAGACCATCTATTTTTAGACGTGTGTACAGCAAAGGCTCTGATCAGCCTGCATATCAGTCATGACACTGCCTGCCATAAGAAACCTTGGATAACTGACTATCCACAAAGAGCCAGTGAAGAGTCTTATCAGACTGCCTGGCCCCAAGGTTATAAAACTTTTTCATGCTTAACTCAACTGAGCATGAAATTTCACTTGGTCATAAAAATAAAAATATCAACAATTAAAACTTTTTTCATGCTCAACTCAGCTGAGCATGCTCAGCTGAGTTGAGCATGAAAGAAGTTTTCAAGAATTGTCAGTATTTTAAGATTTATACGCAAATTAAATTTCATGCTCAGTTGAGTTGAGCATGAAAAAAGTTTTATAACCTCGTGGCCTGAATGCACATGCTGTCTAAATCTTCACCAGACACACATGCCATCAAGAACATGACCTCACACTGCAGCTGGGGAAATAATTGTCTTTCTGAAGAAATAAGAAAATATCTATATTATCATTTCAAAAACAATACACAGCTTCAGATAAGGCACTTTTTTCAATCAGAAAATATTGATCATCATGAAAACATACCTATATAATTTTGACCCCCTTGAACCCCACTTTTATACAGTAAAACTGGGGTTTACAGGGATATACATTATTTTTCTTATTTCAGCTCAAAACATAGATTGTAGGTACTCATTGGACCACCTCAGTAAGGCTGTTCTAATGAGTACCCACAATCTATGTTTTGAGCAGAAATATGAACAAGAGGCCCACGGGCCACAGTTCGCTCACCTGAGTGACAAAGCCACTGCAGACATGCAGATGTTCCCAATAATATATGCAAAGATTCAGCCATAAGGCATCCTTGGTTTTGGAGAATAAGATTTTTAAATGTATTTTTCCCATACAAATGCATAGGGAAGCAAACTTGTACGACCATTATTTTAGCAACTTTGGTAGACCCCCTGTCCCCGATGATTTAAGCAAAGATTCAGCCCCAAGGCATCCTCGGTTCTGGAGGAGAAGATTTTTAAAGGTTTTTACCATATATGGGCATGGCGGCCATCTTGGTCAATGATCCGCGATCATTTTAGCAATCTTTCATTCCCCCAACCTAAGGAGGCTCCATATGAAATTTGTGCAAAATTGGCCCAGAGGCTCCAGAGGAGAAGTTGTTTGAAATTCTGAATATTTTTCCCATACAAATGCATAAGGAAGCAAATTGACCTCATGGTAAAAAGGTCAAATGTCAATGTACGACCATTATTTTAGCAACTTTGGTAGACTGCCAGTTTCCGATGATATATGTAAAGATTCAGCCACAAGGCATCCTCGGTTTTGGAGAACAAGATGTTTAAAGGTTTTTCCCATACAAATGCATAGGGAAGCAAACTTGACCTTGCCGTAAAAAGGTCAAATGTCAATATACAACATTTATTTTAGCAATTTTGGTAAACCTCCCGTCCCCAATGACTTATGCATAGAGTCAGCCCCAAGGCATCCTCGGTTCTGGAGGAGAAGATTTTTAAAGGTTTTTACCATATATGGGCATGGCGGCCATCTTGGTCAATGAACTGCGACCATTTTAGCAATCTTTCATTCCCCCAACCTAAGGCCGCTCCAAATGAAATTTGTGCAAAATTGGCCCAGAGGCTCCAGAGGAGAAGTCGTTTGAAATTCTGAACATTTTTCCCGTACAAATGCATAAGGAAGCAAAATTGACCTTACCATAAAAAGGTCAAATGTCAATGTACGACCATTATTTTAGCAACTTTGGTAGACCTCTAGTTTCCGATGATATATGTAAAAATTCAGCCATAAGGCATCCTCGGTTTTAAAAAACAAGATGTTTAAAGGTTTTTCCCATACAAATGCATAGGGAAGCAAACTTGACCTTGCCGTAAAAAGGTCAAATGTCATTATACGACATTTATTTTAGCAATTTTGGCAGACCTCCCATCCCCGATGACTTATGCAAAGATTCAGCCCCAAGGCATCCTCGATTCTGGAGAAGAAGATTTTTAAAGGTTTTTACTATATATGGGCATGGCGCCCATCTTGGTCAATGGACCGCGACCATTTTAGCAATGTTTCGTTCCCCCAACCTAAGGAGGCTCCATATGAAATTTGAGCAAAATTGGCTCAGGGGCTTCAGAGGAGAAGTCGTTTGAAAATGTTAACGGACAGACGCACGGACGGAAGAACGGACGGACGACGGATGCAAAGTGATCACAATAGCTCATCTTGAGCATAGCTCAGGTGAGCTAAAAATATCAGAATTTTATTATCTGAAAATTTTCATTTTGGTAGTAAAACTTTTCAGTATATTTGAATAGGCATGTTTTGGTAATGATTTTTCTTATTTTTTTCATGGAAACATATGTTGTGGGCACTTCTAATGAGTACCTACAACATATATTTCCATGGAGAAGTAAGAAAAATGTAATGTTGATACCCCACTTATCTAGAGCAAGGATGATATCTTATCAACAGCCCTGGATCTAATGTATAAGCCAACAGTCCTACTCAGATTGCGCAAATATGAAAGCTTGACAAGGCCATTCACTATTCACATTTATCGTAAGGCACCATTCCCGTGATTTGGCGATGTTATATGAATAGCTCCAAAAAATTCATGTTTTCATGCTTCCTACCCGTTTATTTTTGTAGAAAGATGACGCTCTTGATCCGAAACTAGCTGACGAAGGGCACTACAAGCACAAGTTCACATAATACACAATGTAAATAGGTCCCTTAATTGTGCTTTGGGTGGAGATAAAATGAGAGAAAAATTTATATATTACCTTTTTTTTTTTTTTTTTTTTGTTAATATACTGTTGTTATATTTCTTTTTTTTTTTTACAAACTGCATAACTGGTTCCACTAATTTATTTTTCATGTCAAGATGTGCAATGTGACTACTTTATTATGTTTTGCGGTAAGACATCACTGAGATAGAACTTCCATCATTTCAATGAATTATAATTTGGAGTTCCAATCACCATAGCAGCAGATGTCATTCTGAAATTTTTTTTTTTTCTTTTATTTTTCAGAGAAATTAAGGATTGACATGTCATGTGAATTGTCTGCCTAGCAGACAATTCACGTGAAATGTCAAACCTTAGCCTGCACCTGCTACTGTTTTATTTGGAACTATACCGGTTAAAGGGAATATAAAACCTTATAAAAACACCTCCATAAAATTTATGCTAATCCATACCAGAGAGACGAGCTAGGAGAATGAGGGACAAAGTGAATGACAGTGCAGAAACAGAAGAAATACTAACATACCACTTTCCCCTACCTGCTGTAAGTACAGCAGGCCTTTACCACCACCCTCCCACCAATTCCTTTCTTAACCCTTGGCATGCTGAATAAATCTAGATGTCATGCCTGCTTCTTATTTTCAGCCAATCAGATTACTTGATCCAGGTTGCTGATACAAATTCACATACTTAATGAAGCCAACTGATCTGGACCTTCATTGTTTGCAAAAGCAGGTTCAGCAGACTAGGGTTAAGAAGCTACTTTCATAACAGAGCACACTTCATAAGCAGTTGTTCTTAAAACTGTATTGTGCCGAGACTCAAATGGTTATAAACAAATGCCCTAGAATTATCAACCCTTATCATGCTGAATACATTAAGATGCCATGCCTACTTCTAACTGTCAGCCAATCAGATTAGTTGATCTAGATTGTTGATACAAATTCGGATACTTAATGACAAACAGTGCAGATCCAGATCAGTTGGCTTCTTCAGAAGCCAACTGATCTAGATCTACACTGTTTTTGCAAGGCAAGGCATATCCAGGTTCAGCAGGACTTGGGTTAGTTGTAATCAGAAGCAAACAAGCCCAATATACACTTAAATTGAACCACCATAAATAAACATTTGAGGGGGAAGAACTATGTGTTGATTACTCCTATTCTTCTGTGTTGATTAAGTTTTATAGTAAAGCGAGAAGATTGACAGATAATTTCAGAATTGGCTTTCTTGATTACCTATATATATTTTCCCTAACAAATAAGAGAGAAACAAAAAAAAAACACACACAGAATAGAAGCTAGAGATTCAAAGCATCATAATATGCTTGCTCACATAAACATGACCATCCCACATAAACATGACCATCTTGAAACAAACTATTGAAATCAAATGTGTCCCTTTAAAGAAAAAACAAAAATGCATATGATAATGTTAACCCTCCTCTTGCTAAACACTACATGCCCTGTCTTAGCAAACAGTGTAGATCCAGATCAGTTGGCTTCTGAAGAAGCCAACTGATCTGGATCTGCACTGTTTGTCATTAAATATGTGAATTTCTATCAAAAACCCAGATCAAGTAATCTGATTGGCTGGAAATTAGAAGTGGGCATGGCATCTTAATTTATTCAGCATGACAAGGGTTAAATGTTTTCTATCAAATTTACCCTAAGTATCTGGACAGACAGGCCTTAGCTAACAGTATACGAGGGATGTTCGAAATGAATTGCTTATTGTCCTCTAGCTCGATATCCACGTGGGGCAAGATAAAAACCAATACATATCTGTATAGGGCTTTTCAATATCTACACAATGGTGTATAAATGTACATGTTAGACTAAGTGTAAGACATAAAATTTGCCATTTGAATACACGCAGTCATTGACCACTGCAGTAAAAATGGTTGGTAGAAGCGTCGACAAAAAAGATGAAATACGGGCTAACATCAAAGCTCGCTCAAAACTTGGTTGTTCTTTGAAGTTGCTGATGACTGAAATTTCTACTGCTTTTGGACCTTCTTGTGTGTCTTATGACACGGTTCGGCGGTGGAAAAAGAAATTTGAGTCTGGTGTAGAGTCCATCAAAAATGCACCGAAATCAGGTAGACCAAAATCTGCATCTCGTAAAGAAATCGTTTCCAAAATAAAGGAAATCATTGAAGAAGATGCCAGATTTACAGTTCGTGATATTGCACGAAAGGAAGGCATATCACTATCAACGGTTCACCTTATTTTGAAGAAGCATTTGAAAGTCAGAAAGATTTCTGCTAGATGGGTGCCACATCTGTTGACTGATAAGCAAAAGAGGCAACGGGTTAAAGTGGCCAAAAAGCTGCTTCAAATGTTTCCAAAATATGACAAAAAGCAGTTTGCCAATGTCGTCACAGGTGATGAAACCTGGGTCCATTATTTTGAGCCCGTCAGAAAGGTTAGCAATAAGATCTGGGCCACTAAACACAGCAAACGCCCAATAATTGCCAAACGTTCTTTGAGTACAAAGAAGGTTTTGTATGCAATCTTCTTCTCTGGTGAAGGAGTTGCAATAAAACTGCCAGTGAAAAAGGGCAAAAGCATCACCGGAAAGTACAAAAAAGACGTAGTACTGAAAAAAGTATTATCAGAAACGACGCCCTGCCACTGGTTTTAAACATGTCCGTCTTCTACATGACAATGCCCCAGCTCATACCTCCGCAATATTTACGGCAGTTTTGAAGAAAGAAAAAGTAACTGTTTTGCCTCGCCCCCCGTATTCCCCAGACCTTGCCCCATGTAATTTCTTTTTGTTTCCGAAATTGAAAGCATTCCTTGCTGACCGGAAATACCAGTCCCGACAGGCACATGGATCTGCCATTCATCAGTACCTTATTACTGTGCCCAAATCAGCGTACCGTGACGCCTTCAAGAAGTGGATACATCGGCTGAAACTTTGCATTTCTAGCCACGGGGAGTACTTCGAGGGCATGAAATGAGTACTTTTGGGCTAACTTGAAATTTGAAGTCTCCAGATAGTAATAAGCAATTCATTTCGAACATCCCTCGTAGATGCACATCAGATCCAGCAAAATTGGACTTTACAAGGTCTACACTGTTCGACACTGGTTTGGAATTTTTTAGATGCATTAACAGACAGTAATATAGTACTGTTCAAATTTAGGACATGTAAGGTAAATAGTTAAGGTGTCTCAATACTTAGGGTAAATATGGTAATTCTTTTGTTACTTGATAAATTCAAAAATATATATATTAAAATAACAGTAATAATGATAACAAATAAATAAATAAAAGTGTCTTGAATCAGATGCATGAATAATTTCCAAACAATCATCCACCCCCCCCATCCACCCCCCCCCCCCCCCCCCCCCCCCCAACCCCCCTAATAATTAATCAAACAATATCCTTAATTATTGAGAAAAAAAAAAATAACAACAGTTTTCACAATACATTTTTTTTTCACAACAGACATGCAGTAAAGGAAAATTTCTTACCGAGAACGAGCCCTCCCAAATAATCACTGGTCATATCATCGTCTCTTATCTCTTGTGCAAAATAGGGTGAGTAGAGTTCACTGGTGCGTAAAATCTCTAAAACTTTATCTAAAGCTTGGACAACGGTGATGGGACTATTTTCCTGGGCTGCGTTTATAATATTTATCACCTACAAGAAAAGTGGTTAATATAAGCACTTCTAACTGAACTGAGCATGAATACATGTAAGAACCAAACCGAGCAGCCTCCGCTGTATTAACGTAAAAAAATTCAGCAGATGATATTTTGAAATAATTTCTTATTTTTTGCAGAAAGTAAGAAAAATATTATCAATCTGTCATCTATTGAATTAGTCCTGAGAGTGTTTAACCCTTGTCCTGCTGAATAAATTAAGCTGCCACGCCCATTTCTAATTTTCAGCCAATCAGATTACTTGATCCAGATTGCTGATAAATACTCATATACTTAATGGCAAACAGTGTAGATCCAGATCAGTTGGCTTCTTCAGAAGCCTCTTCAGAAGCCAACTGATCTGGATCTACACTGTTTGCAAAGACAGGACATATCCGGGTTCAGCAGGACAAGGGTTAATACCTAGCAGCTGGGTAAAAGTTTCAGCAGGCAACATTTTGAAATATTTGTCCTATTTTTCCTAGAAAATAGGATCTGACACTTCATGCTAATTGTCTCCTAAGGAGACAATTGGTATGAAGTGTCAGATCCTATTTTCTAGGAAAAATGAAAAAAAAAAAATATCATCAGTTTGTTATAAGCTGAATTTGTCCATAGCATGGAAAGTGTTGTTAAATTTAAATTTACCTTAATGTGTCCAAGAAAAAATAAGCAGACAACAACTGAGTGATTTTTTCTTATTTTTACTGAAAATATTTCTTGACAAATCATAATATGTACGAAATGTCAACCATATTTCTTTGAAAAAAAAAAAAAAAAGAAACATGTTTTACAAACTTCATTTGCTGTTATTTAAATTCCATGGATTAACGCTTAGCACTCTGGGTAAAATTTTCAGCAGACGGCATTTTGAAATATTTTTCTTATTTTTCTCAGAAAACAGGATATGACATTTCATGCAAATTGTCTCCTAAGGAGACAATTTGCATGAAATGTCATATCCTGTTTTCTGAGAAAAATAAGAAAAATATCATCAATCTGTCGTCTGCTGAAAATGCCCAGAGAGTGGTAAAGGTTAAAGATCAGGTATCACAGAGGCTGCTACAGCAGGTTATATAAGCATGAACTACTGCATAAAAAATATCAGAACTAAACTGTAATTCTGTGCATGGCTATTATGTCAGAACTAAACTGTAACTGTGCATGGCTACTCAGGGATAAAAACAGTGTTCAGTTAAGAGGGTTACCATAATAAAAAACATTTTTCTTATTTCTCTGTCAAACATACTTTTTGGGTGCATATCAGAAGTGCCTCACCAAGGCACTTCTAACGCATACCCACAACATACGTTTGAATGGATAAAATAAGAAAGTTATAAGAAGTTTTTGGTTGACTAAAATGCTTTTATCTGAAGTACTCTATACAGAAAAATCAGCTGTTAACCCATTGTAGACTGAATGAACTCACCTACACTATATTTTGGAAGAACCCAATTTCAATTTTAGGTAGGTCAGGCTATGATATTTAGATATTCCACGAGAAAAATAGCTAAACTATTTGCAAACAGTGGAGACCCTGATCAGACGCCGTGTTCTGCGGCATCTGATCTGGGTCTGCACTGTTTGTCAATTACCATTTAAGGGGTCTCCTGACTACAATGGTTTAAATGAGAAAATGGCCCTTATTCAGTTTGCAGAAAACAAAGGGCAAGATCAGCCTGTCAGCATTAACAGCACTTTAGCTCTTGGTAAGCAACTTTTTTAAACTGAAAATATTGATAATTTCTAATTTCTCAGAAAAAAAAAATAATCATATATTGTGGGTACTCATTAGAAGCATCTCATAGAGGTGCTTCTAACGAGTACCCACAACATGTTTTTTTCTGGAGAAGTCTGAAATTTCTTCATGTTATACCCCTTTTATCTAGAGCTCTGTAAGCCATGGTATTTTCACCATATAATATGGGAAATGAGGAAAATTTTGGCTATTAAGCAAATTAAGAAAGATGTATGCACTAAAAAGGTCATTAGAAGTAAAAAACACACTGAAAAGCCAGTTTAAAAATTGCAAAATTCTGAACTCTACCTAATAATTAGTGGTAAATGTTAAACACATGGACAGGCAAGGAATTCTGGATCCCATGGCTCTAAATAATCAGACAATCTACAGAAATATTTTTGTACTTTCTCCATGGAAACATATTATCAGTATATTGTGGACATTTATTAGAACCACCATAGCAAAGCATATCTGATGTGGACCTACAACAGATATTTTTGTGGAGACTAAGAACAATCCTGTATTTTTTTTTTTTTTTTTTTTTTGAAAATGGTCTTATCTAGATCTATGACAGACTACTATGGGATATTGGGATATTACCCCTTAAACTGCCAATCGCAACGACTGTCATCTGCTTTGTCATCTGCTTGCGATTTTAAAAGTCATTTTTGCAAACAGTGTGGACCCAGATCAGACTGCTCCTTTAGGAGCAGTCTGATCAGGGTACACACTGTTTGCCTGTATGCAAAAATATGTTTAAAAAGTTTGCAAGAATATTCAGCAGACAACATACACAGATGACATTTTCAGATGCAGGTTTTCCTTGGCATTTTAAGGGTTAACACTTACCATGCTATGGGTAAATTCAGCAGATGACAATTTGATGATTTTTTTCTTATTTTTCCTAGAAAATAGGATATGACACTTCCTGCAAATTGTCTCCTCAGGAGACAACTTGCATGAAATGTCAAGTCTTATTTTTAGGAAAAATAAGAAAAATATTCCAAAATGTCTGCTGAAATTTTTACCTATTTGCAAAGTCTTCAATATCAGCCTAGATAAGATGGCTATTAGACAAATATTTTTCTTATTTTTTCCAGGAAAATGTAATTTCTGTTTACTTGTTGGAAGTCTCACCCTTATAATCACCACAATGAGGCACTTCTACTGAGTACCCACACCATATGTGTTTGTAAAGAAATAAGAAAAAATATTCATACTTTTTTGTATAAACTAGAAATGTGTTTGTAAAAACACTATGCTCACAACTATATGTTTGTAATACAAAATGCAAAAGTTGGAAATACAGTCAAACCTGTTTTAAAGGCCACCTGTATTAAGCAATCACCTGCCTTGATAGGCCACAATTTCAGATCCCATTAACAGTAAAGAAGTGTAAATTTACCTGTATTAAGCAAGCACCTGTCTTAAGCGACCAGTTTTTGGCTTTCCCATAGGTGCTTGCTTAACACAGGTTTAACTGTAGGCATAACTCTTACAAAATTAAGCAGACTTTTTTCCTCAAAATGTAATCAGGTGACATGCTCTTCAGCCAAGCTTCAAGGCCCATGCTCATATAATTATCAATATATCTTGCTCACAAGCAAAGCATGATTGACAAATGGATGGACAGCCAAACAACCCAAAAGCAATATAAACTCGCAACTTCTTTGAAGTTGAGGGCATTAAAAAAGCATCTGGTCTGGACATAGCATATTTTTAACCGAAATTACTGATATTTTTCTTATTTCTCCTTAAAACATATGTTGTGGGTACTCATTAGAAGTGCCTTGATAAGGCTAATGAACACCCGCATCATATGTTTTCTCTGAGAACGGAGGATACCTGCTCTTATCTGGAGGTATTTCTGGAGCCATGTATGTACTGAAAGATTCCTTTTTTCCCATGGTACAGCTGATGTGACATGTAGTGGTCCATCAGTCTACAGGTTTTTTAACTTGTCTGTTAGTAACCAAGCATAGAACTATCTGACAATAACTTCACACATCTTCAACACTTTAACGCTTAGCATGCTGGGTAAAAGTTTCAGCAGACCAGACTGAAATATTTTTTATTTTTCCCAGAAAATAGGTTTTGACATTTCATGCAAATTGTAAGGAGACCATTTGCATGAAATGTCACAGCATATTATCTGGGAAAAATGAGAAAAAATTCGTCAGTTTTTCATCTGCTGAATTAGCCCAGAGGGAGTGGTAAATGTTAAAAGCATAGAAAAATATCTACATTTTAACTAATGATACCAGATATTATAATCCCCATTCTTTTTTCAGCTGACTTGTCAACTAATGAAAACTGTTGTTTTGCCAAAATTTAATGTGAATATGGATACATTTCCAAGAAAATTAATTCTGTGGAACTTCTCTTAAAAGAAACAAGGCAGATAAATCAAACACTGAAGGGCTACTCTTAAAGGAAACAAGGCAAATAACTGACATTGTGGAGTTACTCTTAAAGGAAACTGGATACATCTCCAAGGCAAATAATTCTGACATTGTGTTGCTACTCTCAAAGGAAACAAAGCAAATAACTCTGACATTGTGGAGCTACTCTTAAAGGTTACAAAGCAAATAACTCTGACATTGTGGAGCTACTCTTAAAGGAAACTGGATACATCTCCAAGGCAATTAACTCTGACATTGTGAGGCTACTCTTAAAGGGAAATGGATACATCTCCAAGGCAAATAACTCTGACATTGTGGGGCTACTCTTAAAGGGAAATGGATACATCTCCAAGGCAAATAACTCTGACATTGTGGAGCTACTCTTAAAGGAAACTGGATACATCTCAAAGGCAAATAACTCTGACATTGTGGGGCTACTCTTAAAGGAAAATGGATATATCTATCTCCAAGGCAAATAACTCAGACATTGTGGAGCTACTCTTAAAGGAAAATGGATATATCTCCAAGGCAAATAACTCTGACATTGTGGGGCTACTCTTAAAGGAAAATGGATATATCTCCAAGGCAAATAACTCTGACATTGTGGGGCTACTCTTAAAGGAAAATGGATACATTTCTGAGGCAAATAACTCTGACATTGTGGGGCTACTCTTAAAGGAAGGAAGACCTCACTGACAGATAAGAAGTGACTAACCTGACAGATGAATCCCCTTCTCAGGTGGGTCACTCTTAAAGGGAAATGGATACATCTCCAAGGCAAATAACTCTGACATTGTGGGGCTACTCTTATAGGAAAATGGATACATCTCCAAGGCAAATAACTCTGACATTGTGGGGCTATTCTTATAGGAAAATGGATACATCTCCAAGGCAAATAACTCTGACATTGTGGGGCTACTCTTAAAGGAAAATGGATATATCTATCTCCAAGGCAAATAACTCAGACATTGTGGAGCTACTCTTAAAGGAAAATGGATATATCTCCAAGGCAAATAACTCTGACATTATGGGGCTACTCTTATAGGAAAATGGATACATCTCAAAGGCAAATAACTCTGACATTGTGGGGCTACTCTTATAGGAAAATGGATACATCTCAAAGGTAAATACCTCTGACATTATGGGGCTACTCTTAAAGGAAAATGGATATATCTCCAAAGCAAATAACTATGATATTGTGGGGCTACTCTTAAAGGGAAACTGATACATCTCCAAGGCAAATAACGCTGACATTGTGGGGCTACTCTTATAGGAAAATGGATATATCTCCAAAGCAAATAACTATGATATTGTGGGGCTACTCTTAAAGGGAAACTGATACATCTCCAAGGCAAATGACTCTGACATTGTGGGGCTACTCTTAAAGGAAGATAGACCACACTGACAGAAAAGAAGTGACTAACCTGACAGATGAATCCCCTTCTCAGATGGGTCACTCATAAAGGGAAGAATTTGCTTTGAAGGTTATCAATTTTTATCTTCAAAGGTATCCCCATTTATGAAGGGAGATAAATATTTTCAGATTAGGGTGATCTCCCTTGTAAGTATATCTATTCACCTTAAAAAGTCTGGAGTTAATAATTATATTCAGCATGCTATTAGTTTACACAGGTTTGATTGTTGGCCCATGAGTACTGATATGTGTTTGTAACTTACTAAGTAAGAAACATAAACAGGGTATTCAACTTAAGTTACATCACAATGGCAATATATATCAATTACAGCAACATGATAAGATGAAAACAGAGCAATGTTTTGGCTACACTGAGTAAAGATGATGCATTACACTCGGGCTACTCTTACTCTGAGCAGATATTGCTTTTGGATTACTTAGGGGAAACATGGTCCTTGCTTGTCTATATTGGGCAAGACATTCCTTGTGTGAGAGACTGGGAAAGATATGCTTTGTTAGGGTTCCATTGAGCAAAGATGAGTTTTGCTTTAGCTACTGAAATACCGTATTTGACTTAATTACCACTCTGTGTGCTTAGGTTTTTCAGAAATACTGGGAACACTCAGTTGTGGTAAAGTATGAATCTACCTAATAAGGGTACACTATAAAAAATTAGAATAGGATTTATTTGATGATGATAATGCGATTTTTTCTGATTTTCTTTATAAAGGCATATGTTGTGAGTACTCATAAAGGCATATGTTGTGTGTACTCATTTGAATTGCATTGACAAGTCAATGCAATTCAAATGAGTACCCACAACATATGCCTTTATAAAGAAGTAAAGAAAAAGTATACTGGCTGTAATCTGAAGAGTATGGAATTTCTTGACTGTGCGCTTATAGGGGTATGTGGAGTAATTAGATCAAATACGGTGAGTTTGTTTTATTTGGGTTTTATGTCTCTTTCAACAATCTTTCAGTCATATCACAATGACTACTAAATAAAGACAGCCTTTGCTTAAGCTACTATGCAAGCTATACCTTGACTGAGTTACCAAATAGACAGCACTTCCTTTAGCCACTGAGAAAGGTGTGCTTGGCTTGGGTTAGTATGACAGATGTCCCTGGCTTGGGATATTGGAAAGAAAGTGTGGCTGTGCAGATGCCTAGTTTTTGCTATGAACACATGTTCAAAGATTCCAACCTCATTTAATTCTATCAAATTTGTATGGCATTCTTAAATCCCACAAAAACTATTCACTTGGTCCGCATTGTTTACCAAGGTTGCATCTGTTATTATGAGAATCTTCAGTCTGCTTGGTTGTAGATCAACCTACCGTATTCGACCTAATTACCACACTGTGCGCTTAGGTTTTTCAAAATTACTGGGAACACTCCGATGTTATAAAATATGTACCTATACCTATTAAGGATACACTATAAAAATGATGATCATGCAATTTTTTTTCTGATTTTCTTTATAAAGGCATATGTTGTGGGTACTCATTTGAATTGCATCGACAAGTCGATGCAATTCAAATGAGAACCCACAATATACGCCTTTATAAAAAAGTAAATAAAAAGTACACTGACTGTAATCTGAAAACTACGAAATTTCATGAGTGTGCGCTTATAGCGGTATGTGTGGTAATTAGATCGAATACGGTAAATAATTGACCTATCTGAGGATCAGTTAATCCAGTCAATTACTGCAAAAAGAGCCATGGCAGATCAACTCCTCTACACAGTCCAATTACAAAGCTGAGCTCACCTGGCTCCTTCTACATTTCTTAAAGGCAAGGATGGAGTCAGACAACCTAGACTATAAGACTTTCAAAGGTCTTTTGTTTTGTTTCAGGGATTTTGATTGTGTTGGTTTAACAACACGTCAACCCTTGTGTGTCATTTTGTGTCGTCTCCCAGAGAAAGGGAGAAAAGTGATAGAAGAGATAGTAGAAGAGATTAAACAGAGGGACAGGGAAGAAAGGAACAGGAATGAAAATGAAGAAACAGAAGAAATCTGCCTGGAAGAACATCTACCCTTACCTGCTACAAGGATAGCACGCCTTGCCCAACTGTAAGCCAATATCAGTTGGACGCCCCGGTGACGTAAGATACACGACACCTTCGCACCACCCGACCACCCCCTATTGGTTTCACGGAGAAGAAGCTAAATCGGGTAAACAGTATTTATGTTCATTGGGAGCTTAGCCCAAGAAGAAAGAGCCAAATATATTTTGTTTTGTTTTTTATGTATTTAATAAATGAAGGGAATAATTCCTCCTGTTCTTATAAACATTGATTCAACAATCTCATGAACTCATTACCACAAACTCATATCTACACATGCTAGGTATCTGGTAACATTCCTAGGAAACAACTACACCACAACCTCTTTATAACACTATTGTTGCGGTCCATAGCATAAAACCGTGTTAGTTAAACAACCGTGTTATATCCAAACAAAAATGTATAGATTATATTGAAAAATGACCATTTATGGTCATTTTTCAATATAATCTATACATTTTTGGGATCCATCTTTGAACCGTGTTATATACAAAACCATGTTATAACAAACTGTGTTATAAAGAGGTTGTGGTGTATGATGTTTTTAATGGTTTAGCATGATGACTTAAAGTCCTCCCTAATTGAATGAAACAAGGTCAAAAGTCATATATGTTTTCATTCCCACAAAATTATGAATAGGCTTAAAGGAAATTTTAATGTGGTGTCTTCAGACTCAAAATGTAGTTATTATGTAACTATATATATCAGCTTTTGCTTTTCAGCCCACAGCTGTTTGGCAAAAGGCTGATGGAGATTTATTTCTTTTTCAAAATATAAATGGAATGAAATGTTTTAATATGGTTGTAATTTGGGCATAATGTATTAATACTTATAGCGCTGCCGTACTAGTATGTCGCGTCCCATCATCATTTATTTTACTTCCTTATTTCTCTGAATCTCAATAACCCTTTATTTTGAGGAAATGATTGTAAATCTATCAAGGAAAGAATGTAACACCTAATAATACATTTTCTCCATGATGTAACTTGTCTGTTCTTAACATTAATATTGCCTGAAAGTAATAATTACTCCACAGACTCACTATTTAATGCTTAGCATGCTGGGAAAAAAGACACTTTGAAATATTTTTCATATTTTTCCCAAAAAGTAGGCTTTGACATGTCATGCAAATTGTCTAGACAATTTGCATAAAATGTCAGCCTGTTTTCTGGGAAAAGAGACAATTTGCATGAAATGTCAAAGCATATTTTCTGGGGAAAAATAATAAAACATATTGTCAATTTGTCGTCAAGAGAGTAGTAAAAGTTAGTGAATGAGCAAACGACTAGGTTTCCAGATAAGGTTTTTGTTTTTTTTTTGTTTTGATTTTTTTTTAGTTTTTTTCTAAAAAACAACAAAATACAATGTATTGGCATTTCACAGCTCCAGATAAGATATTTTTGCAACCAAAATGTATTGGTAGTTTGTTTGTTTTTTCTATTTCTCCATGAAAACAAAGATTTTGGGTTCTCATTAGAGGCATCTCATCAAAGCATTTTTAATGAGTTTTCATGGAAAAACTAGAAAAATATTCATCTAGATATTCCTATTATCTAGAGCTATTATCCTTCTCATTTCTCCATGTAAACAGGTTGTATCTCAAATACAGTACATGTCCTAAAATTTCATACATCAAAATGTCTGACAAAATGGCATATGCAAACAGAGCAGACCATGATCAGATTGCAGTCTGGGCCCAGTTGGTCAAAGCATCGTTAGCTTAACGAGCTCATTAAGGGTCATTTCGTTAACTGTTTTTGCGGATTCAATACACAATATTCTGATATTTTATGCTGAAAAAATTTGAGTAGCTTTTGCACTGCAAAAGCTATTCACATTTTTTTCAGCAAAAAATTTCAGTATATTTGCGTAACACTCAAAGTAAATTTTAACGAATTGTTAACTAACGACGTCGTTAGCTTTGAACAACTGGGCCCTGATCAGCATCTACACTGTTTGCCATTCCACTAGGTATTTTAAGAAACAAAGTAAAAAAAAAAACATATCAAACTTCAATGAAGTTGATGTCGCACCTGCCCCCTCACCCTCATCCCCCCGCCCCTTCCCCACAAAAAAAAAAAAAATGTTTATTTCGGGTTGAAGAGATTGATAAAATTAATATAGGAATTTCATTGAAAGCATGTGCATTTTCTCATATGATGCATGAGAAGTTGGGCCCAAAAGTACCCACAGTCTGTACACTTTCATAAAACCCGAGGTTAAGAAAATGAAAACGTTAAAGGGGAAAAAATGACAAAAATAAATTTAAAAATCATATCTAAACCATGTGCACTTCCGCAGACCTGAGAGAAAACATGTGCAAAGTTTCAAAAAGACCGGTTTAAAATTGAATGAGCAGTTGCAATCACAAGGTACCCACTGTCTATACATCTGAGGTCAGTAAATGCAAAGTTCAAAAAGTACAAAAAAGAGACAAAAAATAAGACAAGGATTATATGAAAAGAACATGCTCATCTTCAGACTAAGGAAAAAACATGTGCAAAGTTCCAAAAGATTAGTATAAAATTGTATGAAGAGATGCTCACGAGGTACCCACTGTCTATATATTGAGGGTGAAAAATGACTAAGTTCACAATGTGGAAAAAAGTGAAAAAAATAATCTAACAATTACATCCAAACCACATGCACATCCTCATACCATGAAGAAAACGCATGCAAAGTTTCATAATAATCCATACAAAACTGTAAGAGGAGTTGTGCTCACAAGAGGCACCAACTGTTTATATATAAAGAGTGAAAAATGACCAAGTTCACAATGTGGAAAAAGTGACAAAAAATGATCTAACAATTATATCCAAACCACATGCACATCCTCATACCATGAAGAAAACATATGCAAAGTTTCAAAACAATCAGTAGAAAAGTGTAAGAGGAGTTACGCTCACAAGAGGTACCCATTGTCTTTATATTGAGGGTGAAAAATGACTTAAGTTCACAATGGGGAAAAAGTAACAAAAAATGTTCTAACAATTATATCCAAACCACATGCACATCTTCATACCATGAAGAAAACACATGCAAAGTTTCAAAATGATCGATACAAAACTATAAGAGGAGTTGCGCTCATAAGAGGTACCCACTGTCTTTATATTGAGAGTAAAAAATGACTAAGTTCACAATGGGGGAAAAAATAACAAAAAATATTCTAACAATTATACCCAAACCACATGCACATCATCATAGCATGAAGAAAACACAGGCAAAGTTTCAAAACAATCAGTATAAAACTGTAAGCGGAGTTGCGCTCACAAGAGGTACCCATTGTCTTTATATTGAGGGTGTAAAATGCTTAAGTTCATAATGGGCTAAAAGTAACAAAAAATGTTCTAACAAGTACAGTTGACTCTCGTTATCTCGACCCCTCTTATCTCAATCCTATCACTTATGTCGAACTGATTTCTAAGTCCCGATTATTTTCCCTATGTATTTATTGTATTTTAGCTTCGCGTATGTCGAACTTCTTTTATGTCGACACTTCGGCTATCTCGTCCATCATTTTCAGTCCCTGAATATATTTTTCACAGTTTTTACTACCGCGTATCTCGAACTCGGACCATGACGAAGGAAAAAAATATAAGATGCGGCGCCGCCGGTCTCTCAGTTAATGAAAATCATAATAGGCCATTGATAATTAAATCAATATTTTAATTTTCCCCTTTGTCCAGGTAATTACAAACAACACAAACAATGTCTAAAATCCGTAATTATGAAATCACATGCGTGTCGAGTCGGGCTTGACATGCGGCGCTCAACACCGTCTCGTGTCATTGATTTGTAAGACAAAAAGCGGCCCAGAATAGTGTTATGGAAGATTAATCAACGAAGTTTCTTTAATTTATTGTTTAGATATGCTCTTCACTATTGAGTACTGTCCGTCTGAATGATATAGCGTCTTCAAGAAAAGTCAGTGCGCGACAGGTTCCATCTCAGATCAGCCTGTATTGATCAGGCTAGCTAAGTCTGAATCTTCGCTTGTTACTCTTTGGTCAGGCGGTGCTCTTTGGTAAGCCCAGATAAGGCTCATGCGTATAATGGAAAATTCGTGGGCGTGCAGACAGATCCGAGTCTTTGACAGTCGCACAGTCTTCTAATAGGAGTTGTCGTGCACGGCCTCAAATAGACGAATCACACGTGGGTACCGATGTTAACCCTTCCGACCCTGTAGACTGGTACGGATACCCGCACAAATAGTGGAGGGCTAGATGAGACCGTTCATAACGAGCTTTCTCTGCAGCATCTACAGTTTGCCGCGCTGAGATGGGTCGTTTATGCCAGGGGAGATAATCCAAACTAGCTTACAGCTGCCGCTTAACATTGTAAGCGTTTTATGCAAAAGCGGAAACCAGTCAACTCTTTATCGAGTCGTCTATGCGAAGGGAGCTAATCCAAACCAGTTCATAACCTATAGCTAACACAACCCGGAAACAAGTAATTTATTTATAGCTCATATGGAAATCCAAATTTGCAGGAGTATTAAAAGACAACAAGAGACGTTTGAAATTTATTATTATTAACATTTATTGATGATATTATTTCAAGAAAACCATTGCATCTCCTAAAACAAACAGTAACAATGCAAACTGAAGTACGCGTAAATTATTTAAATTGCCATATACATGTGCCTTCCAAGCACGTTTTGGCGAACAGAGAGGCGAACAGTCGTCATACCTATGACCTCACAATTTGGTTGTCTCGAACTACTGATAACTCGAACATTTTTATCAGGTCCCGTGAAGTTCGAGATAACGAGAGTCGACTGTATATCCAAACCACATGCACATCTTCATACCATGAAGAAAACACATGCAAAGTTTCAAAATGATCAATACAAACTGTAAGAGAGTTGCACTCACAAGACACCCAAGGTAAATGCTGACTGAAAGATGAACGAACAGACAGATGGACAAACGGATAGAAATTTGCACGCCTAAGTTGCCCATGCGAAAGCAGGTGCGACAAAAAGGCCCGTTGCTTGCCTGAACTTGCCCTTGTCTATCAGATCTTTAAAACTTTGACGCAAAACTTCAACATAAAATTTCTCTAAGTCTGTAACCTTAACCTCTAGGTCATGAGCAGGGGTGCAGATAATGCTCAATAAAATTTTGGACCAACATCTATAAACATACCAAATATATACTAAATCCATTTGAGGATTTAGAAAATATAAGGTCTTAAAAAACTCTTGACATAAAACTTTAACATTTTTGTTAATGCTGACGCCACTGCTGATGCCAATGGCAATGCCATGGTCCGGGGTAGAGCAATAGCTCTTTCTGTACTTTTGTACAGGTGAGCTAAAAGAAAATATGGAATTAAGTGTTTGAAATTTTAGGACATTTACCGTTAAATCCCTTAGAGTCTGATATGATTCTTATAAGCTACCACAATATTTCTGTTTGTGGAGATATACAAAATTTATCCAGAATCCCTCTATGGAGCAGAGTAGAAGGTAATGAACAGCAACAATAAAAAAAACTTACAACTACTTATTTTTGTAACACTTACCACCCTATGGGAAGATTCAGTAGACGATAAATTGATGATATTTTTCTTATTTTTTTAAGAAAACAGAATCTGACACTTTATGCAAACTGTCTCCTTTGGAGACAATTTGCATAAAGTGTCAAATCTATTTTTAGGAAAAATAAGAAAAAATATTTCAAAATGTTGTCTGCCGAAAATTTTACCTAGCATGCAATGCATTAACAAAAACATCAAACTACTTGTAAATTTGTTGTTTTGAGGTTTAATGGCCCTGTCAACAATACTTCGGTCATCAAGAGAGTGCTCGGGATAAAAGGAGTAGTTTTATTTTTATTTTTTGATAAAAAAATATAAACAAATGTATGTTGGGTGCACGCACTATAACTACATCATAGAGGCTATTCTAATGAATACTAACACCATATTGTTTTATGCAAAATCACCAAAATTCACTAAGGATGAATGGATAAGACTCAAAGAGAGATCACTAAGCTAAAACAATTCGTCTCCCTTCTCAAAAGGGGCTTACCTTGACAGGAAATAGCTAACTTCTCAATTCTTTCTTCAAAGATATGCATTTTTATATGGAAAACAACTTTTGTGGCTTCCTGTTTGCTTTCCTATATATTAGGACCTTTCTAAAACAGAGTCTACTATAAAAGCAAAGAATTTAAACTTGTAGGGAGGGAAGCATTGCCTTTTGGAATATGTCCCTTTTCAGAAGGGCAGCAAAATGAGATTGACAGAATTGCCTCCCCTGGAAGTGTATCCATTCCCCTTAACCCTTGCCTTGCTGAATAAAAAGATGCCATGCCCACCTCTAATTTCCAGCCAATCAGATTACTTGATCCAGGTTTTTGATAGAAATTCACATATTTAATGACAGTGCAGATCCAGATCAGTTGGCTTCTTCAGAAGCCAACTAATCTAGATCTACACTGTTTGCTAAGACAGGGCATGTTGTGTTCAGCAAGAGAAAGGTTAAATAATCACAAAACTTAATATCCCAAAATTTTTATCTTATCTAACACTATCAGAATCACCAAACTGTATTAGATAATGGAAGCAGGAAACTGTATTGCACAATAGAACCAGGCAGCCATATTGGACAGGGGAAGCAGGAAATCATACTGGACAAGTAAGAAAAGGTCATATTCTGTCGAGACTTACTTTAGTTATGGGTGCCTCTATTGTCATGGAGTGTATTCTGGCAAATGATTCTCGCCGCCTAGCAACAGTATGAATACCACCTGAAAAAACAGAATGAAACAAAACTTAAACAATAATACTGATTCCCAAAATGCTGTCAGTAACTTAGCATATCCTTGATGATCTGCTGGTAAAATGTTGTGTTTCTGTGTAACATCTATGAAAACAATTTATGACAATTTTGAAGTGACAACATTAAGCTACAGTCACATCACCCTTTCTGGTTCATCACCTAATACAGTCTTTAATAGGTCATCCTTAAAGTAAGAAAATACACTGGGCATGAAACTTACCTTCAGTTATTTTCCTTATTTATTCCTAATTTGAATCCAGTAAATTTGAATTAAAATAGGTATCAGCATTATTAATCAGCTGCATTATTTTAAATTCTGATATTCCCTTGTTCTACTCCTGGCACACGAGAAGCTGTGCCACTTTTTTATTGTTGGCTCAAAGTTTAGTTAAATGCAGTATATTCCAAAGAGTAGAAAGGGTAAATATTTTACGACAGGTCAAACAATTTGTGTTTTGGGGCCAAAAGCAAGTCACAAAGTTTGGGTGTTCATTACAAAAACATGCCTATTCAAAAATATTAAGAATTTTACAACAAAAACAACAGGAAATTTTCAGATAAAAAAAAAAAATCTGATATTTTTTATATTTCTGCTCTAAGGAGTACCCACAATCTATGTTTCTTAGCAAAATAAGAAAATCATCACGAAAACATGCCTATATAATGTTGACCCCCTTCAACCCCACTTTTATATAGCAAAACTGGGGTTTACAGGGGTATACATCAATTTTCTTATTTCTGCTCAAAAACATAGATTGTGGGTACTTGTTAGAACTGCCTCGCCGAGGCGGTTCTAACAAGTACCCACAATCTATGTTTTCAGCAGAAATTTGAAAAAAAATATGAGAATTTTTATCTAAAAATTTCATTTTTTGGTGGTAAAATTTTCACTATATTTGAATAGGCTTGTTTTCGTAATAGGAGAGTTCGTGGGACGGCTAATATACTATAAATAGAACAAGTCTTGCGCATGCGCGGAGCGGTGTTGAAAAAGTAGGACAAGAAAGCAATGGAGAACGAAGAGAATCTACAGACGCCAAAAACGAACATAACCGTTTTGCTGCGATTCAGTCAAACGCGATTTTTTTCTTCACCGAGTTTCTCCGCGAACCTTTTTGTTTTCTCTGGACAATTAATCAGAGAAATTATTGTTAAATTTTTAAGCAAATTTCATAATTTTCCATGCGGTATGAGGCAATACTCAGATAAATTTAAAAGAAATATGTTTGTCATAACTGATTTTTAAATCAACAAAATTGTATAAAATTGTGAATAAAAGTTGCACTGTGTGTGTGTGTGTGTGTGTGTGTGTGTGCGCGCGCGCACGCGTGTTCGTGTACATGTGTGTGTGTGTGTGTGTGTGTGTGTGTGTGTGTGTGTGTGTCATCAAGATACAACATAATGTAGGCTATATGCATACCGATATAAAAATAATTAAAAGTTGCTGCATTTCTAATAAACAAATGATGTAAATATGGCGAAGACTCAGGGTAACGAGCGGGGGTTTTTTTTTATGTTTACTTGGAAAAATCACAAGCTAAGCTGCGTCTTCGCTGCTAGCATATGCCTTTTTGTTAACATTTCAAAAAGTCACGCACAAATCAGGGCTGAGATAAGCAGTGCAAAACACCTGCGAACATATTTTCTTTGGGCAGACATCTGTAGATACGGAAATCTAAACACACACACACACACACACACTTTTCAGAATGATGAGGGTTTTGATGGGGCTTATTGATTACTGACTAATGACCTTATTTTTTTTTATTATTGACTACTGAGTTTTTGCCTAAAATTTTAGTGACTACTGATTTTTATGACCTAGAATTTAACTATTAAGCCCCCCAAAAACAAAACCCAAAAAACAAAATACGCTGATTTTTGTGAAAGTAGTTTTACCGATTACCGATAAAAAGGCATTTTAATGGTACCACCCAATCCAGACCCTCATTGATTTTCACTCCTGAACGCGCTGACGGAACATAAAGGAAAAACGGCTTCTGTTCGTAGTATGATATTTTCAGTATGAGAAAAATACACCCCCCCCCGCCCCCCCCCCCCCGCATAACGCAATCTGATTTAGTGATCCCTGTATCATTTTAGACAGCGAAGGTTCAGATCATCCTGCGCATCGGCGTAATCTGAGTAGGACCTTTGCTGTTATGGCGGTGAATGCCTCAATCTGACTGCGCGGATGTACTAAATAGTCAAGTTTTACTGTGTATGGGTCATTCTTTTAAAGACATAAACACAACAAACAAACAAACGAAGTAGCACGAGAAAAATTCACGTGCTCAGCGACGTCAGAAAAAAAAAAAAAAATAAAAAAATAAAAAACTAAGTCGCTAGAGAGCGAATATCAAAATGAGCATGCACATCCGCGCAGTCTGTGTATTGCTGGCTACACAGTGCTTTCTTTGTTCGAAATTGACAGTGTTATATGAGAGGCAGTCTCGTAGCATATTTCTTAGATGGACTCGTCTCGTTAAACATAGAATCGCCTCGATAGTTGAATGAATGGAGTTTTTCTTTTAAAAAGACACCGAATATTTCGGGTTCTTTAAAATCCAAAATATTTGGCAACGGTATGAATGATAGACACTGTAGGCAATATGAACTGCATCTACGGTTCTTTTGATTTGATCTAGGTGTACACGGTTCAGGCACATCTGCCCAAATAATAGGGAAATATGGTCTTTTGTGACGTCTACATGTATATTTTTATTAAGTTATTTATTTATTTATTTTATTATTATCATTATTATCCAAAGATAATTTTCTGTGTGATGACATGAAAGTGAAACTCGTTCAAAATGTTAGATGCAGTTTGATCTGGATATATCATGTTTGCACCTTATTTTAAAATATTTATAGGTGTTATCAACGTATTTAGCGAGAAAGAATGTCCTACTTTTGGTTTTATGTGTACTGCGTAGTGCGCAACACATAAACTCGTGACGTCACCAATGAACGCTCCTATGAATGTATACCCCTGTAAACCCCAGTTTTACTATATAAAAGTGGGGTTTAAGGGGGTCAAAATTATATAGGCATGTTTTCATGATGGCATTTCTATTGAATAGTTTATGCAACATTGTGCCTCCTGAGAGCTAGAGGAAATGTAATGTACGTATAGTAGTTCCCACAGACTTTTTCTTCTTGATCGCAGTAATCTCATGTTCTGTTGATTATATTTTCATTATATCAGTACTAAAAGAAGGTATAGTTGTTTTCAATTCAAATACAGATGCACTCTTTCGTCAGTTTAGTAAAATTTACTGGTATCTGACGTTACCCTATATTTTCTCCTGAATTGGTATGTGAAAATATTTTGTCAAAAAATATGGCTTGATGTACTATTTCACTTCCAATGTTAAGGCAATGGGTCCATTTTTTCCAAGCCAGCGTGATCCAGTGTATCTCTTTATCCAGTGACTCGATACTGAAGATGTAACACTGCATTGGTGTCTGACATTGGTCTTATATTATGGAATCCTAAGACATAACCTGAAGCCATGAGGAAGAAAGTTAATAAGGACTTTGCACACATGTAATGGTATCAAAAATATCAGATGGCAAGCAATCCTGTAGGTGATAACAGCTCATTAACATGTAAATGACCCAGAAATGGTGATGCAACAGTATCCATAAATGCAGTGTTTGGAGACAATCTGGCTGAAAGACTATATCAGATCATCAGATGGCTCTCAAGCTATAAAACACAGTAACAAATTTATCTGGAAAATCTCTGACGGCCAGAATGATCTCAAACTAGAGATTGTATGGGCCATTTTAGCCAAATAAAGTTTATAACAAAATTTGATGTAGATCCATTATAGGGATGCCAATTCAAAGGTGGAGTCATGTTTGCATGTTCCAAAGCCCTCTTTCTGATCAACATTACGAAAACATGTCTATATAATGCTGACCCCCTTAAACCCCACTTTTATATAGTAAAACTGGGGTTTACAGGGGTATACATTATTGGTCTTATTTCTGCTCAAAAACATGGATTGTGAGTACTCATTAGAACCACCTCACAGAGGTGGTTCTAACGAGTACCCACAATCTATGTTTTGAACAAAAATATGAAAAATATCCAAATTTTTATCTGAAAATTTTCATTTTTTGATGGTAAAATTTTCAGAATATTTGAAAACGCTTGTTTTCGTAATGGATGTGATTCCTATGCACACAGCTCCAGACAAGAGAGGGTAATTACAAGATATTTTTATTTCTCCATGAACATATATGTTTTGATACTCTTCAAAAGCACCTCAGTGAGATGTTTCTAATGAGCACCACACTGCATGTTTTTGTGGTTAAATAAGAAAAACATCAGAACTTTTTGGTTGAAAAAAAGCACCCAATCTGAGAGCTATGCCTGTAAGAAAATGACTAGCATTAGGTTAACCCTTAAAGCGCCAAGCAAAATTTGTAGCAGACGACATTCAAATTTTTTTTTTTTCAGAGAAAACAAGTCTTGACATTTCATGTGAATTGTCTGTCAATGTCTGCCAAGCAGACACATCACATGAAATGTCAAGACTTGTTTTCTCTGAAAAATAAGAAAAAAAAATATAAAAAAAATTGTCGTCTGCTCCAGTTGTGATTTGCGCTTTAAGGGTTAATGGTTCCAATATTTAGTTTCTGTTTTTTTTTTACTTTTATGGTATATCATTTTGTACTGAACTTGCACCAACCAATGATTATCCATCAACCATACATGATACATGGTATTGTACTAACAAGAATTTTCACCATACCAGAAAAAACTTAATTAAGACACAGTTTAATTTGCTTTTGTTTTCTTGACAAATTACATTCATTATGTTTTCAGTTAAAATTTCTTCCACAATAAAACTGGCTGTCAATTAGAAAGTGTGATGAATTATCATCAGAGTTCAATCTCATTTTCAGATAACTGTTAGTCCATTGTTCCAGACAAGGAAGCAGGGTATCCAGTAAATATTTTTTCTTATTTCTCAAGAAAATATATGGTGAGGGTACTCATAAGATGAGCCTTTCTGAGGCACTTTTAACCCTTGTCCTGCTGAATAAATTAAGATGCCACGCCCACTTCTATTTTACAGCCAATCAGATTACTTGATCCAGACTGTTCCTATAAATTCACATATTTAATGTCAAACAGTGCAGATCCAGATCAATTGGCTTCTTTAGAAGCCAACTGATCTGGATCTACACTGTTTGCAAAGACAGGGTATATCTGGGTTCAGCAGCATAAGGGCTAAGGAGTATCCACAACATATTTTTTGTAGAAATAAAAAAATAACATCAACACTTTTTTGTGAAAATGCACCTTATCAGGGGCTATGTATTACTGTATGAATCTTGGTTTTCTCTTTGGTCTGCACAAACATAATATAAATTTCAGGGCCCAGTTGTTCAAAGCTAACGATATCGTTAGTTAACGATTTGTTAAAATTTACATCAAGTGATACGCAAATATGCTGAAATTTTTTGCTGAAAAAAATGTGAGTAGTGCAAAAGCTACTCACATTTTTTTCAGCAAAAAATATCAGAATACTGTATATTGAATCCGCTAAAATAGTTAATGAAATGACCCTTAACGAGTTCTTTAAGCTAACGACGCTTTGAATAACTGGGCCCTGGTCTCTGCCATGAAAATACTTAAAATACGTCTACTGCACTTAAAAGTAATGTGTTCTACAATGGCTGGATAAGTGGCAAACAATGTAGACCTGGAGATCAGATGTCACTCTTGCATCTGATCTTGGTCTGCATTATTTGCTCATGCCCGTCTGTCCCAAAACTTAGGGCAAATAGGGTAATCTGCCCACAACTTCATCAATGGATTCATTATTAAATAGACAGCATAATTAAAGTAAAAACAGCCCTGTTTGCATGCAGCAAACTGAATAACCCTTTAAGCCCTGCAGACCAAAACATACACCTTTGTAAACTGTGTTGATCCAGATCAGATGGCTCTTAACAAGCAGTCTCATCAGGATCCTCACAGTTTGCCATTCTGTTTTTTATTTAGACTGAAACCCCACTTTTGCATAAGTGGACATGTGCAAATTCAAGGCTGGGAGTGTCCACTTTAGAAACTCAGCATGGTTTGACCAGGACTTTGAATTCTGTCACGAGTTTCTGTGTTAATGATCCCGAAGGCAAACATCAAAAAAGGCAATGAATGCACAGGCTGATCTGGCTGATCTTGGTATTTGCTATTACAACTCTCTAGGCTAATTCAGCAGAAGACAAATCAATATTTGCACCCCCCCCCCTCCCCCGACCCCCCAAAAAAACCCCAAAGATTTGACATTTCATGCAAATTGTCTCTAATGTCAAATCCTATTTTCTAGTAAAAATGGTTACAAGAAAAATGCCTAACAGCGTTATGGACATGTTTTTTTTAAATAACGAAGAAAGTAAGAGTTTTCTCGCTTGCCTGCAAAACACCTATTGGTCCTCTTCTTCATCCCTACCAAATAAGAAAGCAATCCATTGATGAATAAAGGTAATATATAACTTTGAAAAAAGGTTAACCAAAAGGTAAACCTCATAGGATGCCCGATGCTCGTCCACCCGGATATCGCTATTTTAAAGGACAGATTTTTTAAAAACCCATCCAAAAATATGTCAATATGCCCTGCTAAAAATTTTACAGAAATGCTAAGTGTTAAGCATGTTTCCTGTAAGAGGCAGTTTAATTTGAATCCAATTTTCCAATGCCCTGTCAAGTAAATAAGGCCCAGAAAACAAACCCAGATCAGCAAGCTGAGTCAATGTCTGGTTACACACCTTGGAATCTTCAATGTCCATAAATTCTGCTAGCAATACACTTAGAACCTGACCAGAATGTGCAGATGCACAGGCCAGTCTTAATGTACACCTGGTCAAATGCCAAGAACGGTTTCCATTTCAATTGCATGTATATTTTTCCTATCATCACGAAAACATGCTTATATAATATTGACCCCCTTAAACCCCACTTTTATATAGTAAAACTGGGGTTTATAGGGGTATACATTATTTTTCTTATTTCTGCTCAAAAACATAGATTGTGGGTACACGTTAGAACCACCTCGCCGAGGCAGTTCTAACGAGTACCCACAATCTATGTTTTGAGCAGAAATATGAAAAATATCAGAGTTTTTTATCTGAATTTTTTCACTTTTTGGAGATGAAATTTTATATATATTTGAATAGGCGTGTTTTCGTAATGTTGCAGATTTCTTGTAACAAGCTGAATCCATATTATGCATATAATTAGTATAAATGATCCAATATTTGAAGACTTCCAAGTTGGTACTGACATACAGTGCCATGTCAGTTAACCTTTACCACTCACTGGGCTAATTCAGCAGATGACAAATTGGTGACATTTTTCTTAATTTACCATAAAAACAGGATTTGACAGTTCATGCAAATCTCCACTGGAGACAATCTGCATGAAATGTCAAAACCTTAGAAAATTTTTCAAAATGTCATTTGCTGAAAATTTTAAACAGAGGGCTAAGTGTAAATGTGTTATTACTGTATAAGAAATGTAACATAAGAAAAATGCCTGACGGCATTATGGACATGTTTTTTCCACTGAAGAATAAAGGCAACATATCACTTTGAAAAAAGGCTAACCAAAAGGTAAACCTTGGACGACACCCGACCACCCAGACATGGCTATTTTAAAGGACAGAATTTTTCCATGAAAAGCCTGTCCAAAAATACAATTTTTATCAAAAAATCATGATTACTGATGTGGTCACTGGTAGGTATATAGAGGAGGCTCAGCCACTGAACCCTCTACCTGCATAAGTGAAAAAAAAAAAAAATAACCCCCAAAAAGCTATAACCTGCATTAGTGAAAACAAAATCAGTTTTGGCTGCACAAGACTTTGGCTTCAGGGAAGATGTGCATAATGAAGAAAGTCAGAGTTGTCTCTCTTACATGTGACACCCCTACTGGTCCTTATTTATGCCTTTACCAAATATTATCAAAATATTTCAAACCTTTAAGAAGTTATGAAGTACACAAGAATCTGGCGTAGAAATTCATTCAGGGGAGATAACTAGAAAAAAAGAACAGAGCAATTGTCCTTCTTGCATGTGACACTCTTACTTGACCTGATGTATGTCCCTACCAAATATGATGAATTTTTTTTCTCAAACAATATGGGAGTTATGGCCTGCACAAGATTTCTGTTTCAGGGGAGAAAAGTACATAAGGAAGAAAGTGAGTTGTCTCTCTTGCACATGACACCTCTCCTGGTCCTTATGTATGTCTCTACTAAATATTATCAAATTAAGAATTTATGGGGTGCATAAGAATTTGGCTTAGACATTTGTTCAGGGGTGAAAACTAGAAAAAATAACAAAAGCAAGAGTTGTCCTTCTTGCATGCGACATTCCTACTTGACATGATATATGTCCCTACCAAATATCAAATTATCCCAGTTGTCTCTCTTGCACATGACACCTCTCCTGGTCCTTATGTATGTCTCTACTAAATATTATCAAATTAAGAATTTATGGGGTGCATAAGAATTTGGCTTAGACATTTGTTCAGGGGTGATAACTAGAAAAAATAACAAAAGCAAGAGTTGTCCTTCTTGCATGCGACATTCCTACTTGACATGATATATGTCCCTACCAAATATCAAATTATCTCAAACAGTATGGGAGTTATGACCTGCACAAGATTTTAGCTTCAGGGGAGATAAGTACACAATGAACAAAGCAAGAGTTGTCCTTCTTGCATTTGACATGCCTACTGGTCCTGCTCTTCCTTCCTGCAAAATATGAAAGCAATCCACTGAAGAATACAGGATACTGTGAACCCTTGTTACAACAACAGCATTTGTTCCCAAAGATGTTGCCATTAAAATGAATTTGCTGTTGTAAAGAATCCTTAATGGACAGAATGATATGTAAGAAAGGCCTTGTTTTATTCTTATTTCCTTACAGAACATTACATTTTGGATATTTGTTAGAACTGCCTCAGAGAGGCAATTCTAAAAGTGAGGCAATTCTAAAAAATATTCAAACATACACTGCTTTAAGTTTTAATGCAATATTCTTGCATAGTTTCTCATTAACTATCACCTCGTGGGCGAAGGTTTTGTGACATTCAAATTATCATTATAGTGAATTTTGTCCTTGTATCAAATGTCAGTATAAAGAGGGTTGACTGTAACTTTGAAAAAGGTTAACCAAAAGGTAAACCTCTGACGTCAGGAGAGATAAGTACATAATGGAGAAAGTAAGAGTTGTCTCTCTTGTAAGTGACAACCCTACCAAATATGAAAGCAATCCACTGAAGAATAAAGGTAACATAAAACTTTGAAAAAAATGTTAACCAAAAGGTAAACCTGGGACGTCAGGGGAGATAAGTACATAACAAAGAAAGAAAGAGTTGTCTCTCTTGCATATGACATGCCTACTGGTCCTTCTCTTTATCCCTACCAAATTTGAAAGCAATCCACTGAAAAATAAAGGTAACATGTAACTTTGAAAAAAGGTTAACCAAAAGAAAACCTGGGACGATGCCCGCCTGCACATCACTATTTTAAAGGACAGATTTTTTAAAACCTGTCCAAAATCTAGTCTTTCATACAACTTTGTGATACTTAGTTAGATTGAAATATTAAGCCAGGACTTTTAACATCTTCATATATTCCCAATATGGAATTCCTTCTCCTCTGAGAGCAATGCTACAATACTTAAGTTCAACCTTATTTAAGAACATGCCAATTTAACCCTTGCCATGTTGAATAAATTAAGATGCCATCTCCACTTCTAATTTTCAGCCAATCAGATTAGTTGATCCAGTTTGCTGATACAAATTCACATACTTAATGACAAACAGTGTAGAAGCCAACTGATCAGGATCTACACTGTTTGCATAGGCAAGGCATATCCGAGTTGAGCAGGACCAGGGTTAATGCTGAATGCTATAAAAACTGTGCCATAAAGCCTCTTTTAACTGAATACTGATCAAATGTCAAAATCTCCAACCCTTGAAGCGCCAAGCAAAATTTGTAGCAGACGAAATTCTAAAAAATTTTTTTTGTTTTTCAGAGAAAACAAGTCTTGACATTTCATGTGAATCATCTGCCAAGCAGACAATTCACATGAAAATTTCAAGACTTGTTTTCTCTGAAAAATAAAAACAAATAATAAAAAAATTGTTGTCTGCTGCAGTTGTGATTGGCACTTTAAGGGTTAAAGCTAATTAAATTCTTCCCTATGGGCATCTTCACTAACAAGAACAAAATTTCCCAAGAAAAGAAGAAATCTTGATGTGGTTTCATGCAAATTGGATGCTTAACCTTTACAACACCAACCACAACTGCAGAAGATGGAAGTCCAAAAATATAAATTTTTTTAGGTGATATTCCAAAAATATTTTGTTTTTATCTATCAATTAAAATAAGACTTGACATTTCATGTAAAGCAGACAATAGAAATGAAATGTCTCCTTACTGTCTTAAAATTATAAAAACAAGAGGGCCATGATAGCCCTGTAACGCTCACCTGAGCAACAAAGCACTTTGAGAGCCTGATCTAGAACTGATCAAGGCAAACATTCTGATCAAAGTTCAAAATGATTATATTAATAAGTTAGACAATGCAGCATGTCTAATGGACTGTGAAATAAAGGTCAAGGTCAAATATGGATGACTGCACTCAAGAGGCCATGCTAAGATGTATGCATGTACTAAGTATCACTTGCTGTAGGAGCAATAGTTACTGAGAAACTGACCTAAACACAAACACTTCACAAGTACCAAATATCACTCCGTAGGACCAATAATTACTGCGAAACTGACCTAAACGGAAAAACTTAAGAGAGTCACTGGACAGAAAACTATACATCACCTTGAAATCATCAAGACAAACATTTTGAGCAAGATTCATGATGATCACTTCAAAAATTTGACCTGTAGAGCATCAACAAGGTTTTCCTTTGATTTGGCCAGGTGAACTAGTTTCTGATATCAAGTAACCCAGTTTTAAACTAGACCTAGAAATCATCAAGACAAACTTTTTGAGCAATATTTATGATGATTATTTCAAAAATGTGACCTCTGGAGTGTTAACAGTTTTTTGCTGATTTGTCCTGGTGACCCAGTTTTTGACTCCATGTGACCCAGATTAAAACTTGACCTAGAAATCATTAAGACAAACATTTTGAGCAAGATTCATGATGACTGCTTCAAAAAATGTGACCGCTAGAGTATTAACAAGGTTTTCTGCTGATTTGGCCAGGTGACCTACTTTTTGACCCGAAGTGACCCAGTTTCAAACTTGACCTAGAAATCACCAAGACAAACATGTTGAGCAAGATTCATGATGATTGCTTGAAAAATGTGACCACTAGAGTGTTAACAAGGATTTCCGCTGATCTGGCCAGGTGAGCTAGTTTTTGACCCCAGGTGACCCAGTTTCGAACGTGACCTAGAAATCATCAAGACAAACATTTTGAGCAAGATTCATGATGATTGCTTGAAAAATGTGACCCCTAGAGTGATAACAAGATTTTACGCTGATTTGGCCAGGTGACCTAGATTTTTGACCCCAGGTGTTCCAGTTTCAAACTTGACCTAGAAATCATCAAGACAAACATTTTGAGCAAGATTCATGATGATTGCTTCAAAAATGTGACCGCTAGAGTGTTAACAAAGTTTTCTGCTGATTTGACCAGGTGACCTAGTTTTTGACCCCACATGACCCAGTTTCAAACATATCCTAGAACTCATCAAGACAAACAGTTTGAGCAAGATTCATTATGATTGCTTCAAAAATGTGACCGCTAGAGTGTTAACAAGGTTTTTGCTGGTTTGGTCTGGTGACCTAGTTTTTGACCCCACGTGTCCCAGTTTCAAACTTGACCTAGAAATCATCAAGACAAACATTCTGAGCAAGATTCATGATTATTGCTTGAAAAATGTGACCGCTAGAGTGTTAAGGTTTCTGCTGATTTGGCTTGGTGACCTAGTTTTTGACTCCAAGTGACCCAGTTTCGAACTTGACCTAGAAATCATTAAGACAAACATTTTGAGCAAGATTCATGATGACTGCTTCAAAAATGTGACCGCTAGAGTGTTAACAAGGTTTTCTGCTGATCTGGTCCGGTGACTTAGTTTTTAACCCCAAGTGACCCAGTTTCGAATCTGACCTAGATTTAATAGCAGCATACATTTTGAGCAAGTTTCATCTTGATTGGGTCAAAACTATGACCTCTAGAGTGTTAACAAGTTTTTCCTTTGATTTGACCTGGTGACCTAGTTTTTGATCCCAAATAACCCAGTATCGAACTTGACCTAGATTTCATAGAGGCAAACATTCTGACCAAGTTTCATCGAGATTGGGTCAAAACTGTGACCTCTAGAGTGTTAACAAACTAATTGTTGATGACAGACAACTGATGACGGACGAAGGACAGAGAGTGATGACAATAGCTCACCCTGAGCTTTTGCTCAGGTGAGCTAATAAAGTCAAGCCTTATTTTCACAAAAAAATGATAATAATAAAATGGTAAAGCCGTATTTTCTCTAAAATAAATCATAATAATGATATCAAAACAATTAAAATATTGAAAATATTGTTTGCAGCTAAAATAGATTTTACTCCCAACTTACAAGGGGTCCACTCTAACAAGATCACTTTGTTCCAGTGGTTTTGGTGGGCACCCTTACTGAGAGGCATGCGCCAGTGGACGCATCTGGGAGAATAGAGCATATTGATTAACATTAGATAACATTTACTATATCATATAGATCATAATATAGTTGTTTTTTTTTGGTGGTGGGGGGGGGAATTGTTCCATTGTTTCTGTCTTTCTTTCTTAGTAAATTATTTTCTGTCATTTGGAACTCTTTCCTTGATTATTCATTTGTTAGTACATTTTGATGCATCTGTATTATGCTCCAATGTGAGCCAAAATTCGTAATAAATATCTTGCATCTTGTATCTTGTATTTAAAACCAAACAGTGCACAACAAACTGATGCAGCAGACATGACAATATTGTTCACTAAATGAACTGTTAGTTTCATTTTATCTGTTAGCATGCTGAATTTATTAAATATTTATTTAACTCTTTGTATGTTTTGTAATTTTGCTTGCTTTATTGTTGTCTGTGGATTTTCTTTTTTTTTATTAATTTTTTCAAAAAAATCTTTCAGGAATACCATCAGAGTGTCAAACAGTTTGGATCCAGATCAGGCCCAACATTTTGTCAGGCCTGATCTGGGTCCAAACTGTTTGCAAAGGTTATCAGCAGACCACAAAAGTCGCCACTAGCAGAGAAAGAGTTAAAACATTTAAATGTCTTATTTTCTCTGATCAGAGACGTCTCTGTTTGTTAATATTTTCTCCAATACCCAATGACACTGTAAATGGAAAGCTAAAGCTGTGAACAGACTCGGTATATGCACAGTCAGATCTGGGTCTTTACTGTTTACATAACACAAAAGAGCCCCTTTCACACATTTTGTATCTTCTGTTTTCTACTAGTTTCCCCTTCAGTATGTTAAAGACTAACGCTTAGCACTATGACTACAATTTTCAGCAGACAACATACTGAAATATTTTTCTTATTTTTCCTAGAAAACAAGATTAGACATTTCATGCAAATTGTCTCCCTGGAGACAATTTGCATGAAATGTCAAATCCTGTTTTCTGGGAAAATAAGAAAAATATCACCAATATGTCATCTGCTGGATTGGCCCAGAGAGTGGCAAAGGTTGTTAATGATTTCTGCAAATGGAATTATGTAGAACAACTTTCAACATAATAGATGATGTAGTGAGACAAAATCTGAATGTAGCTCCAAATAAGAGCTATTTTTTTTTTTTTTTTTTTTTGACAAAAAATTGTTGATATTTTTCCTATTTTTCCATGAAACACATATTGTGGGAACTCATTAGAAGCACCTCACTGAGTCGCTTCTAATGAGTACCCACAATATGTGTTTTTGTAGAGAAATAAAATGAACATTTTTCCGATACCCCTCTTATCTGCAGTTATGAAAATCAGTGGTATGCATCAATGCAGTATTGCTAATAGATTGCTTTCTGCCAGCCCACAAACTGCAAATAAAACCTCCAGGTATAAGGCTTTTGTTTTTGTACCCTGGAAAAATGTATCTTTGAGCACAAGTGAACATCAAATTATGATGATGATTTGGTGTTTTATGTCCCTGTAACATGAATTATTCAAGTCATACTGAGATGCTAGAAGGGTGATAATGACATCACGAAAACATACCTATATAGTTTTGACCCCCTTAAGCACCACTTTTATATAGTAAAACTGGGATTTACAGGGGTTATACATTATTTTTCTTATTTCTGCTCAAAACATAGATTGTGGGTACTGGTTAGAACCACCTTGAAAAGACGGTTTTAATGAGTACCCACAATCTATGTTTTGAGCAAAAATATGAAAAATATCAGAATTTTTTTATCTGAAAATATTTTCAGATTAATAAATAGGCATGTTTTCGTAATGAAAGGCTCTGTGCAATGATATACAGGTGTCATGCTTCCGCAGGATTCGAACCAATACCTCATGATCCAAAGTTGACAGCAATGATCTCTCGTCGCCCACACATTTCAAACATTAAATTAAAGATCCAGATTAGTCTGGGTATCCATTCAGTCTGATCAGGATCTTCATTGCCACTTACAGAATAACTGAAGCCTGCAGAATGCATCAACTGCGGGCAAAAGACCTTGACGAGACAAGAGTGCAAAGTGATTGGTGTCTGCAGATTTTGTAAATTGAAGAAACTTTTTCTCCTGAGCTTGTCTACTGTATCTATTCTCCCGAGCTAGACAACCACATCTATTCTAATATAAGCTCCCTCTCTAATTAAAGCCTCCTCCTATTTTTCTAGGAGAAAAGCATTACTTAACACATGCAAAATTGAGTTTAGGCCATTAAAATATCTTATTTTTGGCCCAAACTTGGATTCAAAATATCATTTTAGCAGCGATTGCAACGGACCTGGGGCGTATATAAGAATAAATACTGTATATCATGACAGTAACCTTGACAGCAAAACTGACTGACTTTTCATACAACATACTTGGAAAGACACCTGGCTATTCAATGCTCAGCATGCTGGGTAAAAAATTCAGCAAACAACATTTTGAAATATTTTTTTATTTTCCCAGAAAATAGGATTTGATGTTTCATGCAAAATGTCTCCTTTTTGTATGAAATGTTAAACCCTATTTTCTGGGAAAAGTAAGAAATCTCTCAGTTTGTTGTCTGCTGAATTTGCCTAATGCTAAGTGTTAACTCTTATCATGCTGAATGAATTGAGATGACACACCCACTTCTAATTGTCAGCCAATCAGATTACTTGATCTGGGCTGTTGATATAAATTCCCATACTGAATGACAAACAGTGCAGATCCAGATCAGTGGGCTTCTGAAGAAACCGACTGATCTGGATCTATACTGGTTGCAAAGACAGGGCATATCTGTCTTCAGCAGGACTATAGAGGATTAATAATATCAAATTACAATAATATTACTGCCACAGATAATGTTTTCCCCAACTTATTATCCAGTAATGCTGAAAACAGAGAAGGGAGAGACAATAAGAGATGGGACCACTTCTTGATGTCATATTTATCAGGGATATTTCTGAGTTGATTGTTTGCAATCAAGCCAAAGTATACATACACCAAAATTTCCTTAAGGTTTGTTGTCCATCTGATTATCATTGACCAATGAAATCAAACTGCTGTGACTTCAGAGGGTTATCTGTAAAACCTGGACTGGGCTTAATGCTGGGACATTAGCAAACAGTGCAGAACCAGATCAGATGTTGCAGAATGTGGCATCTAATCAAGGAAGCTAAGAGTTAAATGAAACAGTCTTGGCCTCATTTTCCCAGGCTACACTCAGAGACAACTGACCTAGAGTGCTGTCAATGCTTTCATATTTATGGTCATGCTGAACATGGATACGCCTTACCCACTATCAACAGTTAAATCACTCTCATGGATTTAATGAACTGACTGAATACTTAAATATGATGTGGAAAACTTTTTCCATTTATTTATTTATTTAATTAATCAGTTATTTAATTATTTATTAATTTACAGTGGTTTTATGTAGTTCATTAATATTTTAATCATTATATTCATATTTAAATAAACTGCTGCATTTGCTTGTATAGTATATGCTCACCATATCAGGTGGGTTCATACAATTTAAGGTAACATCCCAAAGTTACGTTATGAATGTTGCACTGTCATGTCATTATAACAACACTGCATGCATCTATAGTACAACATATAATAACATCAGAAAACTACAGTTGTATTGTACAGCTTTATATAAAGTCTTAGATGTAGAGGTTGAAGTTTCGTTTCCAGGCTGATGAAGGCAACAAGGCAGATATGTTCCCAAGGATTCAGTGGAAATATCATCTGACATTAAATTTCAGGGCAATGAAATTAGTAGTTAATCCTGACCTGGAAATGGATGTATCCAAACAGATGAGGTGGAATACATCACGAAAACATACCTATATAATTTTGACCCCCTCAAACCCCATTTTTATACAGTAAAACTGGGGTTTACAGGGGTATATATTATTTTTCTTATTTCTGCTCAAAACAAAGATTGTGGGTACTTGTTAGAACCACCTCAGTGAGGCGGTTCTAACGAGTACCCACAATCTATGTTTTGAGCAGAAATATGAAAAATATCAGAATTTTTACCTGAAAATTTTCATTTTTTTGGTGGTAAAATTTTCAATATATTTAAATAGGCGTGTTTTCGTAATGGTTTACTGGGCCTCATAGGTCTAGATAAGGGTGGGTATCCGATAAATATTTTTCTTATTTCTCCACAAAAACATATGTTGTGGGTACTCATTAGAAGCGCCTCGGCGAGGCGCTTCTAATGAGTACCCACAACATGTTTTCCTGGAGAACTAAGAAAAATGTCAATATTTTTTAATTGAAAAAAGTGCCTTAACTAGTGCTATGGGGCATAAATGGGCTAACTGGTTATGCTGCACAGCTGCACAGATTGTTCTGCCTTACAGGATAATTAGTATGATAATCAAAAGGAGTAAACCTTGTAGTACTGAGAGAAACAGGCCTGAGCAAACAGTATAGACCCAGATCAGATGCCACAGAATGCAGCATTTGATCAGGGTCTAGATGGTTTGCTACTCATCCAGCAGTTTAGACACATCAACAGGTAGCAAAAAAAGGCTTGTGAAAATTTTAGAACCTGTTAAGGTATCCCAATACTGAGGATAAAAGCAGCGGTATGATAGAGTATTTGTACAAGCTGATACATCACTGGGACAAATAATAAATCAAAGGACTGAACAGCCTTGAAATGAAAGATTCTATGAGAAACTAATAAATTCCAGGTATCATTCTGTTCTCCATTTAAGTTTGTGAGACGCTTCTTCGTCGAAAACAAACGAGCTATAGCGAACAACAAAGGCGCTGATCAGCCTGCGCGGACTGTGCCTTTGTTGTTCGCACATGTATTAAGGCGGGTTTTCTCAGCGACTCACCATAGATCAAGCACAAGTCGCACTACTTTTGTATGGATAGCTCTTCAAAGTCACTTTCTCTAAAACCGTTTGTTTGTGTTGAGGTTTTACGGCCCAGTCAACCCAGTGGGGTCATGTCGAGCGTGGTCAGTTTACCTAGCCACACGTTTACTGAGCAGGCTTAGTCCTCTAAGCGGTTAACCGGTATTGTGCACATTCTTTTGCTAGATACTGACAACTGCCCTTCTTGTCTAAAATCGTGCATGGCAACGAAGAATGACAGATAGAATCTGTCATTAAAAACAGCTGAGCAGGAATGTGTGACAATATACCTTCCCACAGTGTGGCCAGCTATATTTTCTGATCCTTTGTGATCATTTCGTTTTGAATTGACCATACATGCCATTAGGTGTGTACTAAAATCTATGAGATAAGGCAAATTTTAAGGGAGATTCAACAAAGTTTGAAGAGAATTTCCTAAACATCACTTTGGAGCTCTCTCAATATAGTCTTAAGTCTTTTTTTCATGTCAGAAGCTTGTGAAAACTATAACAGTGTGTGATTTATGTTTGTTTCTTCATAAAATCTGTTGTAAAATGGTTTGAAAATTCTGTGAGATCTGAATTTTTATGTGAATTGCCTTCCAGATGGGCCAGATTCTGTGAGATTTTCTCACAGTGCGAGATATTGATTTGGAGTTCTACAGTCCAGTCAACACTGTTAAGGTAATGTAGAATTGGTCAGTTAACCTACTAACCCTTTTTCCTGGGCAGGCTTAGTCTTCTAAGTGGTTGTTTGGTATTTTACCTGCATACTTTTGCCAGTAAATGACAACTGCCCTTCTTGAATGAGTTGGAAAGGGGAGAATGGCAGTAGATTGATTGATTGTGTTGGGGTTTAACGACACGTCAACCCTTGAGGGTCATTTTGTGTCGTCTCCCAGAGAAAGGGAGAAAAGAGATAGAAGAGAGAGTAGAGGAGATGAAAGAGAGGGACAGGGAAGAAAGAGGAACAGGAAAGAAAGTGAAGAAACAGAAGAAATAAAAACATTCCCCCTCTACCCTTACCCACTACAAGGATAGCAGGCCTTGCCCAACTGTAAGCCAATATCAGTTGGACGCCCCAGTGATGTAAGATACACAGCACCTTTGCACCACCCGACCACCCCCGAATGGCAGTAGAAATTACTTCAGGATCATTCTCCAAATTAGGTGACGGAGCTGGGCCTAGATCTGCAGTTGGATGCACAAGCAACTGCGCTATTGGGCTCTTCTGTGACCACTAAGCATATTGAGCCCAGTTGGTCAAAGCATCATTAGCTTAACAAGCTTGGTCATGATCAAAATGTTAACTGTTCTAGTAAGTACAATATCTAACTCACAGGTATTTTTGCTGAAAAAATGTGAGTAGCTTTTGCAAATGCAAAAGTTACTCACATTTTTTCAGCAAAAATATTAGCCCATTTGCTATATTTAATGATCAAAGTTTTAACGATATGTTAACTAATGACATTGTTATTTGAACAACTGGGCCCAGAAGTTCTGAAGCTTTATATAAGGCTTATTTGACAATGCTCAGAAAATTTTGACACTTCAGCTATTTTCTTTTTTGATGCATTTTCATTGCTTTCAAGCAGCATTTTTTAATTTATTTAATGAAAATCTGATGGAATTCAGTGAAATTATGCTACTTAACTCAGAATCCACACCATTGTGCTACTAAACTCAAAGAGACTATACTCCATTAAACTACTTAACTCAAACAGACTCCACACCATTATGCTACTTAAATCAAAAACACTCCACTCCATTATGCTACTTAACTCAAAGAGAATCCACTCTATTATGCTACTTAACTCAAGAGACTCCACTCCATTTTGCTTCTTAACGAAGAGATTCCACTCCAAAATTCAGATTCCTAAACACCACTCCCAAACTCCACTCCAGGTTTTACACTATGCCAAACAGAAGTGCAGAGAACTAAGACACATCAGTCTCTGAAATAAGACTGTTATATCAGATAGTTCTCATAAAGTTTAGCCTTGAGGTTTAATATAAAAAATAATGAAACTAGCAAGAATATATAAATCTAAAACTTCTTGTCTGTGAAATATATATCTGACAGACAATACTCTCAATAATATGATGTAAATTAGGTTAGTCACCTATGGGGTGTGTTCAGATGGTTTATCATCTGATATTTACAGCACAACATTTCCTACAAAATTGCAAGTGCACCCAGCGAAGACTCAGATCAGCCTGTGCATTTGCAAAGGTCTGATCAGAGTCTGCTGTCTGCCTGAAGATGTTTTGAATCCTTGGCTACTCATAGAATGCTCTGTGAAGAATCTGATCAGACTGCCAATGCTCAGGCTGATCTGTGTCTTTACTTGGTCCACATGCAATCTTGCAGAAAATGCTGTGCCCCGGCTCATTTATTTCTTCTTGTTGACTGTGTTGAGGTTTTATAGCCCAGTCAACCCACTAGGGTCATGTCGAGCATGTGGTTAGTTTACCTAACCACACTTTTCCTGGACAGGCTTAGTCCTCTAAGCATTTAACCAGCACTTGTGCACATTCTTTCACCAGAAACTATTTCTTGCTGTTTTCGCATCAAACTATATACTCAGGATACTCTCAAGAATCACCTTTTTAACAAAATTCCAATAAGTTCCTATTAGGTGTGCGTTTGTGCAAAAATAAATTAGCTACACTGTGAGAAACAGGTTCTTCTGACTGTCCGTAGAATGAACTTTGCAGTGCATATGCCCTGCTCCTAAGTGAGGCCACGTCTAGCTAAGTTTCCCCTTAGACTTTGGCTTAGATGAGCGAACAGCATAGGTTCTGGCGAGACTGCGCATATGCGCAGTCTCGCCTGAACCTTTGCTGTTCGCATATGCTATAAGGGTTCTTTCCCCAATTGCTGCTCAAATTCTCCTAAATTATCATGAAAGTTGTCACCTTACCTGAAGTATGGTGAAACCACATCGACCCCACATCATAATTTATCATAGCTCTAGAGAAGGGGTATCAGGTAAATATTTTTATTTCTCCAAGAAAACTATACTATCATTAGATGCACCTCAGAGGGCAACAACTGAAGATATTTTGATAACTGAGGTGATTATTTCTTAATTTTGGTACCAACACAATTAACAGAACCACCTCATCAAGGCAATTCCAAAGAGTACTTCACGATACTATCTGGTGAAATAACTACAGAATATATTTGTGTCGAGGCAGAGTATTTCCTACAAGATTGCATATGAACCCAGCTAAGACTCAGACTAGCCTGCACATCTGTGCAGTCTGATCAGTCTTTGCAGGGCACTCTATTGGTAGCAAAGGATCCACAGGGTCTTCAAGGGGACAGTGAATACTCTGATCAATAAGAAAAAGAACAGTGTAGAACCTGATTAGATGCCATATTCTGCAGGATCTAGGTCTGCTCTGTTTACTCAGGCTAGTCTGTCCAATATTTAGGGAAAATATGACATATTTCATATTTCTCTGTGAAAAGTATGGCACTTCTAATGAGTACTCACAACATGCATTTTTTCTGGAGAAGGAAGAAATATGACATATTTAGGTTGGAAAAAATTAGCTTCCTACGAATTATGGGTAAATTTAGACAGACAAGCTAGAGGCACACCTTGATGGAAACACCAAAGAGGCTCAATGAAAAGAAGAAAAGGGCCCTTGTACCATATGCCAACATCAAAGGTCAAGGACGGTGTGCACATCTGCAGTTTGAGCAGGGCTTTCTCTGTCTGTCAATATATTTTACAGTATCCTATATGATTCTTAAGCTGAGAATGAAGGCCTTGATCAGACTATGGAGTTATGCAAGCTGATCTAGGTTCTTGTTGCCTGTATATGACATACCATTATGAAAACATGCCTATTCAAATTTATTGAAAATTTCACCACCAAAAACTGGAAGTTTTCTGATAAAAATTCTGATATTTTTACTATTTCTGCTCAAAACATAGATTGTGGATACTCTTTAGAACTGCCTCACCGAGGCAGTTCTAATGAGTACCCACAGTCTATGTTTTTAGCAGAAATAAGAAAAATAATGTATACCCCTGTATACCCTGGTTTTACTATATAAGGCAACAAATGCCCAGGTCAGCTGACATAACGCCACAGTTTGATCAGGATCTTCATTACCTTCATTGTCAGCTGAAGAATGAATGAATTCTGTAAAAATGAACTTTGATCATTTGATATTTGATTTGCAATGCAACGAAAGAGATTGCATCATAAAAACATGCCTATATAATTTTGCCCCTCTTAAACCCCACTGGGGTATACACCAATATACATTATTTTTCTTATGAAAGCTTTGATTTGATTGATTGTGTTGGGGTTTAACGACACGTCAACCCTTGTGGGTCATTTTGTGTCGTCTCCCACAGAAAGGGAGAAAAGAGATAGAAGAGATAGTAGAGGAGATGAAAGAGACAATTAGGGAAGAAATAGGAACAGGAATGAAAGTGAAGAAACAGAAGAAATAAAAACATTCCCCCTCTACCCTTACCTGCTACAAGGATAGCAGGCCTTGCCCAACTGTAAGCCAATTTCAGTTGGACGCCCCGGTGACGTAAGATGCACGACACCATTGCCACTCCCGACCACCCCCATATATGAAAGCTGATGATTCACATGAACTGTCAAAACTTATTTTCCCTGAAAAATAAATAAACAATAAATAATATCAAAATGTCTGCTGCAAATTTTGCATGGCACTTTAAGGGTTAATATCTGATCTAGCGCATGCCTTCTTACAGGTATTGGGTCAACGATAACTATAAAGGCTAATACACTTATGTCCGGCTTTTCCACTCTTCACTGTGGGTCTTTTCGTTTCAACAGACAGAAAGGATGAATTTATTTATTTACTCTTAAAAGAAATGGGTTTCTTGGGTGTATAAGAATAACTGACTAGCTATCTTCATTGTTTATTTATGTGTAACAATTCGTGTGTATCCATTTTTTTTTCCTCAGATTGCACACAGAACTTCAATAGTATAGAAGTGGGTGGGGTATGAGGACCAAGTTTATGTCTGACTGTTATAACGCGTGATCACTTATATCGTGGTCAGCTACCTTGGACCCACCGACCGCGTTATAACGAGGTTACAGTGTATATGGCATACAGTCCCTTTCCTTGCATTGTGAATCAAATATCAAATGATCAAAGTTCATTCTAAACTCATCTGACTTTAAAGTAATCACTTGTTTTAACTTGTCACAATAATATAAATTATCTTTTAGATAATCTATTTATTCACTTAACTCTTCTGAAGCTGCTGGCATGTGGTAGTGAAAAGCTTTATAGCACAACTGTCTGATAGATTCTGAATAAACCTTTAATGCCTAGCAAGCTGGGTAAAAATTTTCAGCAGACCATATTTTGAAATATTTTTCTCATTTTTCCCAGAAAATAGGCTTTGATATTTCATGCAAATTGTCTCCTTAGGAGACAATTTGCATGAAATGTCAAAGTCTAATTTCCGGGAAAAATAAGAAAAATATCATCAATTTATTGTCTGGTGAATCTGTCCATACAGTGGTAAAGGTTCACATAGCTACTTTTAACCATAGCTCAGTATAAGATACTACTTTTAATCAAAGGTTTTGATATTTTTAAATTTCTCTATGAAAATGTATGTTGTGGGTACTCAATGAAATAAGCTTGTTGAGGCGATTTCAATGACAGACCACAACATATGTTTTAATGGAGAAATAACAAAAATGTCTACATGGATCTATAGCTATTTTAATTTTTTTTTATATTCAAATGCATGTTAAAACTTGCCACCTAAGCATTTCTGATCTACCAGCATAACATTTTACTAATGTCTTGTTTTTTATTTTTTATTTATTATTACTGATTAAATTGGATTGCTGTTTTTGTTATTAACTGAGATGGAAAGTGAGCAATTCCTGATCTACCAACCCAACATTTGACAATATCTTTTGCTGTTTGTTTTTTTTGTTTTTTTTTATTAATAATAATGTTTTGAAAGATAAGAAATGCTTTTTACAATCAAAGCACTTTTAATGGGTATCTATGACATATGTGTTCATGGAGTAAATGTTCTAAAATTTCAAACACTTTATACCATACATCTGTTACCTGTATTTTGTTTTGTTTTTTGCCTTTACTCAGCATAATACTTGGTGGAATGGCAAACAGCTCAAGTGAGCTAAAAATGATCTCCTTTGAAGATTTATTGGTCTTACAAATTATTCAATCAGCACACCTGAAGACCAGACCACCGATCCACACAGTCTGATTGATCCCTAATATACTTGTTTTGTTTGACTCAGTTTTGCCTCGCTTTCAACAATCTTTCAGTCAAATCCTATGATGTTCTGATGTAGCAGGCAGCTTAATTGACTTTTACAGTTCTGCCTCACTGAAATATCATACCCCAGACATGAAGAAGCCAACTGATCTTATTCTCACGGAGGCGGTTCTAACGAGTACCCACAATCTATGTTTTGAGCAAAAACATGAAAAATATCAGAGTTTTTTATCTGAAAATTTTCAGTTTTTGGAGGTGAAATTTTCTATATATTTGAATAGGCGTGTTTTCGTAATGTTACAGATTTTTTGAAAACTACATACATCAACAGACTGTATAAATATACAGGCTGACCTAGGCCACTGCCATCTGCAAATGTGAGAAGAACCTTTTTTTCATGACGTGACTCATTTTCCCAGCTATTTCCATTGCTAGAAATTAGCAGCTTGAACAAAACTCAGACTCTGACAAATTAGAATTCCTGAAATTAACACAGAAAATAAACTCTTCCAATACAGGGTATATCTGATAGCTATGATTAATAATTTAAGTTGATCAGCCAATTTAAGGGTAAAATTGAGACTACTCTTTTTTAGATTCATTTCCTTTACAGTTTTGTTGCTCTAAATACTTTGCTTTCAGAAACAAAAAAAAAAACAAAAAAAAACAAGAGGCCCACGGGCCACTGTTTGCTCACCTGAGTGACATAGCCACTGCAGACATGCAGATGTTCCCAATAATATATGCAAAGATTCAGCCATAAGGCATCCTTGGTTTTGGAGAATAAGATTTTTAAATGTTTTTTCCCATACAAATGCATAGGGAAGCAAACTTGTCCAACCATTATTTTAGCAACTTTGGTAGATCCCCTGTCCCCGATGATTTAAGCAAAGATTCAGCCCCAAGGCATCCTCGGTTCTGGAGGAGAAGATTTTTAAAGGTTTTTACCATATATGGGCATGGTGGCCATCTTGGTCATTGAACCGCGACCATTTTAGCAACCTTTCATTCCCCCAACCTAAGGAGGCTCCATATGAAATTTGTGCAAAATTGGCCCAGAGGCTCCAGAGGAGAAGTCGTTTAAAATTCTGAATATTTTTCCCATACAAATGCATAAGGAAGCAAATTGACCTCACGGTAAAAAGGTCAAATGTCAATGTACGACCATTATTTTAGCAACTTTGGTAGACCTCCAGTTTCCGATGATATATGTAAAGATTCAGCCATAAGGCATCCTCAGTTTTGAAGAAAAAAGATTTTTAAAGGTTTTTCCCATACAAATACATACGGAAGCAAACTTGACCTTGCCGTAAAAAGGTCAAATGTCAATATACAACATCTATTTTAGCAATTTTGGTAGACCTCCCGTCCCCAATGACTTATGCAAAGATTCAGCCCCAAGGCATCCTCGGTTCTGGAGAAGAAGATTTTTAAAGGTTTTTACCATATATGGGTATGGCGGCCATCTTGGTCAACTAACCGCAACCATTTTAGCAATCTTTCATTCTTCCAACCTAAGGAGGCTCCATATGAAATTTGAGCAAAATTGGCCCAGAGGCTCCAGAGGAGAAGTCATTTGAAATTCTGAATATTTTTCCCATACAAATGCATGAGGAAGCAAAATTGACCTCATGGTAAAAAGGTCAAATGTCAATGTACGACCATCAGTTTAGCAACTTTGGTAGACCTCCAGTTTCCGATGATATATGTAAAGATTCAGCCACAAGGTATCCTTGGTTTTGGAGAACAAGATTTTTAAAGGTTTTTCCCATACAAATGCATAGGGAAGCAAACTTGACCTTGCCGTAAAAAGGTCAAATGTCAATATACAACATTTATTTTAGCAATTGTGGTAGACCTCCCGTCCCCAATGACTTATGCAAAGATTCAGCCCCAAGGCATCCTCGGTTCTGGAGGAAAAGATTTTTAAAGGTTTTTACCATATATGGCCATGGCGGCCACCTTGGTCAACTAACCGCAACCATTTTAGCAATCTTTCATTCCCCCAACCTGAGGAGGCTCCATATGAAATTTGAGCAAAATTTGCCCAGAGGCTCCAGAGAAGAAGTCGTTTGAATTTCTGAACATTTTTCCCATACAAATGCATAAGGAAGCAAAATTGACCTTATCATAAAAAGGTCAAATGTCAATGTACGACAATTATTTTAGCAACTTTGGTAGACCTTCAGTTTCCGATGATATATGTAAAGGTTCAGCCATAAGGCATCCTTGGTTTTGGAGAACAAGATGTTTAAAGGTTTTTCCCATACAAATGCATAAGGAAGCAAACTTGACCTTGCCCTAAAAAGGTCAAATGTCAATCAACGACATTTATTTTAGCAATTTTGGTAGACCTCCTGTCCCCGATGACTTATGCAAAGATTCAGCCCCAAGGCATCCTCAGTTCTGGAGGAGAAGATTTTTAAAGGTTTTTACCATATATGGCGGCCATCTTGGTCAATTGACCATTTTAGCAATTTTTCAATTTTTCGTTCCCCCAACCTAAGGAGGCTCCATATGAAATTTGAGCAAAATTGGCTCAGGGGCTTCAGAGGAGAAGTCGTTTGAAAATGTTAACGGACGGACGCACCGACCGACGGACAAAAAATGATCACAATAGCTCATCCTGAGCATAGCTCAGGTGAGCTAAAAAAAAAAACTGACTCCTACAAACAATGTGTTTGAATTCAGCCGAATGGATACACTCTCAGGGGAGGTATATTAACCCTTGTCCTGCTGAACCCTGATATACCCGGTCTTAGCAAACAGTGTAGATCCAGATCAGTTGGCTTCTGAAGAAGCCAACTGATCTGGATCTGCACTGTTTGTCATTAAGCATATGAATTTGTATCAACAACCTGGATCAAGTAAACTGATTGGCTGAAAATTAGATGTGGGCATGGCATCTTAATTTATTCAGCAGGACAAGGGTTAATTAAGAATTGTTTTAGCTTCCTTTTGAAAAGCAATCTACTCTAAAGAAAAAAAAAATGCTCCCTATGGGAACACAGATGGCCCCCCACCATGAATTTTCAATTTTTCTACTACTGTGACCTTGAAAATTAGGTCAAGGTCACCGAAAGCTAATCAGTTCTTTGTTATGTCCCAGTCATATATCCATGAAAATTTGGTAAGAATCTAATGACTGGTTCACAAGATATTAAGCAGACAAGAAAATGTCATGCTGACACAGATGCCAATGCCAACGCCAACACCAACAGGATCCAAACAAAAATCAATGTCTCCCTCCCCACAGATAGGTGGAAAGCAGGGCTTGAGAAACAGAAAACTGCTAATTGGTCAAGTCATTTTCGGCCACATTTCCGGAGTTTGCCAAGTCCTCTTCGGCCTCTATTATGGAGTTTGCCGAGTGGAGATATCGGTATTTTCCGTAATTTATGTATTGCAACTTCCAAATGCAGAGGCTGCTTTATTTTTAACATAATAAATGAGAAACCAACATTGCTTACACTTGCTGAATCTACATGCACATAAATATCACAATTATAAACAGCAATATTGTTCAATATTATCAGACAACCGCGATTTAATGTACTTTCACTTTCACAACAACCGAACTTGACACTCAGTCAGTGAAGAGCGCAAAAGGGGAAACAACCAGAATGTCTTCACATGTTTCAAGTCATGTTTTCGTGTTTGCATTGTGTTGCAGCTAGCCACTACCTTTTATTTTCCTTTCTGTAAACCAGTTAAAAAAAAGTTAGCATTTAATCCTAGTGCCGTGTCGAGGCCCAGCACTTTGGCAGGTTGAGCATGTTAAAATTACAATGGACGTGAATGAAGCACATTAAACAAATCTTTTAAAATTAAATAAACAAACTAAAACCAGTGAGACATTTTTCATTGTTGTAATGGGCAACCAAGCAGGTATGAAGCTCTATCCTTGTCATACTTTCTGTAATAAACCCAAGTGTTGAGACAAACAAGCCTGAGCAAACAGTGTAGACCCAGATCAGATGCTGCAAAACATGTCGAGGGTTGAGCGCAAGACTAGCGTAAGCCAGATGGTTGTTTTTCCCCAAACCTAATCTCCTCACCATGAAGGCGTTATGAAGATTACAACATTTCTTTCTGTATGTAAACAATGAAAATTTAGGTGCCATTGCTCGTATGAGCAATGGCACCTAAATTTGCATTGTTTACAAAGGGGTCCAAGTTGCCCCTAAACAAGGGTTTCAAAAATATGTTTGAGTTACTATAGTCTTGCGCTCAACCCTCAATGTGGCTTCTGATCCGCATCATCCAGCAATGTTTGCTCAGGTCTGTCTGTCCAAATATATATGGTAAATATAAACCTACTTACCGTTAGCTATTTGACTGTAGTAGTCGGAATCTTTTAACTTCATGTCATAGTAATGTGAGGTATCTAGATGAGATGTTCGTATGCTGACAAAATGAGATGGTTTTCTGCAATAAAAAATAGAACAAGATTTTTTTTTTTTTTTTTTCAGAAAAAAATGTGGTTCCCTATCCATGCAGACATACTGAGGTCAGTCAATGTAATCAAAACCTGAAGAACTCTTAGATATGTCCAAGTAGTAAACAACTATCCATTGGTTCAAAAACTATACAGAGAAGCTATCATAACAAATTTAAACATCAGTGGACACCAACAGCATCTGCATGGTGTACAGTATGTCACCCCTTATTTCTGGTGAAGAGATAAAATAACATGCACTGTTGAAAAGGTATAGCACAGGTTTGAAGAGAGACAGCAAGGTAAATAATTTTCTTGTTTCTACACAAAAACATCTGTTGTAGGTACTCATTAGAATCGCTTCTGTGCAACACTTCTAATGAGTACCCACAACATGTTTTTATGGGGAAATAAGAAAACTATCAGTATATTATGTCTGAAAGTAGAAAAATATCCTTGAACTAGAAATGTGTCCACAGTACACGGATGCCCCCGCTGTGGGGGTACAGGACTATAAAACTGCAAAATTCTACCTGGTACAAATGCCTTAACCTTAGTCTAACAGGATCACGTACGTACATATCACATGTACGTATGGAAAACGGAAAAACTATATGCCCCCGGCATCATCTGATGCGGGGGCATAAAAACAGATGCGGCCTATAGCTCCAGATAAAGTGCTTTTTTCAACCAAAAATACCTGATATTTTTCTTATTGCTCCACGGAATCATGTGGCAGTACTCATTAGAAGCGCCAATTCCAGGGGCTTCCAATGAGTACCCACAACACGTTTTTGTGGAGAAATATGGAAAATATTTTGTGGATACCCCTATTATCTGGAGCTTTCATTGCCCCTGCTTTGGGCTTGCCATAATTCTTACATGCCACTATTGCAGATATGTTTATGTATGTACAGGTGTTTTACAACCAAGTCTCCAATTTTCATTCTTTTGTGTGGTCTTTGTTTCCAAGGGCAACCTTTTAGATTTTTATCGTTAATATTACTGGTTTTGTTTTTGTGAACTATTTCATATGTAACCAAATTGTTTTCATTTGAAAGAGCCTTTGCAGCAAAGACTAAACAAAGCAAGCAAAGTTGTCATTTTTTGTGCATGACACATGGTTACAGTATTAATTGTATGCATTCGGACAGACTGGCCTGAGCAAACAGTATAGACACAGATGCAGTGTCTCATCAGGGTCTACACTGTTTGCCACTCATCCAGCAATTTTTAGACACAACATCTGGTAATAAATTGTACTGAATCTTTGCTGAAATTAGATCTGTTTCTGCCATAATTCAGACATTTTCAGCCATTTTTCAAACTCCAAGTTCAGAAGTTTATAGACAAGATTCAGAAATGTTTAGAAATGATTCAGAAATATTCAGCTTTGATTCAGAAATATTCAGATATGATTCAGAAATATTCAGCTAGAACTCAGAAAAATTCAGCATCAATTCAGAAATATTCAGATATGATTCAGAAATATTCAGTTAAAATTCAGATACATTTAGATACCAGAAATTAGTCTAAAATGAAGTAACACCATTTCCCCCACACATCTTATAAATAATGTTAAGATCAGTCTAACCTAAGCCCCTTTTGACCACTAGCTGAAATGCTGTATTTTCCAAATTTGTTTCATATCTATCTACTCAGTCTTATCATATTTTGTAGATAATTACTTTTAACCTAAATGGGCGGGGTATGCATATTTTGACAAGAGAGAGGAAATATATGAACCAGTTATATTTGCTGTTTAAATACATTACTTCATCACTATTACATGTTACCCTTCTGTTTTCTAACTAAATGTACTTACAACAAAAGTGAAATAGCTGAACTAAGAGCCTTGTTTGTCATCTCTGACATTTCTTCTGCAAAACAATCTTGAATGGAAGCTCCCAGAATCCCACTGTGGTCATGTCACTTCCTGCTGAACCTTTACTGAAACCACTTGAATTTTTCTGAATCTGATTCAGACAAATTCAAACATATTCAGCTAAAACTTAGAATGTAAGGTTCACGAGGGGCAATATAATTATCCCCATGCTTTAGTGATGGGGATATTGCAAATGCCTCTGTCCTTCTGTCTGTCACATTATCTCCTCCTAAACCATTGGGCAGAATTAAACCAGCTACATATATGACTTCCCGGTTAGGGTATGCGATAGCAACATTAATTTTCACTCTGCCCCATTTGACCTTCGGGTGGGGTCAAAAGGTCACTGTCTGTCTGTCCATCTGTCCCTCTTGCTATGTCCTCCCAAACCTAAACTACTGGCCAGAATTTAACCAAACTTGCTACATGCCTTCCCTAGTGGTAAGGTTGTGCGAGAGCAACATTATTTTTCCATCTGTCTGTCCATCCATCCATCTGTCGCCTTATTAGCAATAGTTATAGCACCGAGCGTGGGGATTTCGCAATGGCGGCCATTGACTGCGCAATCTAGTCAACATTTATGAATATATATAGTTCAGTAAAAAATTCAAATGGATTCAGATTTTAGTTATTGAAACAAAATATTTCTGAAAAGTTCAGCAAGATTTCAGAAAAATTTAGACAATTTCTATGTTGCAGCATTTCTGAACAGTGCAGAAATGTTCAGTCTAATTTCCTATTCTGAATCTTTCTGAATATTTGTCTGAATTATTCAGCCGAGGTTCAGTCATGTTTCAGCATAAGTTCAGACAAAGGATGTTGTGTTCAGCTGGATTCAGACACCAATTTAGTGTTCAGACCAGATTCAGTATGAATTCAGACAAATTCAGCCAAGTTCAGTAGAAATTCAGAAAACACAGTTCATGAAGGGTAAATACAGTATATCCTACTGAATATACCTCATAACTTTTATGTTTACAGGTAGAGCTTTCTAAAGATTAAGGATTTATATATTCTGAACAAGGCATTTCATGGAGATAAATCAGAAATCAAGCAAGGAAGAGATGTAATTCTTGTACACAACACATAGCACATCATGCTGAATCCACCTGAGAAGTTCCTGCTTATATCTCTGAAAATTAAGTATTTACAGCTCAAACACCAATTTTTCAAAAAAGATAATTAATCATAAATACAATAAGTCTGATGCATAATACATCCCGAAAACATACCGATATAATTTTGAGCCCCTTAAACCCCTGTTTTATATAGTAAAACTGGGGTTTACAGGGGTATACATTATTTTTCTTATTTCTGCCCAAAAAAACATAGAATGTGGGTACTCGTTAGAACCGCCTCAGTGAGGTGGTCCTAACAAGTACCCACAATCTATATTTTGTGCAGAAATATGAAATATATCAGAATTTTTTATCTGAAAACTTTAAGTTTTTGGTGGTGAATTTTCCAAAATATTTGAATAGGCTTGTTTTCGTAATGAAATATCCTTATACTTACCCTCCAGAAGAGGAGACAGGACATATACAACAATGCTGAGGTAATGGTTCACCACTTTTCCTTCGAGTGTAATAAGTACCCTCCCATCTCTGTAACAGAAAAATTATATGTATGCAATACAATTAAGTACCCTCCCATCTCTGCAACAGAAAAATTATACGTATGCAATACAATAAGAACGATACCCTATGTGCAACTGAAAAGAATTTTCGAGTTTACTAAGTACCCTTCCATATCCGCAACAGCAAAGAATGAGCAAAATAAGTACCCTACCATTTCTGCAACAGAAAAGAACATTTGAGTGTAATAAGTACCATCTCTGCAACATCAACCCTTAAGTGCCCAGCTAAGTTCGTAGCAGACGACATTCTAAATTTTCTTTTTTATTTTTCCGAGAAAACAAGTCTTGATATTTCATGTGAATCATCTGCCAAGACTTGTTTTCTCTGAAAAGTAGAGAAAAAAAAATGTTGTCTGCTGCAGTTGTAATTGCAGTTTAAGGGTTAACAAATGAGCATAACAATTACCTTCCCATATCCACAACAAGAATATTTGAGTGTAAAAAGCATGCTTCTTTATGTAAAACAGGAAAGTATATTGGAGTAATATGTACCCTTCTGTCTCTGAATCAGAAAAAGAATATACATGTATTTAAGTGTAATATATAATCTCCCATCTCTATGTCAGAAAAAAACATTCCGTATTTGACCTAATAACCCCACATACTCCTATAAGCGCACAGTCAAGCAATTTCTGAAACTTCACCGTCTACTTTTATCCAATTCTTTATAAAATCATATGTTGTGGGTACTAATTTGAATTGCCTCGACTTGTTGATTAGTACCCACAATATATGATTTTATAAAAGAAAAATCAAAAAGCATATCCCATAGCATCATTAAATAAGACATACATGCATTCCTCTGCTGAGCTTTCTTTAAAGAGTGCCTTTATTAGGTATATTTCACTACACGTTTTTTCCAATAATTTTGAAAAACTTAAGGGCACAGTGTGGTAATTAGGTTTTTGTTTGTGTTGAGATTTTAAGGCCCAGTCAACCCAATGGGGTCATGTCGAGCGTGTTCAGTTTACCTAACCACACGTTTACTGGGCAAGCTTAGTCCTCTAAGCGGTTAACCAGTATTGTGCACATTCTTTCGCCAGAAACTGAAAACTGCCCTTCTTGAATCAGCAGAAGGGAGAGACTGACCGTAGAAAATATTTCACGATCAATCTCTACGAAAGAATGCTGCCAACCTCGGCGGGGGTTGAACCCGCGACCTCCTGGTCTCAAGTCGGATGGCGCATCCGAGCCACCGAGGCCGGCAGTAATTAGGTCGAATTGTTTGTTTGTGTTGAGGTTTTACGGCCCAGTCAACCCAATGGGGTCATGTCGAGTGCAGTCAGTTTACCTAACCACACGTTTACTGGGCAGGTTAAGTCCCCTAAACGGTTAACCAGTATTGTGCACATTCTTTAGCCAGAAACTGACAACTGCCCTTCTTGAATCAGCAGAAGGGAGAGAATGACCGTAGAAAATATTTCATGATCAATCTCCACGAAAGAATGTTGCCGACCTCGGCGGGGGTTGAACCCGTGACCTCCTGGATTCCAGTCAGACGGCGCATCCAACTGAGCCACCGAGCACGGCAATTAGGTCGAATACAGTAATTGAGTGTAATAAACAATCTTCCATATCTGCAATAGATAAGATCCAGAGTAATAATCACCATCCCATATCTGCAGGAAAAAATATCTGAGTGTAACACATATGCAAGTGAAAAGAACATCTGAGTGAAACAAGTATGCAACAGAATGGTATATCTGTGTGTAACAAGTATGCAACAGAATGGTATATCTGTGTGTAACAAGTATGCAACAGAATGGTATATCTGTGTGTAACAAGTATGCAACAGCAAATATTATCTGAGTGTAACAAATATGCAACAGAAAAGAATACCTGAGTGTAACAAGTATGAAAAGGAAAATATATCTGAGTGTAACAAGTATGAAAAGAAAAATATATCTGAGTGTAACAAGTATGAAAAGGAAAATATATCTGAGTGTAACAAGTATGAAAAGAAAAATATATCTGAGTGTAACAAGTATGAAAAGAAAAATATATCTGAGTGTAACAAGTATGAAAAGAAAAATATATCTGAGTGTAACAAGTATGAAAAGGAAAATATATCTGAGTGTAATAAGTATGCAACAGAAAAGAATATCTGAGTGTCACAAGAATGGAACCTTGTGATTCAAAGTTGGAAAAGCTGCCACTTGGCCACGTGGATGCTTTGTCATTTACAGATTTCTGGCTACTTTCTTAGAGTTCTTGTCTAAAGACATATTAACTCTTAATAATCCCTTGTTCTGCTGAACCCAGCTATACCCTGCCTTTGCAAACAGTGCAGAAGCCAACTGATCTGGCTCTACACTGTTTGCCATTAAGTATGTGAATTTATAGCAACAATCCAGATCAAGTAATCTGATTGGCTGAAAATTAGAAGTGGGCATGTCATCTTAATTTATTCAGCAGGACAAGGGTTAATGGGTATTTTTGTATTGTCTCCCAGAAAAACAGAGATAAGAGACAGAAGGTCTAGCAGAGAAGAAGAGAGAGAAATAGAGGAGGGTGAGAGGAAAAGGTGACTGGCAGTCCGGGAAACTGAAGAACTACTAACATGCCTCCAGACTTCATGTATTTTCCTGTATACAGGTCTATGGGACCTTTTGGTTGACATGGTAACCAGTCAAAAAGGTTGAGTGCTACAGAAATCATTAACTTGAATCCCCATCTGAAGCAATATTATTATCAAATTATGTTTAAATTGCTTCTGTGATTTTCAATGACACATCACTTAAAGTATCAATGGACACACAGATAGACAGACGGACAGATGACAGGTGAAATGTGATCACTAAAACTGTACCTGAATAAAGATTTTGGCCCAGTTGTTCAAAGCGTCGTTAGTTTAACGAGCTCGTTAAGGGTCATTTCGTTAACTGTTTTAGTGGATTCAATATACAATATTCTGATATTTTTTGCTGAAAAAATGTGAGTAGCTTTTGCAATGCAAAAGCTACTCACATTTTTTCAGCGAAAAATTTCAGCATATTTGCGTATCACTCGATGTAAATTTTAACGAATCGTTAACTAACGATGTTGTTAGCTTTGAACAACTGGGCCCAGGGTGGGTAAAAATTCTTACTTTGCCCTTTTTTAGTTGACCATTTATTACATCTTGAAGTTCTGGTTTATTTCTTTCACTTTTCAATTCCCTGGAATCTTTCCCTGCCACTTCGTCCATTGTGTAACCTGTCAGTCTTTCATAAGCTGGATTCACATACTGAAACAAAAAAAAGATCCCAGTTTCATTACGAAAACACGCCTATTCAAGTATATTGAAATTTCACCTCCAAAAACTGAGTTTTCAGATAAAAATTCTGATATTTTTTTTCATATTTCTGCTCAAAACATGGATTGTGGGTACTCGTTAGAACTGCCTTAGCGAGGCAGTTCTAACGAGTACCCACAATCTATGTTTTTGAGCAGAAATAAGAAAAATGAAGTTTTTTAAAAGTAAAACATATTTTAACGAGTAATACTTAACCTATAGATAATGTGCTATTCTCTTCTGTTTTCACACCTTCCACAGAAAAAACGACCTTTCAGTCGTTAATTAAAGTCTTAAACCAGAAGGTCCCTTAGGCAGTTACCTGTGTGACGTAACTCTTCCCGCTCAATTGACCACGTGTCAGTTTCTTTTATGTGTAAAACAATAGACACAATTAGGAGAGATAAGCGAGGGTGAGCGGAGGGAGATAATTGATTATCTATAGGTTAAGTATTACTCGTTAAAATATGTTTTACTTTTAAAAAACTTCATTTTAACTTCATAATACATTAACCTATAGATAATGTGCTAGAATTTGCAGAATAGGAGGGAGGTGCTCTCCTAATTCTAACACCAATAATATCTCACCACTTCTGGTTAAGACTCAGGAAACTCAAAGGAATCAGATACATTCTAATTCTATATCTAATAGACAGAATGATCTAGATTCACAAAATAGCATATCTTTAAGGTGTTATGATCTAACAACCTTATATATAATAGTAGACTCTAGAGGAAGCCAGTTCTTAAGTCTCAGAGACCTAACATTGCTCCCCCCCCCCCCCCCCCCACCCCCCTCTCTTTTTTTCTTTTTGGGAAACAACAATTGGCTTCAAAAAGAAAAGGGAGTCATTGAGACATAACATAAATATTCCATCGCAAAGTAAGCTAGGAATATAGAAATATTTTCAAAACAAAATTTGTAAAACAAAAAGCCAAGACCATACACTGTAAGTAGTCTATGTAGGGTCTTGAATAAATAAGGAAAAGTCTACTCGGTGGAGTTTCCTATAGATAACTGACATATGTAGATATTTTGGATAAAATTCTAGATATGTGAAGCTATGTAATTGTAATAGTCTAAGCTATTAGAATTATAAACTAATTTGATTCTGTTAATTGGAGCGACAGGACAGTTTCCGATGAACAGACACAGACTTAAAATAACCATAATATGTAATTATTTCCCTTTGATCAAATTAAAGAAGGGGAGATAATAAAAGTAGATGGAGTTAACTTAACTATAACTAAGTTATCCATCAGAAGAAAAAGGTATAGACAAACATAATGGTTAAAACTATTGTTAGACTAATTGTATTATGAATTTTTAGTCAAGCAATAAAATAATACAGAGTTTGCATATAACTGCTGGGAAGAAAAAACAACCTAAACCATTGATAATTAGTTTTGTCACAGACATATAAAAGCGTTTGATGTCCTGACAAAATAATAAAGAATAAACTGTCAACATCATAACTTAAGAGTTTGACAGAGAATAAGAGAGATAAGAATAAGGTTGATCGCAGCAAACTGTAAGACGGTCATAGTTTGGCTAAATCATAGTTTGGCTAAATCTTACCGTATTGATAAGATTAAGCAATAATAAATAAGCTGGATAAAATCTTTCTATACCAGAAGATTGCCATGAAAAGTACTCCTCAGTAAATAATCATGGAAATCAAGAAATGTTAAAAAATCCACTTTGATACGAATCAAAATGTTCATAAAAAGAGAAGGACTCAGAGAAAAAGTAATAGTGTGATAATCTCTGAAGAAAGATTATACAATAATACTGATTAATAATCTCAAAAAACACTTAATTTATAAGTTAAGAGATAGTATTACTATTCTATACGCATATTTAGGAATAGTAAGAAATATATGAATACTAAATTAAAATTATACTACAGAACAAAATTCCTGCTATAAATAATAGGTTAAGCGTAACTATTTATTAAGCAAGGAATTATTAAACATATAACTCTCTATAAAATTACTGCCCAGAAATTTTATAGATAAACATTCAATCAAATTTTTAGAATTGAATATTAATAGAATAAAATCTATGTCTGCATAATTGGTAATTCCTGAAATATCAAATTACGTACTTGCAAATGAATTCAGGAAGAAAATACATATATATACTCTCGAGATCTATGCGTAAACCATAGAGAGTAATATTATTACCACGATCCCTGACGGAAGGGTAAAAACATGTATATGAAAGAGATAATAATTAATTTAACGTCATATAGGTTTAAGATAAAATTTGTTTAATCTTTAACCAATATGCAGCAACAGTGACTCGATATTCTGTATTCGTACGTAGAAAAAGAGTACTTAGTCATTAGAATTTTGTATGATTGAAATAGAGATAATGGGATCTAAAAGGATGTATCTCCATGAACTGAATCGAAGGATAATATCCATTCTAAAAAACTAGGGCTTGTTTTAGGCTTAGTTTAACAAGCGTAGAATTGAATTATTTCCAAGTATTCATGAAGTCGTTATGCTCTGAATACTGAGAAAAATGTTAAAATATTGTTTAGGAAATAAAAAAGTGACTGGTCCACAATGTTAGCTAGATTTAAACCTGGAACGTAGTGAGAAGGAACATAGCGAGAAGGTCAATCTAATTTAAAAGTAAGATGAGAAAGATAAATAAAGAAGATAGATATATAAATATCGGTATAATATATTATCTCCAACAATTATCAAATAATCTGAATGTTTAAAAGCATAGATACTACTCGAAAGTTTCTTTACCGAATGTATAATCGGAGAAAAAACTTTCAGTATGTTCAAAAACGTATCACAAAAGTAAGATCTGACCAGGAACGTAGGTGCAGCACTTACTAAGTTGTGAAGTTAATATAAACATATTTTATATTATAAATTGAAGCAGAGCATTTCAAAATCATCGACGTCTTGAAATGACTTATTGTGCGGAAAAATAAATAAATATCCAGTTTCGGAAAAGATATTTATCTATACATATAGACCATTTTTTATGCAGACTGGAAATCAAGATATTAATCTTTGGATTATTCGCAAACTGAACTTGAACTCTTAGCGAGAATTACTATGATCCCTTTAATGAATGTAAACATAAAGAAGGGGTAAAGAGATAATTAAGTGTGTCTTAATTCTTTACCGGCTCGTAATTAAGGATGTTTTCCCTTTTGTCTAAGCCTAGACTATAGATTGATTAATATAAATATAATAATATCTGCTATTATGAGGTAAACTCTCGTTAATTAACCTCTAAGCATATATCAAAAATGTATATCAACATAATCTAGAGCTTCGGTAAGTTTAGAGGAAGGAAATGATTGACTTTGGCAGTTTCTGAATAGTTACAAATTCTGTCACGTACTGAATAATTAATGCCTTTACTAAATATGTATCCATTGTCAATACCAAAGTGCAAGAAAATTTTGATTGACATGGACTCTAGTTATAAATAAAATATTAGAGGTATAGAGCTAGTCGAAGCAAAACTATTCCTCAATAAGATAAAGTAGACCTATAATATATGAGGATTAACTGGGTCTAGAAATTATATAGTCATAATAAAATTATTATTCCAATATGAAGAATCTTCGGCGTAATAGATTCTTACTGAGGCAAAAATATCTGGTATATTGCTATCATAGTCTTAAATGATCCAGAAGAAAAAATAAAACAGGCAAAGTAAAGAACGTATCGAATTATATCTATGCCTAAATATAAGATTTTTTTCTTGTTTATTATTTTATAGCAGAGTTTAGACAGAGCACGACTGACCTAGACTCTTATATAATCAATCAAAAGATAGTATAAAATAGAATAATAGCTTATCCGATCAACTATTTTCCATGTAGAAAAGGCAAAAGGAAAATATGTACCTCAACTAGAATTTTAAATCGTAGTAATCTAGAGAGGTAGCGAATAAATAAATAAACTGTTAATTTATTTATCTGGTTGGTGTAAATTTCCGATACCTTAAGAATGAAAAATTAATAGAAAGTAGAAAAGATCGATTGCTACTTTCTTGTCAATTTACTCCTTAGATTACATGCTGATTACATATCGGAGCATATAGAAGAAAGGGGAGGAAAGAAGAAAATTTTTAGATTTCGTGTATATTTTTTTTTTCTTATAAATAACGATAGTTTTATAGTTCACCTTTGCCCTAGAGCCGAATAAGGTGAATATGTAAGAAGTTAATCTCTTTGTAGCGAACAAACGAGATATAATTATAGCTGGAAGTATCTTCTACACTTAGTGAATGAATTGCGAATTTGATCGTAACCGATAATTCTTAATTCATTTTCAATAATAAATATATATATAGAATTTAAGTCAAGTTCAAAAGTGACTGGACAGAATTCAACAATATAAATGGCTACTAGGTATTAGAACCCATCGCTGTCATTCAATAACCTATAATCCAAGACTATACATGTCTATAGTGGTTAATAAATAAATATATGTTGAGCGAGTACCAGTGACTACTACTCGGACACTAGTAATCCGACACAAAGTCTACGAAACTACTGCCCGGTGGAATTTCGTTAGAATGACCTGGCACTACTCTACGAAGTGCCTCCCGATGAAATTTTCGTTAGAGCTGGAATTTAACCGCTTTCTAGTGAATTAAAGAGATAAAACATAATTTGAATGACCTGGCACTAGTCTACGAACTGCTGCCCGGTAAGAATTTTGTTATAGTCGGAAGTTTAACTCTTTCTAGCGGATAAAAGAGATAAAACATAAGTTAATTTAAAATATTAATGGAATTACACACCTATAATAAGTCAATGGAATATTAAAGATTCTAGTCTGATTCGGGAAAGACTGTACAGAATTTTTTTTTTTTTTGTATAAAAAGTTATTATGTATTTCACTTAATAACCTATATCCATTGACTTAAACGTGAATGGAGCTCTATGAACGATAATAGATTGTTCGGGAATTAGTGATCATTATTTTGACACTAGTTACCCGACATAATGACCGGACACTAGTATTCGTAACTGTTGCCCGGTACAGTTACAAGTAATTTGATAAATTGATCGGATAGTAGTATTCGTAACTCTAGTCCGATGAAAAAGGGAGATTATATATGAAAACTGAGAGGGCACAAGTATTCGAAACTTTTTCCCGAAGATAATTAATTATTAGGCAAAAATTGACCAGACACTTTCTGTAAAAGTTTGCCTGGTGAAAAATCAGAAATAATATAATAATATGACCGGGTATAAGTATCAGAAATATTACTGACACTTTGCCCAGTGAAAAAATGTTTAATAATTAGACATAATGACCGGAAGTTAGTATACGTGACAATTTTGTCCGGTGATATATGTCAAAAACTAAGTCTTTCCAGAAAATAAATAAATTATTGACTGGAGACTAGTTGACTGGTGCCTGGTTGACCGGTGACTGGTGACTGGTGACTGGTGACTGGTTGACTGGTGACTGGGTGACTGGTGCCTGGTTGACTGGCACCTGGATGACTGGTGACTGGTGCCTGGTTGACTGGCACCTGATTGACTGGTGACTGGTGAAGCTGATTGACTGGTGCCTGGTTGACTGGTGACTGGTGACTGGATGACTGGTGACTGGATGACTGGTGACTGGTGGACTTAGACTTTATCGGATACTAAGTACCCAAAGATGCCACCTTGATGGGTCTTACCCCGGCAGTATAGCCATATGGGGTGGGGCTCCCATCAGTAAAGAATTGTCTTATAACCCATCAAGGGTTGACAAGTTCTTTACAATCAGCTTCTCCATCATGAGAATCTTTAGCCAACTGAAGATCTCTGCAAATAAAAGTCCAGGAAAAACATATCGTAATTGCTGAATATTGTTTGTGTTGAGGTTTTACGGCCCAGTCAACCCAGTGGGGTCATGTCGAGCGCGGTCAGTTTACCTAACCACACGTTTACTGGGCAGGCTTAGTCCTCCAAGCGGTTGACCAGTATTGTGCACATTCTTTCACCAGAAACTGACAACTGCCTTTCTTGAATCAGCGGAAGGGAGAGAATGACCGTAGAAAATATTTCATGATCAATCTCCACGAAAGAATGTTGCCGACCTCGGCGGGGGTCGAACCCGCGACCTCCTGGTCTCCAGTCGGACGCGCATCCAACTGCGCCACCGAGGCCGGCAAATAATTGCTGAATAACCTGGAACGAAAAGAACAAAAATATTCTGCATATATAAACACGACTGTCGAACCGATCGCGTACGAGCGTTGTGCCGAATAGCTAGAGTCGCGAAAACGCATGTGGAAAAAGACCAGTCAAAAAATACATGAAATTGAAAATTGAAAATTTTAAATAATAACACAGAAAGTGAAAGGAGTGATAAAGAAACAAAAGAAAAACAAGGATACATAAATTTATCCGTGAGGAAAGAAATAATCCAAATTTCTATCACAGGTAAATAATCCTTGTTGAATTTCTTTGTCCACAGAAAAGAAACTGACACGTAGTCAATTGAGCGGGAAGAGTTACGTCACACAGGTAACTGCCTTAGGGACCTTCTGGTTTAAGACTTTAATTAACGACTGAAAGGTCGTTTTTTCTGTGGAAGGTGTGAAAACAGAAGAGAATAGCACATTATCTATAGGTTAATGTATTATGAAGTTAAAATAATGTATAACCCTGTAAACCCCAATTTTACTATATGTAAGTGGGGTTTAAGATGGTCAAAATTATATAGGTATGTTTTCGTAATGTATTTCCATTATTCATAGCTCTTGATAAATGAAGTACCGTAATAACTCTAAGTATTGGGTCAGACAGGTCTGAGCAAACAGTATAGACCAAGATCAGATGCCACAGAATGTGGCCTCTCATTAGGGCCTACACTGTTTGCCACTCGTCCAGTAATATTTTAGATGCATTAAAATGTAGTAAAATGGATTGTTCAAATTTTAGGACCAGTATGGTGAGGAATTTAGGTGTGCCCATACTTTGGGTAAATACAGTATTTAGACAAATACATGCACTTCAAATATGTACCCACAACACATGTTGTTATGGAGACAGTTAGCCTGGTCCTGCTGTTCCCGGATATACCCCACCTTTGCAGTGAGTTGAGATTCTGTGGCCCAGTCAACCCTGTAGAGGTCCTGTAGAGCGGGTCAGTTTACCTAACCACACTTTTTCCTGAGCAGTCAGCCAGTATTTGTGCACATTTTTTGCCAGACACTGACAACTGCCCTTCTTGAATCAGCGGAAGAGAATGACTGTAGAGAATATTTTATGAGCAATCTCTATGAAAGACTATTGCTGGACCTGGTAGGACCAAACCCGCGGCCTCCTGATCACCAGTTGGACAAGCATATGACTGAGCCACTTAGGCCAGCCCCCACCTTTGGTTTCTGAAGGAACCAACTGATCTGGATCAGCACCATTTGTCATTAAGTATGTGAATTTGTACACCTCAACCCTGTTATAACACAGAAGTCTGGGTCCAAGCATCGGACCATGTTACTTAACGGAACTGTGCTATAATGAGGATGATCAAAGCTGGCATCTGCTAAAGTTAAATTTGTTTGTTTATACATGAAATAAGCAATTTCCAGCTTAAAATGGCATACCTATGTTTAATGTGTGTATAGTTAGTCAGTAAAGTTTCTACACTATGGTGTCATCAATAAATATGCAAAAAAAAAAAAAAGAAAAACGGACGATTTTGTTGTTATTCCACCTCCATAATGCATTGGCCGCAGGATTTTCCTAAATAACTATTTATAGACAACTGGTTCCCATCTTGTGTATAAATGCAAAGGTGGCCAGAAACAGGAGAATTGGAAAGAAACGATCTTGATAGACCTAATCAAGTCAAATAAAGATGGCCTGTGCCACAGGTGGTTTTGCAGTTTTCGATGTTTCAAGTCTGACCAGACTACGGTAAATCTCCTAAAAATTCGAACACTAAAGCGTCTGACAAAATGACATATGCAAACAGTGTAGACCCTGATCAGACTGCTCCTGAAGGAGCAGTCTGATCAGGGTCTACACCGTTTGCCGTTCCACTAAATATTTAAAGAAACCGCTGCATAAAAAGCAAAATTTGAGCCAAAAGCGTATGGAATAAAGTGTTCGAAATTTTAGGAAATTTACCGTACTTAAATTTTAAGCAATGACCAATCTTTGTCTAGCGCAAGTGGTGCATTACTTATTTTTACTGTGAAATCTACCTTGAAGTATTCTTGCGTGTTATCGCCGACAAAAAAATAAAGCAAACAATAATACCCAGATCAGATGCCGTTTTATATGACATCTGATCAGGACCTACACGGTTTGGTAATTAATTCATCAAATCTGGGACCAATAAACTGCAAACCGTATTGAACAAAAAAAAGAGAATAAGAAGAAGAAAATAGGTACATTCAACCAGTGCATTCTTTAATCACCCTCAGCTGGGATTAAAGCGACCTTTGATCTTTTGGACACGCCGACTGCACCTGGTGTTTTGCAGTCTCAGTGTATTCACACGTGTCACACAAATGGATTAGTTATCAGACTACCATCACTGATGATTCGTATTTACCACAAAAAGGACAGTGAGGTGTTGATTTTCTGACAATGTTTGGATATGTCATGATTAATTTATGTTGTGGTAAGTTGCCGTTATTCATCTGACCTGTCCAATATACATGAAAATGACCATTTTGAGCCATGTTTACTACCGTATTACCGCATTTAAAAGGTGGGCGGACGTTATCAGTTTAGGAAGACTTGACTGTTTGTGATTTTTTAGACATCATTTATTCATGAAAAATGATTGGTTTGTGAAAAAATGGGGTCCAAGGCATGACTGTGTTATAACTGAATTTGTGCTATAACTAACTGTGTAATAATGGGGTTGAGGTGGATCAACAAATTGAATGAACTGACAACTGGCAGTGGGTGTGGCATCTTAATTTATTCAGCAAGACAATGGTTAAGAAAATTTGTTTGAAAAGTATCTTATCTAGATGTATGCTCATAACAGAATGCAATATCCCAATAAAAGCCATCCTTGAGAGGGCATAAAACTCCCTGTTGTTAGGAGGTGGCTGTTGTAATGAGGTTTACCACTTTACGTTGAGTGGACTTGTCTACCACAATTCTTTGGACCAGTCCATTTCCATTAGCAGGGTGTCTGTTTAGTTTTTATTAAAACTATATTCCTGTATTTAATGGAATAGTGTAGACACTGATGAGCATGTCTGATAAGGTTCGGCACTGTTTGCCAATTACAATAATAACCCTTAGTATTGGGACACCTTATCTACTCACCATTCTTGTCCTAAAATTTGAAATAGTTAATTCTACTACCCGTTGATATGTCTAAAATATTGCTGTATGAATGGCAAACAGTGTAGACCCTGATCAGATGCCGCATTCTGTGGCACTGTTTGCCAATTACAATAATAACCCTTAGTATTGGGACAGACAGGCCTGAGCAAACAGTGTAGACCCAGATCAGATGCCAGGAAACCAGGTCCTGACAGTCCTGCAGACTGTCTTCTCAAAATTTTCACTTTAATGCATTAGGCGCATAAAATCTTACGGTAATCTCAATATGGAAATAAAAAAATCAAGCAAAAGTACCAAAACCTGATCTCGTAAGTCCAAACAGACTGGGCAGAAAGCAGTATCCTCTTGCTTTCCATAAATCCAGTTCCTTTTCAGTTACATTAAGAGACTGGAATGCATTCCAAACTTACACATGGTCCAAGGCTATAATCTCTCAAGATTTGTGACATTTGTCAGGCTAATCATCCTATTGCATCCTTTGGTAAATGAATGTCATTTGACATTTCATTGTACCAATTAAGAGTCAGTTCTGATCAGATCACTATTAGAGCTTTTTTCAAGCAAAATTGTTTTTGTTATTTACAGTCGACTCTCGTTATCTCGAACTTCACGGGACCTGATAAAAATGTTCGAGTTATCAGTAGTTCCAGACAACCAAATTGTGACGTCATAGGTATGACGACTGTTCGCCTCTGTTCGCCAAAACGTGCATGGAAGGCACATATATTTGACAATTTGAATGATTTATGCGTACTTCAGTTTGCATTGTTACTGTTTGTTTTAGGAGATGCAATAGTTCTCTTGGAATAATATCATCAATAAATGTTAATAATAATAAATTTCAAACGTCTCTTGTCTTTTAATACTCCTGCAAATTTGGATTTCCATATGAGCTGTAAATAAATTACTGGTTTCCGGGTTGTGTTAGCTATACGTTATAAAGTGGTTTGGATTAGCTCCCTTCGCATAGACGACTCGATAAAGAGTTGACTGGTTTCCGCTTTTGCGCAAAACGCTTACAAAGTTTAGCAGCAGCTGTAAGCTAGTTTGGATTATCTCCCCTGGCACAAATGAACCAGCTCAGCGAGGCAAACTGTAGATCCTGCAGAGAAAGCTCGTTATGAACCGTCTCATCTGGACTTACACTATTTGTGCGGGTATCCGTACCAGTCTACAGGGTCGGAAGAGTTAACATCGGTACCCACGTGTGATTCGTCTATTTGAGGCCGTGCACGACAACTCCTATTAGAAGACTGTGCGACTGTCAAAGACTGGGATCAGTCTGCACGCCCACGAATTTTCCATTATACGCATGAGCCTTATCTGGGCTTACCAAAGAGCACCGCCTGACCAAAGAGTAACAAGCGAAGATTCAGACTTAGCCAGCCTGATCAATACAGGCTGATCTGAGTCGGAACCTGTCGCGCACTGACTTTTCTTGAAGACGCTATATCATTCAGACGGACAGTACTCAATGGTTTTGTTTGTTTGTGTTGAGGTTTTACGGCCCAGTCAACCCAATTGGGTCATGTCGAGAGCGGTCAGTTTACCTAACCACACGTTTACTGGGCAGGCTTAGTCCTCTAAGCGGTTAACCAGTATTGTGCACATTCTTTCGCCAGAAACTGACAACTGCCCTTCTTGAATCAGCGGAAGGGAGAGAATGACCGTAGAAAATATTTCATGATCAATCTTCACGAAAGAATGTTGCCGACCTCGGCGGGGGTTGAACCCGCGACCTCCTGGTCTCCAGTCGGACGGCGCATCCAACTGAGCCACCGAGGCCGGCTGTACTCAATGGTGAAGAGCATATCTAAACAATAAATCAAAGAAACTTCGTTGATTAATCTTCCATAACACTATTCTGGGCCGCTTTTTATCTTGCAAATCAATGACACGAGACGGTGTTGAGCGCCGCGTGTCAAACCTGACTCGACACGCACGTGATTTCATATTTACGGATTTTAGACATTGTTTGTGTTGTTTGAAATTACCTGGGCAAAGTGGAAAATTAAAATATTGATTTATTTATCAATGGCCTATTATGATTTTCATTGACTGAGAGACGCATCTTACATTTTTTTTCTTTCGTCATGGTCCGAGTTCGAGATACGCGGTAGTAAAAACTGTGAAAAATATATTTAGGGACTGAAAATGATGGACGAGATAGCCGAAGTGTCGACATAAAAGTAGTTCGTCATACGCGAAGCTGAAATACAATAAATACATAGGGAAAATAATCGGGACTTAGAAATCAGTTCGACATAAGTGATAGGATCGAGATAAGAGGGGTCGAGATAACGAGAGTCAACTGTATTTGATTTTTGATAAAAATCATCTGCTAATATTTAAAATAAGTAGGTTATGGGTTACATATGATTTGATACAACAAACTAACTCTCTATGGCTGTCTCTAAATAATGTTGTAACTAAAATTGTGTTATGAAAAAAGGGCATCCTAACACCTAAAGCACCAGTCTGAGGACTACTACTTTTCTTATCTTTTACCACTCTCTAGGCTAATTCAGGAGACAACAAACTATGATATTTTTCTTATTTTCCCTGAAAACTGGCTTTGATAGTTCATGTTAATTGGCTCAATGAAGACAATTTGTATGAAATGTCAAAACCTGTTTTCTGGGAAAAATAAAAATATTACCCCCATGCTTTTTTTAACAGAAACGTAAAAGGATAATACACTGCCATTATTGTGTCGCAGGCAGATAACTCTGTCTAAAAATTGACAAAATATGCCCATTAGCAATCCCAAATCAGATCTCCTTAATATAAATGTATGTACCAAGTTTGGTTAAAATCTCTTGACATTTACTTAAGTTATCATCCGGAAATGAAAATATGGGCATGTCTTGGGCAGTGACTCCATCAAAATTTGAGAAAATTTGCCCATTAGCAATCTCAAACCAGATCTCCACAATATCAATGATATGGTGAAAATCAACTGATGTTTATTCAAGTTATCATCCAGAAATCAAATACGGATGGATGGATGACTGACGAACTGAATGACAGATGGACAAACACACGGACGTCAAAGATGAAACCATAATACCCGGCTACTATTGTGTGGCGGGGTATAAAAAGCAATAGGGATTTTGTGAATGCCTCAATACGTCCTTTCGTTCATCATGCTATCTCCACCTAAACCACTGGGCGGAAGTTAACCTGTACATGACTTCGCCTCATGGTAAGGGTGTGCGACAGCAATATCACGTTTCCATCAGTCCAGCACGCTATCTCCTCCTAAACCACTGGCATAATTTAACCACATGACTTCCCCTCATGGTAAGGGTGTGCGACAGCAACATTATTTTACCACCTGGCATCAGTCTATCTGGTGTTCAACATGCTATCTCCTCCCAAACCACTGGCTGGAATTTAACCAAACTTGCTAGATGACATCCAGTCATGTTAAGGGTGTGTGATAGCGAGTCCATCCATCAGTCATGCTATTAACAACATTAGCACGGAGCCTGGGGATTTGCGATGGCATGTCATCGACTGCACATTCTTGTGAAATTTTGCAAGCAGTTTGGAGCCAATGTGTAGATGACCTGATTAAATTTTGGTGATTTTTTTATAAATATTTGATCAAATTATGCCCCCTTATCAGACTTAGGTATTTTAGCATAGGAAAACCTTTAAGCAAAATATCTCAAGAACCCGTAGTACTAGGTTCATGAAATTTTGCAGGAAATCAGGGATCATTTTGATTGGGATGACCTGATTAATTTTTGGTGAAATTTTATAAATATTTGTCAAAAAAAATTATGCCCCTTTTTCAAACTTAAGCATATTAGTACTTTTCTAACATTTTGTCAGCATTATGCCCCTTTCCAACCTTGACATTTTGTATGGAAAAGCATTTAGATGGGGGCATAGTGTATTACAAACACATTTCTGCATTTTTGAGAACAGTGTGGACCCAGATCAGACTGCTCCTTTAGGAGCAGTCTGATCAGGGTCCACACTGTTCTCAAAAATGCAGAAATAGGTTTGAAAAGTTTGAAAGAATATTCAGCAGACGACATAAACAGACCACATTGAAGTGCATTTTACTACTTGTTGGTGTGTTTAAAAACTGCTGGATACATGGCAAAGAGTGAAAACCATGATCAGACGTCACATTCTGGTGCCTTTAATCAGTGTCCACACTGTTTGCTTATGCCTGTCTGTCCCAATAATTAAAGAAATATGGTATTCAAATGATTTAAGATGTCCATCTGATGACCTGATGATGTTTAGGAGCAATCTGGCCCTGAGGTTATAAAACTTTTTTCATGCTCAACTCAGCTGAGCATGAAATTTGTTTTGTTTATAACTCTTAAATTACTGACAAAAGTTTGAAACTTTTTTCATGCTCAAATCAGCTGAGCATGCTCAGCTGAGTTGAGTATAAAAAAAGTTTTAGCTATTGGTATTTTTATGAACAAGTGAAATTTCATGCTCAGTTGAGTTGAGTGTGAAAAAAAGTTTTATAACCTAATCAATACTGACTGTTCTGACATGATGTCAATATATTTAGGTTAAAAACAGTAACATAAGCAACAAAATTAACCTGAATTTCGTGATCTTCATTTGATATTTCTACCGAGTCTGAGACATTGTCTAAAGCATGAACCATTGCGTTGAGAGCTCGAAGTTTTAACCTTGACCTCAATTCCCCATATTCTAGCTGCAGTAGCTCATTATAGCAGGCTCCAACACTGTGATTTTCTGGAAATCTCTGAAAATACAGAAAAATATATTTTAACTCTTGTCCTGCTGAACCCAGATATACCCTGCCTTTGCAAACATTGTAGATCCAGATCAGTTGGCTTCTGAAGAAGCCAACTGATCTGGATCTGCACTGTTTGCCATTAAGTATGTGAATTTATAGCAACAATCCAGATCGAGTAATCTGATTGGCTGAAAATTAGAAGTGGGTGTGGCATCTTAATTTATTCAGCATGACAAGTGTTAACACTGGCCCAGCTGAACCAAGATATATCCTGTCCTTGTTTGAAGAAGCCAACTGATCTGGATCTGCACTGTTTGTCATCAAGTATGTGAATTTGTATCAATAACCTGGATCAACTTATCTGATTGGCTGAAAATTATAAATGGGTGTGACATCTAAATTTATTCAGCATGGCAAGGGTTTTGAAGTCCAGAGGGTGAAATATTCCCTTCATTGCTCATACGATAGAATTGTCCCTTTAGACCACAGGAACATGCATGTGGAATGTCCTCTTTAGTGCTAGGGGTGGGGTGTGTGGAATGTTCCCTTTAATGCTCAGAAAGGGTCTGGAATGCTCCCTTTAGTGCTTATAAGGGATGTATGGAATGTTCCCTTCAGTGCTCAGGAAAGGCATGGAATATTCCATTTAGGATTTTCAACACAGGTGGTCTTTTCATACCGGCTTCAATAAACACATTTTAATAATCTTCTTAACAAAGTCAGGTAGTTTTTAAGACAGGCTGATGCTTACAAATATTTGATTTAACAAAAGAATAATTAGTTAACCCTTTCAACTCTGAAGGCAAAAACAGACCTTTGCAAACAGTGTATATCATGATGAGACAGCTAATGAAGAGCTGTCTCATCCTGATTTACACTGTTTGCCATTCATTTTTTTTTTTATTTCTGACTAACACCCATATTTATGTAAATGGACAGGTCCACATTCAAAGATGGATTAGCCCACCTCATAAATTCAGGGGTGAAGGGGTTAACTAAAGATACCTGGAAGCAATAACTATGTAATAAATGTTTTTTTGTCTTGTTATAGCATGTAGATATTGTACTCCTCAGGCAAACCTGTTTTTATTAGAACTATTTTTCTGGAACATCAATCAAGGTAAAATTACCGTCATAGACTTTGAGCATACGTCCTTTTATCATGGTTGCTACGGAGACAGTAATTCTTCTAACAATGTGTAGGTGGCATCGATTTAAAATCATTTTCTCTTTAATAAATCCAGAAAATACGCTGATCAAACAGAAATTCCATATTATTGCTCAAGTATTATCATGTTGCAAGAGACAATCAACTGACAACAGAGGACTTGTTAAGGAGGAATATTTGGTGATAATTCTGGGATGTTTTTATCTTATTTTATCATAAAAACATATGCTGTGGGTACTCATTAGAAACACCTCACCAAGGTGCTTCTACCAAATACCCACAATATGTTTTTATGGAGAAACAGAGAAAATTATCATAATTATTATCAAGTACTTCTCCTCAGCCCTTTCACACCTGGGCCCAGTTGTTTAAAACTAACGATGTCGTTAGTCAACATATCGTTAAAACTTTGATCATTACATATGGCATACACGCTAATATTTTTGCTGAAAAAATGTGAGTAGCTTTTGCATTTGCAAAAGCTACTCACATTTTTTCAGCAAAAATACCTGTGATTTATATGTTGTACTTACTAGAACAATTAACATTTTGACCACTAACGAACTCGTTAATCTAACAATGCTTTGAACAAGTGGGCCCTGAATTTCTGATGTGGATTCTTCTGTCTTTGAATTTGGACAGATCCATTATTGCAAATAGGGATGTGAGTTTAAAATCGAAAACAGAATGGCCAACAGTGTAAATCCTGATGAGACAGCTCATTACCTTCTCATCTGGATCTGCACTGCTTGCAAAGGTATATGGTTTGGTTCACAAGGTTGAAAGGGTTGACAAGTCCACTGGAACAGTGATATTTTTCATATTTCCCTGATAAGAATGAGTTTAACTCCAAAAGCACTATTCAATGTTGTAACATACAACATTCTAAAATATTGCTTTTTTTTTCAGAGAAAATAAGGTTTGATATTTCATACAGATCATCTGCTAGGCAGGCAATTCATATGAAATGTCAAGCCTTATTTTCTCAGAGAAACCAAAAATAAAATTCAGAATATGCTTGCTGCTGCTGTGACCGATGCTTATAGGGTTAAATAAGTTGCCAAATACCGTATTTACCATATGTATTTGGACAGACAGGCCTGAGCAAACAGTATAGACCCAGATGAGACACCGCAGAACGTGGCGTCTCATCTGGGTCTACACTGTTTGCCACCCATCCAGCAGTTTTTAAACACAACATCGGGTAGTGAATTGTACTGGTTCAAATTTTAGAACATATATGGTAAGGAGTTGAGGTGTCCGAATACTTAGGGTAAATACGGTACTACTGCTAGTGGCAGTCAGAACACATTTTGGGGTTTACAACTTAATGCATTTATTGTAAATCTATAAATAACCCAGATTAAAAAACAAAAAACAAACAAAAAAAAAAACGGCCCATAAATGGAGCATCTAATGAGGGTCTGCACTGTCTGACATTCAGCCAGCATGTTTTGGACACACCACTAGGTAGTTAAATGGACTTGTACATGTTTTAAGACAAGACAAGTACATTAAGGAATTATGGTGAGTGTATATTTAGGATCATTTTGGAACAGCACTTGTCTCAATTTGGGGTCCACCTTTAAACTGTCTTGTACAGCACTTGTCTCAATTTGGGGTCCACCTTTAAACTGTCTTATACAGCACTTGTCTAAATTTGGGGTCCACCTTTAAACTGTTTTGTACAGCACTTGTCTCAATTTGGGGTCCACCTTTAAACTGTCTTGTACAGCACTTGTTTCAATTTGGGGGCCCGCCTTTAAACTGTCTTCTACAACACTTGTCTCAATTTGGGGTCCACCTTGAAACTGTCTTATACAGCACTTGTCTCAAGTTGGGGTCCACCTTTAAACTGTCTTGTACAGCATTTGTCTCAATTTGGGATCCACCTTTAAACTGTTTTGTACAACATTTTTCTCAATTTGGGGTCCACATTTTAAACTGTCTTCTACAGCACTTGTCTTGTTGGGTCCGCCTTTGAACTGTTCTGTACAGCATTTGTCTCAATTTGGGATCCACCTTTAAACTGTCTTGTACAGCACTTGTCTCAATTTGGGATCCACCTTTAAACTGTTTTGTACAACATTTTTCTCAATTTGTGGTCCACATTTTAAACTGTCTTCTACCGCACTTGTCTCAAGTTGGGTCCACCTTTAAACTGTTCTGTACAGTATTTGTCTCAATTTGGAGTCCACCTTTAAACTGTCTTATACAGCACTTGTCTAAATTTGGGGTCCACCTTTAAACTGTCTTGTACAGCACTTGTCTCAATTTGGGGTACACCTTTAAACTGTCTTGTACAGCAGTCTTGTCTCAATTTGGGGTACAGCACCTGTCTAAATTTGGGGTCAACTTTTAAACTGTCTTGCACAGCACTTGTCTCCATTTGGGGTCCAACTTTAAACTGTTTTGTACAGCACTTGTCTCAATTTGGGGTCTACCTTTAAACTGTTTTGTACAGCACTTGTCTAAATCTGGGGTCCAACTTTAAACTGTCTTGTACAGCACTTGTCTCAATTTGGGGTCCACCTTTAAACTGTCTTATAAAGCACTTGTCTCAATTTGGGATCCAACTTTAAACTGTTTTGTACAGCACTTGTCTCAATTTGGGGTCCACCTTTAAACTGTCTTGTACAGCACTTGTCTCAATTTGGAGTCCACCTTTAAACTGTTTTGTACAGCACTTGTCTCAATTTGGGGTCCACCTTTAAACTGTCGTGTACAGCACATGTCTCAATTTGGGATCCAACTTTAAACTGTATTGTACAGCACTTGTCTTAATTTGCGGTCCAGCTTTAAACTGTCTTATACAGCACTTGTCTCAATTTGGGGTCCACCGTTAAACTGTCTTGTACAGCACGTCTCAATTTGGGGTCCACCTTTAAACTGTATTGTACAGCAATTGTCTTAATTCGGGGTCCACCTTTAAACTGTCTTATACAGCTTTTGTCTCAATTAGGGGTTCCTCTTTAAACTGTTCTGTACAGCACTTGTCTCAATTTGGGGTCCACCTTTGAACTGTCTTATACAGCACTTGTCTAAATTTGAGGTCCACATTTAAACTATCTAGTACAGCACTTGTCTCAATTTGGGGTCCACCATTGAACTGTATTGTACAGCACTTATTTAAATTTGGGGTCCACCTATAAACTGTTCTGTACAGCACTTGTCTCAATTTGGGGTTCACCTTTCAACTGTCTTGTACAGCACTTGTCTCAATTTGGAGTTCACTTTTAAACTGTCTTGTACAGCACTTGTCTCAATTTGGGGTTGCCATTTAAACTGTCTTGTACAGCACATGTCTCAAGTTGGGGTCCACCTATAAACTGTTCTGTACAGCACTTGTCTCAATTTGGGGTCCACCTTTCAACTGTCTTGTACAGCACTTGTCTCAATTTGGAGTCCACCTTTAAAACTGTCTTATACAGCACTTGTCTCAATCTGGGGTCCATCTTTAAACTGTCTTATACAGCACTTGTCTCAATTTGGGGTCCACCTTTAAACTGCCTTATATAGCACTTGTCTCAATTTGGGGTTCATCTTTAAACTGTCTTATACTTGTCTCAATTTGGGGTCCATCTTTAAACTGTCTTGTACAGCACTTGTCTCAATTTGGAGTCCACCATTAAACTGTCTTGTACAGCACATGTCTCAATTTGGGATCAACCTTTAAACTGTCTTGTACAGCACTTGTCTCAATTTGGGGTCCACCTTTAAACTGTCTTATACAGCACTTGTCTCAATATGGGGTCCACCTTTAAACTGTATTGTACAGCAATTGTCTCAATTCGGGGTCCACCTTTGAACTGTCTTATACAGCACTTGTCTCAATATCGGGTTCATCTTTAAACTGTCTTATACTTGTCTCAATTTTGGGTCCATCTTTAAACTGTCTTATATAGCACTTGTCTCAATTTGGGGTCCACCTTTAAACTGTCTTGTACACCACTCGTCTCAATATGGGATCCACCTTTAAAATGTTTTGTACAGCACTTGTCTCAATTTGGGGTCAACCTTTAAACTGTCCTGTACAGCACTTGTCTTAATTTGGATCCAAGTCCACCTCTAAACTGTCTTGTACAGCACTTGTCTCAATTTGGGGTCCACCTTTAAACTGTCTTGTACAGCACTTGTCTCAATTTGGGGTCCATCTTTAAAAGTGTCTTATACAGCACGTCTCAATTTGGGGTCCACCTTTAAAACTGTCTTATACAGCACATGTCTCAATTTGGGGTCCACCTTTAAACTGTTTTGTACAGCACTTGTCTCAATTTGGGGCCCACCTTTATAATGTTTTGTACAGCACTCAATTTGGGATCCACTTGTCCCAATTTGTGGTCCACCTTTATAATGTTTTGTACAGCACTCAATTTGGGATCCATCTTTAAACTGTCTTGTACAGCACATGTCTCAATTTGGGGTCCACCTTTAAACTGTTTTGTACAGCACTTGTCCCAATTTGGGATCCACCTTTAAACTGTCTTGTACAGCACGTCTCAATTTCTGGTCCACCTTTAAACTGTCTTATACAACACTTGTCTGAATTTGGGGTCCACCTTTAAACCGTCTTATATCTAATACAATCTCATGATGAACTATCTTGTAAAGAAGTTCAAGTGTACTTGCAAGTCAAGATAAATAACCATGATGCACTTGGCCCACTAAGGAAAACCATGGAAATGGCAGCTACAATATTTCATATCTACTGTAAATGTCCTAAAATTTTGTACACCAAAGTATCTAACAAAATGGCATATGCAAACAGTGCAGACCCAGATCAGACTGCTCCTGAAGGAGCAGTCTGATCAGGGTCTACACTATTTGCCATTCCACAATGTGTTTTAAGAAACAACTGTATTAAAAGCAAAATTTTGGCCAAAAAAGTATGGAATAAAGTGTATGAAAGTTTAGGACATTTATCGTACTGGCACTCCACCAAATCTGTATGGAAGATTTGGACACTATTTTGCAAAGGGAGGCAACTTTTGCAGACAAAGTTGCCTCCCTACTAAATGGAGTATTTCAAAATTGAGGGCTACTCTTCAAAGAGTGGCAGCAAATTCTTTCTTTTACCACTGGCCCTGCTAAACCAGGATATTATGCCCTGTATCAATAATACATAATTTTGCTTATCAATAATACTTATGCATATCAATAATATGTATGCCTATCAATAATACTTATGTATATCAATAATACATATGCAAAGTCCCAAAATGATACCTTGAAAACTACTGGAGGAACAGATTACACAATCTTCATACCACAAAATTAAAACTGTATTATGATGGCACTTGGAAAATTTCTGCATTTGAAAAATGGTGTTTAAAGTGATTTAAAGTCAAAAATAACTTTTTAACCATCCAAATGCCACATCTATATGTTCAACGGACAGGAGCAAATCTTAAATGCGGCCAACTCAGACTATCATCACAGAGGGGGCAGGGGAGGGATAATTTGGAAAAAGTACAGGGTATTTTTGGTGCTATTATAGATTAGCATAATGCAAACTATAACAGAAATAACAAATTCCAATTTAAAAAAAAAAAGCCTCGACAAGAGCAAAACTGGTTGATCAATCAATAAAATGTTAACTCAAAAAGTCAGGTGGTTATTTATTTTGTAACATCTCCCTTCGCAAATTCAAATTTTGATTCACTTTTAAAGCAAACTGTAAAATATGCCCAAACAATGTTTTCCCTTGTATGCTTTGGTTTCTCCACCCCAAACCCCACCCCACATTCACAAACAGAAAAGGTAATGCAGATTACATAATTTTCTTATGCTGTGTATCATGAATGATACTCAATCTAAGTCATCTAAACAACAATTACAGCAAAAATATGACTAAGTAGATATTTTGTTTCTGCAATGTCACGTCTGCCCTACTTATGAAAGGTCAGTTTTTAACCTTGAATTTCATAAAAAAAAATTATAATGAATAAAAGACACAATATTTCATTTCGAAAACATGTCTATTCAAATATATTAAAAATTTCATCATTAAAAAATGAAAATTTTCAGATAAAAATTCTGATGTTTTTCATATTTCTGCTCAAAACATAGATTGTGGGTACTCGTTAGAACTGCCTCGGCAAGGCGGTTCTAACAAGTACCAATTATCTATGTTTTTGAGCAGAAATAAGAAAATAATATATACCCCTGTAAACCCCAGTTTTACTATATAAAAGTGGGGTTTAAGGTGGTCAAAATTATAAAGGTATGATTTCGTGATGTGAACTATATCTTAACAGGTCTGGAGATGGTTACCTTATTTTATACCATAAGTATCTGGACAGACAGGCCTGATAAAAAAGTGAAGACCCAGATCAGACACCACAACATATGTTCAGGGTCTATTCTATTGGGTACTTCTCATCATGAGACTGTTTTTGTATATAGACTGATCTTGGTTTTTGTTTCCTGTTGCAAGTTTCTTATGAAGCATGAGAAAATGTACCTCACGACAGGCTTAGCACTCTGGGTAAAAAGTTCAGCAGATGACATTTTAAATTTGTTTTCTTATTTTTCCCAGACACAGAATTTGAATGTTCATGCAAATTGTCTCCATTGTAGACAATTTGCATGAAATGTCAAAACCTGTTTTCTGGGGAAAAATAGGAAAATAGTTTGGTATGTCATCTGCTGAAATTTTTACAAAGAGTACCAAGTGTTAAGATGCAGGTTCTTTGTTCAAACACCTTAAGTCCTTACTAATGTAGCCAAACGGGTACGAGGGGAGTTCAATAAGTTCGTAGAACTCGGGGTTTAACTCACAGATTGGAAGATGGTTTCAACATTATTTTTCAATATAATCCCCCTTTACTTCAATGCATTTGGCCCACTTTTCTTTTAAGCAGTCTATGCCTTTGAAATAAAAGTTGTCTATTTGGTCCTCAAACCAAGCCTCTGTAGCAGCCTTGAGCTCATCATCCTCCCGAAATCTCATTCCACGCAAGTGGGACTTCAAATTTCGAAACAGATAATAATCACTTGGGGCCAGGTCTGGACTGTATGGTTGGTGATTTAACTGCTTGAACTTGCACTCACGAACAGCCGCTTAAGCAATTCTGGACTTGTGCACAAGGGCATTATCATGCAAAAGAAGGACACCAGCAACTAGCTTTCCCCTTCGTTTTTCTTTAATAGCAACCCTTAATTGTTAAATGACATTGGCATAGTATTCTCCTGTAACTGAAGTACCAGCAGGCTTGTAATCTATCAATATAATCCCTTTGGAGTCCCAAAACACCGTCCCCATTACCTTAGGCGGGGGTAAGCCAGGGTGCTTCCATTGCATGGACTCTTTTTCAGTATCTGGGTCTTGTGGTGAAGCCAAGTTTCATCTCCTGTTACAAGACAAGTGTGAAAGTCTTCTGGATTGGCATTGTACACTTCCAGAAATTCTTGACGTGACTCCACCCTTTGCTGACGATCTTGCATGTTCAGGTTTCTGGGTACCCACCTGGCAAATACTTTTGACATGCCTAAATGTTCATGGATTATAGTGTAAACACTTCCATTAGAAATACCACATTCTGAAGCAAATTTGGCAACTTTGATTCTGCGATTGTTTAGCACAAATCTCTCAACACGGCAGTGGCAGTGGTTGGATTAGAAATGACACCACCATCATTTACAGACCCTGCTAGCAGGGATAAGTGTCCCTGGCAGCCTTGTATAGGCTCCTTCCTATGGACTGTGAGGTGGGCGGTGTTGGTGACTTCTGGCCGAAGTCAAGAAAAGAGGGGCAGAAATGCGGAATAGGTATATAGATCACTTCTACAGCCTAGCTTTGGAAGCCAGCTTTTATGGCAATGTTGGTAATGTGAATGGCTGCTTCATGAAGTTAAGCAACCTACATTCCCAGTTAGCATTCTACATAAATCTATAGCGGGCCATTATTGGTAACGGCCCACTATAGATTTATGTAGAATGCTTACTGGGTTGTGGTTAGTACCTGGATGTGTGATCAAGATCCTAGACTTTGTGGAAGACCCAAATGCTTAACTGTACTTCTAAAATTCCAACCACTCCATTATACTTTCTCTTCCTGTGTCTGCAAACTACTAGATGTTCATTTTAGGACAAATATGGTAAAGAGTTCTGGTGTAGGACTATTTCAGGAAAATATGGTTCAACTTAGATAAAATGCCACCATCCAGACAATGTGAACTACAGTGGACTCTCGTTATCTCGAATTGCAAGGAACCCTCTGAAATACTTGGAGATATCCATACCTCGACATATCAGATTAGAAGAATTGAGGAAAAAATAATTCAAACAACCACATTTAAGAAGTATATGTGTAATTGGACTCTTGAAGTTAGAGATATATTGAAAATATTGTGGAAAAGAGGAGAAATTGCTCCTTAGGAGCAATTTCTCCTCTTTTCCACAATATGTTTTACCTGTTGTTAGATTTTCATGTTTATAGGCAGGGACCAGATTTTCACTTTGAGTTAAGCGGTTATTCAAGATAAGCAAGGCTGAGATAACGAGAGTCAATTGTACACATGAACAGCTCATAGCCCCAGATAGGGCACTTTTTCAACAAAAAAACATATTGAGATTTTTCTTATTTCTACACAAAAACAGATGTTGAAGCACCTCCCTGCACTGCTTCTAATGAATATCACAACATATGGTTTTGTGGAGAAAAAAGAAAATTTTAACTCCCTACCCCTTCTAATCTGGAGCTGTGTGGAGAGATCAGCAACAGTCCATTTGCCACTTGTTCTGTTCATCACGAAAACATGCTTATATAGTTTTGACCCCCTTAAACCCCATTTTTATAAAGTAAAATTGGGGTTTACAGGGGTATATATTATTTTTCTTATTTCTGCTCGAAAACATAGATTTTGGGTACTTATTAGAACCACCTTAGCAAGGTGGTTCTAATGAGTACCCACAATCTATGTTTTTGAGCAGAAATACGAAAAATATCAGAGTTTTTATTTGAAAACTTTCAGTTTTTGGTCATCACAAAAACATGCCTATGTAATTTTGACCCCCTTAAACCCCACTTTTATATAGTAAATCTGGGGTTTACAGGGGTATACTTTATTTTTCATATTTCTGCTCAAAAACATAGATTATGGGTACTTGTTAGAACCGCCTTGTCGAGGCAGTTCTAACGAGTACCCACAATCTATGTTTTGAGCAGAAATATGACAAATATTATGATTTTTTTATCTGAAAATTTTCATTTTTTTATGGTAAAATTTTCAGTATATTTGAATAGGCTTGTTTTCATAATGTGGTGGAATTTTCAATATATTTGAATAGGCATGTATTCGTAGTGTCCAAAATCTGCTGGATGAATGGCAACAGTGTAGACTCATACCAAGTGCTGTATTCTGTGGCATCTTATCTGTTCTGCACTGTTTGTTGAGCAGGGCCCAGTTGTTCAAAGCGTCATTAGCTTAACGAGCTCGTTAAGGGTCATTTTGTTAACTGTTTTAGCGGATTCAGTATACAATTTTCTGATATTTTTGCTGAAAAAATGTGAGTAGCTTTTGCACTGCAAAAGCTACTCACATTTTTTCAGCAAAAAATTTCAGCATATTCGCGTATCACTCGATTTAAATTTTAACGAATCGTTAACTAACGATGTTGTTAGCTTTGAACAACTGGGCCCTGGACTGTCAGACTCTACTATCTAAAAACTTAGAGTGTACATGGTATGTCTTTAAGCCTTGTCCTGCTGAATAAATTAAGATGCCACACCCATTTCTAATTTTCAGCCAATCAGATTATTTGATCCACATTGTTGATATAAATTTACATACTTAATGACAAACAGTGCAGATCCAGATCAGCTGGCTTCTTCAGAAGCCAGCTGATCTGGATCTACACTGTTTGCAAAATCAGCGTATATCCAGGTTCAGCAGGACTAGGATTAAAATTTAGGGTTCTAATCATTTGTCAAGGCCTTTTTCTCTGTGGACATACATCAATTAGAAGGGATCAATGTCTACACATCATGACAGTTATTCTTTTAATGAACATCTGAGATTTTTTTAACAATAACTAATTTTTTTGTGTCAGATTTCAAACTTTAACTATTAAAATAGGGTGTCTTGTTTCTACCCCTATCCTAAATTACATTATATTTGTCATTAAATAATTCAGAGTCTTAGATCAGGTGACGATATTGGTTAAAATATGGATCACTTTATTATTATTAGTTACACATTTATTTTTTCACAAAACCTAGAATCTTATTCTGTATATATTCATTGGCAAGGTTAATAAAAATCTAGATGATCCCTAAAGGGGATGAATGCCCTTGCTACTGCCATTTCATCAAAGGTATATAACTAGCAATAAAAATTTCATCCTAGTTCTGTGACCTTTACACACATGCCCTGCCTATATTCCTACTTTGCTGCAAATTTCAAATCATTATCTTGAAGTTGCAGTGACATGAACCCTACTATGCCATGTGTATAAGGCAAAATTTCTCTATAATTCCAAGGTATGTAACTCTATCAATAAAAATTTGATCAGAATTCTGTGATCTTTATGCATATGCCAAGCTTATATTCTAACTTTGCCGCAAGCTTCAAATCATTATCTTGAAAATTGCAGGTGAAGTTGTGAGATACAAACCCTACTATGCCATATGAATAAGACAAATTTCAGGTATGTAACTCTATGAACAATAATTTGATCAGAGCGCTGTGACCTTTATGCACAAAGCATATTCTATATCCTTACTATGGTGCAAGTTTCTAACCCATCACGAAAACATGCCTATATAATTTTGACCCCCTTGAACCCCACTTTTATACAGTAAAACTGGGGTTTACAGGGGTATACATTATTTTTCTTATTACTGCATAAAACATAGATTGTGGGTACTCGTTAGAACCGCCTCGCCGAGGCGGTTCTAACGAGTACCCACAATCTATGTTTTGAGCAGAAATATGAAAAATATCAGAGTTTTTTATCTGAAAATTTTCAGTTTTTTGGAGGTGAAATTTTCCATATATTTGAATAGGCGTGCTTTCGTAATGATTATATATCTAGAAAGCTGTAGGAGGATTTGCGGAGACACGAACAATATTATAAAGAGTAACACAAGCACACACGGACATAAGATGAAGGGTAAAACTATGCCCTCCTCCACTTCCTGGTGGAGGTATAAAAAAAAATTATTTTTTGTCCTGGAGCCTGGACCTTCAATGGTGTTTTATTTTACTTTTAGCACTCTCTGGGCAAATTTAGTGCAGATGACGAACTGATTGTACAAGAAACATATACTGCTCTGGGTAAGTAGCGTATCTGGGTTGTTAGTTTTAATGATTTTTTTATACATTCTAAAAACAAGCAAGTTCAGAGTTCCCATTACATTCCTATTACAATGGCCTTTAAGCTACTAAATAACTGTAATAAGTACCCACAATAAATATTTTTGTGGAAAAATATCATAGCTACAGATAAGAGGGGTAGCCACATAATATTTTTCTTATTTCTCTACAAAAACATGTGGGTACTCATTAGAAGTGCCTTGCTAAGGCGCTTCTAATGAGTTCCCATTACATCTGTTTTCATGGAGAAATAAGAAAGATATCAACATTTTTCGGATGAAAAAAGCGCCTTATCTGTTGCTATGAAATATGATATACTTTTTGTCAAAAGAGAGCATTCTCTAGAGCTATCATTTTATGAATGCTAATGACAAAAGTCATCCCTTCTTTCCATGAAGAACCAATATCTTATATGACTGATATTCTAAATTAGTTGTATGTTATTTCAATTATTTTTAAATTTATTACATATATTACCTTTCATGAAAAATAAAAATACTGGGGGAAAACTTTTTTAATTTCTTTTATAATAGAAAATATATTTTGGTATTTTATATGAATTGTCTCCTTTAAGGATACAACTAATATAAAATGTCAAGCCCTATATTTTCTGAAAAAAAAAAAAAAAAAGAAAATATTTGTCATTTGTCTTCTTTTAAATTTGCCTTCAGCATGCAGAGAGTTATCTAATTGGTACCATGAAGTAACATGCTTTAATTGTTGTTATTATTATAAAAGCTACAATTTATGCATGACATTCAATTTGCATACTTATTATAATATTTATACTTTACAGCAGATGTAATTTATAAAGTCACTGAAATATTTGACTTCCTAATGGAATATAGCACAGAATGTAGCAAAAAGAAATTGTGTCATAATGAAGAGTGCTGTTTGTCCACAATCAAACAAAGAAGCTAATTAAAATTTGTTAATTTTGGCACCATTATATGGAACAAGAAAATATGTGGCAAACTTTATGTACTATGGAAGTCACTAAAAATCCTTTTCTTATGGGTTGATATCTGAGCTACTTTTAATGTGACAAAAATAACAGAACATCACCGACTAAAGCAGTTTATTCCAGATTTATTTTCCCCCTCACTGTTGTCTGATAATAATTATCTTTATAAAATTACCACAATAACCCTAAGTATTGGGACAGATAAGCCTTTGCAAACAGCATAGACCCAGATCAGGCATAGTATGCAGTATACAGCATTTGATCTGGGTCTACACTGTTTGTCATACATACAGCAATATTTTAGAGACATCAAGAGGTTGTAGAATAGATTATTTCAAATTTTAGGACAAGTATGGTAAGTACAAGGGGAGTTCAATAAGTTTGTAGAACTCCGGGTTTAACTCACAGATTGGAAGATGGTTTCAACATTATTTTTCAGTATAATTCCCCTTTACTTCAAAGCATTTGGCCCACTTTTCTTTTAAGCAGTCTATGCCTTTGAAATAAAAGTTGTCTATTTGGTCCTCAAACCAAGCCTCTGTAGCAGCCTTGAGTTCATCATCATCCCAAAATCTCGTTCCAGGCAAGTGGGACTTCAAATTTCGAAACAGATAATAATCACTTGGGGCCAGGTCTGGACTGTATGGTGGGTGATTTAACTGCTTGAACTTGCACTCACAAATAGCCGCTTGTGCAACTCTGGACTTGTGCACAGGGGCATTATCATGCAAAAGAAGGACACCAGCAGCTAGCTTTCCCCTTCAATTTTCTTTAATAGCAACCCTTAATTGTTTAATGACATTGGCATAGTATTCTCCTGTAATTGAAGTACCAGCAGGCTTGTAATCTATCAATATAATCCCTTTGGAGTCCCAAAACACCGTCACCATTACCTTGCTGGCTGATGGTTGGGTACGAAATTTCTTAGGTGTGGGTGAGACAGGGTGCTTCCATTGCATGGACTCTTTTTTAGTATCTGGGTCCCAGTGGTGAAGCCAAGTTTCATCTCCTGTTACAAGACAAGTGTGAAAGTCTTCTGGATTGGCATTGTACTCTTCCAGAAGTTCTTGACTTGACTCCACCCTTTGCTGACGATCTTGCATGTTCAGGTTTCTGGGTACCCACCTGGCAGATACTTTTGACATGCCTAAATGTTCATGGATTATAGTGTAAACACTTCCATTAGAAATACCACATTCTGAAGCAAATTTGGCAACTTTGATTCGGCGATTGTTTAGCACAAGTCTCTCAACACGGTCTATCATCTCCTGCCTGATGACATCAGCAGGGGGACCTGGCTTTGGGTCATCTTCTAAGGAGTCTCGCCCCCATTTAAATTCTGCTGACCACTTTGCCACCGTGGAATACTTTGTGCTACTATCATCATACACATCAGCCATGCGCCAATGGATTTCTTTGGCCTTTGCACCCTCCTTAGTGAGGAACTTTATGACTGCTCTGAACTCAATATTCTGACTTTCCATGTTTGCCTATGGGTATAGGTTTTCAAACAAAAAGTAACAGCAAAAAATGTACGTGTTGACTGAACGGCTGTTATCATTTAACTGACAAAGGTTTACACTGCACAAAAATGAAAAAAGAAACCTTGAATTGTATAGAAAAATACCGAGTTCTACGAACTTATTGAACTACCCTCATAGATAAGGTGTCCCAATACTTAGGGTTATAAGGTGAAGTAGTCCATTCTCCTACGTCTACCGGTATATTGCCGTATGTATAGTAAAAAGTGTAGGCCCTGCACCGTCTGATCTGGGTCTAGGAACTGTTTGCAAAGGCCTATCTGTCCAAATACTTAGGGTTACTACATAGACAGGTTCCAGTCTCCAGTGACTAAATAATTTTTCTTATAATCCTGTTTGATAATCCACTAAAATAAAACCAGAATAATACCTAAAAATAGAGTCTCTAATGACTAGCCTTTATAGTTATGGTATTATTTTGGTTTTATTTTAGTGGATTATCAAACAAGATTATAAGAAAACATATTTAGTCACTGGAGACAGGAGCCAGTCTAGGTTATTACAGTATATAATGGAAGAGTTGAATTTCAATTTTAGGTATGTCAGGTCAAGTGATTTAGGTATTCCTAAAAAACGGCTGAACTATTTGCAAAAACGTCGAGCCCCTGATCAGATGCCATATTCTGCAGCATCTGATCTGGGTCTGCACTGTTTCCTAATTACTCTTTTGGGATTCTCCAGACTAATATGGGCTAAGCAAAATCTTAATTAAGTAGTGAAAAATTCCACATCCCAAAGAAGCAGTTTCAGTACATGTGAGCCTTGCTTAAGACGTTATTAAGTAATACTACTGTTACGACCCAGAGCAGACTGCAGTGCAACCTGACTAAGTTTAATACCTATTAGAGGTAGGGTCCATTTTCTACAGTTGGACCATTTGTTATTAATAGTTATCAATAGTAGCATAATATATAAGTTACGCAACTTTAATAAGGCTAAACTGGTTGAGAAATGCAGAAAACAAGAAAATCACTAATGTTTGCAAACCCCCGCACAAAGCATGCAATCGATGCACGGCAAGAGGATAGCCTTACCATATATGAACTCACCAATACAGTCCAACTCGATGGACAACTAGACAACGCAAATGCAAAAGATCCATTTAAACTATAATTGGACAGTTCGACGAGTTGTAAATTTATAATTGGACAGTTCGACGAGTTGTAAATTTTTATTAATATTATTTAATTGTTTGTAGGTTTTCCTAAAAATTTCAAAAGCAGGAAAATGTCCGTGTCTGAATAGTAAACCTATAAACCATATATTGCAGCGCATGCTTGTCCGATTTGGCATATGTTACCTGGCTTATTTCAAGAATGCTGAGCAGGCTGTGTTAGGTTGTAACATTCTAGCATAAAACGTCCACATCTGTGACCTTGACCCAAGCTGAGAGAGTAGGGGTATGCATTAAACAAAATGTTTGATCATGTTTCTAACATTAACCCAAGTACCAACCAAATCAATAAAGGTGTTCAGAAAACACAGATCTTTAAAATCTTGAACATAAAAGAGTTACCTAAATTTTTTTATAAAAATGTAAAAAAAAAAAAAAAAAAATGTAGAAGTAGTTAGCATCACAAACTTGGACACTATAGTGGCAAGGATAATAAGGTAAAAGTGATTAGAATGGTCTCACAAATGCTACTCAAGAACATAGTCATACTCTTAACCCTTGTCATGCTGAACCCGGATATACCCTGCCTTTGCAAACAGTGTAGATCCAGATCAGTTGGCTTCTTCAGAAGCCAACTGATCTGGATCTGCACTGTTTGCCATTAAGTATGTGAATTTATAGCAACAATCCAGATCAAGTAATCTGATTGGCTGAAAATTAGAAGTGGGTGTGGCATCTTAATTTATTCAGAATGACAAAGGTTAAGAAGAAATAAAGAAAAAGCACTATAACAGCAGAACTACAACTTAATATTTTATGATAAATATTTGGACTGATAGGACTAAGCAAACAGTATAGACCAAGATCAGATTGGGCAGAATGCTGCATCCGAACTGTGTCTAAACTGTTTGCCATTTCTAGCAATGTTTAGACACATCAATAGGCAGTAAAATGGATGTTCAAATTTTAGGAAAAGTATGAATAGTGGTTATGGTGTCCCAATATTTGAGGTTAACCCTTGTCATGCTGAATAAATTAAGAAGCCACACACACTTTTAATTTTCAACCAATCAGATTAATTGATCCAGATTTTTCACACAAATTCACATACTTAATGGCAAACAGTGCAGATCCAGATCAGCTGGCTTCTGTAGAAGCCAACTGATCTGGATCTACACTGTTTGCAAAGGCAGGATATATCCGGGTTCAGCAGGACAACGGTTAACACAGTAACTGGAATTCTGCCAGTAGACCAAACCTAACTTTACCATAAAAGGATTAGTTTACAGTTAAATAAACACAATTTCTAGGAAATAAAATGACCCATCACAGATTTACAAATCACTTTTTTCCAGTAATAATTCCAAGAAACTGCAGAGAGCTGTGGAAATAAATCATGGAAAAATATGTAGAAACAATACATTGGCCCTTATAATTTCCCTCCACATTCATCTTTCTTGATAGCCAGAAGTCTGGGATGAGAAATGAATCTTTTTTTCAAGCAGAAAAGAGTCTTATGGCATCTAAACGGTTTGCACTTTGGGTAAAATTTTCAGCAGACAAATTTTTAAATATTTTTCTTATTTTTCCCAGAAAGCAGGATTAGACATTTCATGCAAATTGTCTCCAATGGGCCAAGGTTCGCTCACCTGAGTGACACAGCCACTGCAGACATGCAGATGTTATGCAACATTTTTCCAATCCTATCATTGCAACTAATGAAAATATCATTTGAGCAGTTCTTAGTTTTGAAGAACAATATATGGGCCTGACAGTCAATGGAGCATGATCATTTGAATAAACTATCAATCACATTTCAACAGAAGGATCAATGTGAAATTTGGTGTAAATTGGCTAAATGGTTTCTGAAGAATCATAATTTTATACATGTAATCAGCACAGTGGCAGGGAAATATAATAAATATAAACCAGATGATGGCCATCTTAGATTTCCAATCAGAACAATTTTAACTACTGTTGATCTACAAGTCACTTCGATACTTTCAATATAAATGTATATGGCCCATACAAATGGGGAAGCAAATTTGACCTTGGAGGTAAAAAGGTCAAATGTCAACATAGAACCATCATTTTAGCAATTTGGGTAGATCTCCTGTCCCCCATAATTTGTGCAAAGATTAGGACCCAGGGCTTATTTGGTTATGGAGAAGAAGATTTTTAAAGGTTTTTACCATATATGGGCATGGCAGCCATTTTGATCAATGGACCATACTCATTTTAGCAATCATTCATTCTCCTGCCTGCAGAGGCTCCGCATGAAATTTGAGCAACACTGGCCCGGAGGCTTCAGAAACAATGTCAAGTCCGAAAAATCATCAAAAAGTGTAATAACTCTATCAAAATTTGGTGTACTGTAACCTTGATAAACTATGCACTGTGTCTCTTCATGGTCTAACCGTCCACCAAGTTTCAACACAATCCGATGGAAATTGCAGGAGGAGTTATCCGGAAACCAAGTGGGGGGGCGGATGGAGATACACCAGAGGGTATACCATGATACCCCACCACACGATAGTGACTGAGTATAAAAAAAGTGTATGCTTGGGTTGGGTTGGGGTGGCTGTACATTAAAGGGAACGGGAAGGGATGAACTTTTATTAGTACAAATACTTTAAGCATAGATTTGAAATACTTGAAGTTTTTTAAATAATCAAAAAGCTATGAACGAACCGGCGGATATACAGATGGACAACAATTTGAAAACAGTTAAATTCTGCCACTAACACAGTTTGCAGGGGGTACAATAGGGCTTGAATTTCACATGAAATGTCAAGCCTAATTTTCTCTGAAAATTTTTAAAAACATTTAGAACATCTGCTATAATTTTGCTTGGCACTTTCAGGGTACTAGCAAAATTATTACCTCAACAAGCCTTGGAACTAACACTTGATAACAACAACAGGAAAATCATGACACTAAAGTATTTCTCCCTGCTGTTCCATACTGCAGGAATGTAAAAATAGGCAAAACTAACAAAATAAGTGGCATTCATTCATAAATATCTAATATATTTTCATAGCTTGAAGTCTGTAGCCAAACAATGTAGATAGTTTTCCTATTTCTCCATGAAAACATATGTAGTGGGTACTCATTAGAAGCACGTCTGACGTGCTTCTAATGAGTACCCACAACATATGTTTTTACGGAGAAATGAGAAAAATATTTATCGAGATACCCATCTTATCTTGAGCTATGATAATAATGTACTATAAAAATTGCTACTTTGAATACAGGTACATTATTTCTTTCAGTTTACTTCATTTCAGTCACACAACTTCGTCCTTTGTTTGGGCATCTCTGACATATTAATATAAGAGATCATTTTTCTGTTTTGATCTGTCTTCAACTGGCCTTTGTCAGTCTGGTGACAGCCCATCATGTGAAAGCTTTTTGAGTCCATATCCTTGACCTCAAGGTCACTCACAGAGAGCTGTAGGACCTGCACTTATTTGTGTTGAGGTTTTACCGCCCAGTGAACCCAATGGGGTCATGTCCAGCACGGTCAGTTTACCTAACCAAACTTTTACTTGGCAGGCTTAGTCCTCTAAGCAGTTAACCAGTATTGTGTACATTCTTTCACCAGAAACTGACAACTGCACTTCTTGAATCAGGGGAAGGGAGAGAATGACCGCAGAAAATATTTCACGATCAATCTCCACGAAAGAATGTTGCCGACTTGGGGGGGAGTAGAAGCCCCAACTGAGGCTGGCAGGACCTGCACTACACAACTCTTTGATCTCAAAGTCACAAGAAAGATAGGGATGGCACTTAATTAACCATTATACATCTCAAAATATCTTATAGCTACACAAGGATTCCTGAAATTTTTAAAGTATTTTTTCTATAGTTTCTATTGTCCTTTTGCTACAGCATAATATGAGCAATTTCACTGAATGGCATTTGTATAATGGTTGGACAAGCCTCCAGTTCAAATTATCTAAGCTGAAGAAATCCATTTGGTGTTGACATGTCACATTACGAAAACACGCCTATTCAAACATATTGAAAATTTTACCACCATAAACTGAAAACTTTCAGATAAAAAACTCTGATATTTTTCATATTTCTGCTCAAAACATAGATTGTGGGTACTCATTAAAACTGCCTCAGCGAGGTGGTTCTAACGAGTACCCACAATCTATGTTTTTGAGCAGAAATAAGAAAACTAATGTATACCTCTGTAAACCCCAGTTTTGCTATATAAAAGTGGGGTTTAAGGGGGTCAAAGTTATATAGGCATGTTTTCATGATGAATATCTGCTGGATGATGTGGCAAAAAGTACTGACACTGATCAGATGTTACATTCTGCATGTAGCAACTGATCTGGATCTACACTATTTGATCAGGCTTGCCTGTCTCAATATTTAGGGATAATATATGCTACATGGTAGAATCAAGTCTCAAAATAACTTCTGAAGGTCGTCATTATAAATGGTATGATTATGGTACAATATACCATATCTAATCTAAGCACTCGGACTGACCTGGGCAACCAATGTAGACCCTGATCAGATGCTGCAAATGCAGTATCTGATCAGGGTCTACACTGCTTGCCAATCATCCTGCAGTTTGTAAACACATCAACAGGTAGTAAAATAGATCTGTTTAAATTTTAGGACAAGTATGTTAAGGGTTTGTGGTACTTAAATATTTAAGGTAAATACAGGACGTCTAAAAATATCTTCCTATAATTGCTTGTTAAAGCATTAGCGCTCCTCCAACAAATAGTTATCAACAGCTTTGGAAATCTATCCCTATTTGCATACAATTTCCATCTTAGGCTTTCATACCAAACATTGGACAAGTAAGGTAAGGAGTTAATGTGTCCCAATACTTAGGGTAAATTAGGTATTTATCAGAATCCTCTTGCCTAAAAAGGCATCTCATTTGGTGTACATTTCATAACTGTAAAAGATAATGACTGATACTTCCCTAGAATAGACTGTCAAATCATTATAGTTATTATCAACATTAGCACAAATGGTCTTACCTTGTATTTTCCCTAAATATTGGAACAGACAGGCCTTAGCTAATATTGACTAGAATTTACACTCTTTGCCATTTTCAAACACATCAACCTGTAGGAACACCAACTTGTTCATATTTTAGAACAAATACAATATGGTAAAGAGTCAAGGTGTCCCAATACTTAAGATAAATATGGTAATCTTACCCAGCCATCATTGACCAAGGATAGTAATTTATACTGACAGGAAAAAGCTAAACACATCATACAGTACTTATGTTATAGCTGCCTTAGAACCTGCCCACATATTGTTTTATTTTCTTTTACTGAGACCAATGACACAAGCATTCAGATGAACAATTTTGTACCAATATAAGTTTTAGGTCCACCTAATGTTGTGGGACTCGATCTGTGTGCAATGACTCTCGTACTTCTGGTATATGACACATCATCTAAACTATATATAACTTTTACACCAAATTTGGTCAGTATAGAAAGTATTTTTTTTTGTAACATTGTAAATGGGTAAAGCACATGAACCTTTTTATTACATGGTTCATTACAGCATGGTTTCAGACATAATACAGTTTAAAAATGGACCCTGAAGTTGTTGTATCAAAACAGGAAAATGTATAAATTATATAGAAAAATGATTTGATTGATTGTGTTGGGGTTTAACGACACGTCAACCCTTGTGGGTCATTTTGTGTCGGTCTCCCAGAGAAAGGGAGAAAAGAGACAGAAGAGATAGCAGAAGAGATGAAAGAGAGGGACAGGGAAGAAAGAAGAACAGGAATGAAAGTGAAGAAACAGAAGAAATAAAAACATCACCTCCCTACCCTTACCTGCTACAAGGATAGCAGGCCTTGCCCAACTGTAAGCCAATATCAGCTGGACGCCCCGGTGACATAAGATACATGACACCTTCGCACCACCCGACCACCCTGATAGAAAAATGACCATTTATAGATATTTTTCTATATAATCTATACATAACTTGTTTGTTTGACTACAACACTGTTGTTAACCCTTGTCATGCTGAATAAATCAAGATGTCAAGCCCATTTCTAATTTCCAGCCAATCAGATTATTTGATCCGGGTTGTTGACACAAATTCAAATACTGAATGGCAAACCATGTAGATCCAGATCAGTTGGCTTCTTCAGAAGCCAACTGATCTGGATCTACATTGTTTGCAAAAGCAGGGCATATCCGGGTTCAGTAGGATAAGGGTTAAGCTAACAGAGTTATTGCTTTGGATTCCAGCAATAGTGTTATAAAGAGGTTGTGGTGTGTATAGGTAACAGTGACCTACTTTTGGTATATGGAGAAATACAGTTTTTCCTGGATATTCCTACATGCCAAACTAAGGCTGATTAGGTAACCATTCAGTAACTGTTAAAAGACATTCAAATTATACTTCGGTGAAAATCTTCATACATGTTATCTGAAATTTTGTTCATACAAATATGTCATTATTACAAACAGGATGCTGTTTGTACAGAAATCTGACTTACTTGCTCAACAAAATCAGCAATCAAGGTCACGGGGAGCTTACGCAACAAATGACCAGATTGAACTGTAAGCTCCTTATACGTCTATAAGAAGTAGAACTCAAGCTTAACTTGTCAAATTTGTGATCAGCAAGCAGGAAAAAATACGTTCTTACAGTCTAAAGGAATCAGTCCCAAATTTCTGAAAGAAGAAACACTACGTTTGACGTATTCCATTAGCCTTGTCTAAATCTACTGCCACTAATTGAAATCTTATTAGTTTTAAGCTGTGAATCAAACCGACAGCAATAAGGTAGTGCAGATAAATGGATCACATCATGGAAAGCCCAGTCTTAGTATGATTCCTACCCTGTAGCTTTAAATTGCTTCAGATAAGGCACTTGCTTTAACAAAATTCTTATTTCTTCATGAAAACATATGTATGAAAACTTATTTCTCCATGAAAATATATGAATGAAAACATATGTTGTGGGTACTCATTAGAAGTGCCTCTGTGAGGCACTTCTAATGAGTACCCATAACATGTTTTCATGGAGAACATTTGTTTGTGTTTAGGTTTTACGGCCCAGTCAATCCAATGGGGTCATGTCGAGTGCGGTCAGTTTACCTAACCACACGTTTACTGGGCAGGCTTAGTCCTCTAAGCGGTTAACCAGTATTGTGCACATTCTTTCGCCAGAAACTGACAACTGCCCTTCTTGAATCAGCGGAAGGGAGAGAATGATCGTAGAAAATATTTCATGATCAATCTCCACGAAAGAATGTGGCCGACCTCGGCGGGGGTTGAACCCGCCATTGTTTTTTTTTTTTGTTTTTTTTTCATGGAGAAAAACAATATTAATCTGCAGCTATAGCACTGGATATGAAAACCTATGTTACGGGTACTCTGTGGAATCACCTGATACATACTCCTCTTATATGAAGCTAAATAAGAGAGGTGGCCATATCACTATTTTTCTTATTTCTTTATGAAAACCTGTGTTTCTGGTACTCACTGGGATCACGTTATCAAGACAATTCTGATGACTACTCACATCTTACGAGGTGAGTCAATAAGTAACCAGCCTATCCCATTTCCAATGGACCGAGACGGTCACGATTTTCATGGTTTGTTTCAATATATGTTTTATACATGGGTACAAAATTGCACACGTATCAAGTCATTTTTTAATAACATATTGAATGTCAAACATGGCTAGTGATGCAAAGGCATGCTTTTCATCTAAAGTTGAGTACCCTGCTGTAATTCGGTACTTGTATTTAAAAGGTAAAACAGGCAAGGAAATACACGGCGAGTTAGCCGATGTTTATGAGTCTTCTGCACTATCTTATGCTCAGGTTAAATTCTGGGTAGGGGAATTCAAATGCGGTAGAACATCTTTAGATGAAGCCAGGTCTGGACGCCCACTGGATGCAACCGATGAAGAAATGTGTAAGGAAGTTTGAATTCAGGTGGAAGAAATAGCGCAGGCATTAGGCATTTCACATGGTAGTGTTTCAACAATCTTACATGATCGTTTAGGTATGCGCAAGCTAACAGACCATTGGGTCCCCAAATCCCTTAGCCACGAGTAAATGGCAACCAGCGCATCAGTATGCAGCGCCTTGTTGAAGTGTTTTAGGTCAAAAGATGACTTTCTTTTGCATCTGGTGACTGTAGATGAGACTTGGGTTCATTATTATGAGCCAGAGAATAAAGCTCGGTCATCAGTGGGTAGGGCCTAGGTCCCCGAGGCGAAAGAACTTCAGGACGCAACCATCTGCTGGCAAGGTGATGGCCACAGTATTTTGGGACGCAAAAGGCGTTATTATGTTGGACTTTTTACCCAAGAGAAGTACAATAACTGGAGTGTACTATGCAAACTTGTTAGACCAGCTGAGAACTGCCATCCGTGAAAAACGCCGAGGTAAACTCTCTGAAGGTGTTTTGCTGCAACAGGACAACATGCGAGTCCACACTTGCAAAGTTGAAATTGACGCTGTAGAGTGAAACGGGTATGAATTAATACCACATCCTGCCTATTTGCCTGACCTAGTTCTTAGTGACTTCTTCCTATTCCCAAACTTGAAAAAGGATATCCGTGGACTTCATTTCCGGTCTGATGAAGAAGTCATGATGGCAGTTGAGAAGTGGGTCAATGGAAAGGACCCTGACTTTTTCAGTTCTGGGCTGATGGCACTTGAACACCGTTAGTCTAAGTGCATCACACTAGAGGGCAATTACATCGAAAAAAAAGAGGTGGATCTCAACCAGAAATAAGTTAGGCTGGTTACTTATTGAATCACCCACGTATGTCTTCTTGGAGAAATTTTTACAGGCTGATCTGGGTCTTTGCTGGGTGCATTTGTCTGAAGATATGTTTTCTTACATTACATTGCTCTCTGTTTTTTCTCCATGAAAAATCTATTTTCTAAAATCTCACTAGGATCATTTATGTCAGCTAAATTTATGAGCTTCCCAAATATATGTTTTAATGAAGAAATAAGAAAAATGTCATCCCATTAGTAGGGCTGAGATGAGTTCGGATCGGGTAGACCAATTACCCCAGTACAAATTTACTACCCATTAACCAAGGGCAATTATAGAATATATAAATAATAAAAGAATTTCAAACAAACAGTGTAAAGTTCAACATGACTGGTTTGTACAGTGTAGATCTAATACATTGCGATCCGTTATTTCGCAAAAACCTGTATATTGCGAATCAGTCATAGATCCCAAATTTTCCACAAGCATAAAATTTAAGCTTAAAAATGTTTGTTGTTACTAATTTGAGAAAAACAACTAACCTGCATATCGTTCTGGTCTTCGTTTTTTGCACCTATCCCTACACAGCCCCTAATATGCTAATAAAAGCACTGCAATTATAATACCCCGCCCTAGCAATTATTTGTTTATGTATTAAAGTTATTGTGGCAAAAATGTCTGGAAAGAAAATGACGGAGGGACAGATAACAATCCTAAACCAGATCTTGATAATATCAATGCATATAGCAAGTTTGGTTAAAAGGCCTTGTTATTTACTCAATTTATCATCCAAAAATGAAAATATGGGCTTGTCTCGGGCAGATAACTCCGTAAAAATTTGACAAAATTTGCCCATTAGCAAACCAGATCTCCTTTATGTCAATACATAAAGCAAGTTTGGTTAAACTCCTTTGTTATTTACTAAAGTTATCGTCCGGAAACTAAAATATGGGCGTGTCTCAGGCAGACAACTCCGTAAAAATTTGATGAAATTTGGCCATTAGCAATCCCAAACCGTATCTCCTGAATGTCAATGCATATAGCAAGTTTGGTGAAAATCCCTTGTTATTTCCTCAAGTTATTGTCTGGAAAAGAAAATATGGGCATGTCTCGGGCAGATAACTCGGTAAAAATTTGATGAAATTTGCCCATTAACAATCCCAAACCAGATCTCCTTAATGTCAATGCATATAACAAGTTTGGTGAAAATCCCTTGTTATTTACTCAAGTTATAGTCCGGAAATGAAAATATGGGCATGTCTCGGGCAGATAACTTCATAAAAATTTGACAAAATTTGCCCATTAGCAATCCCAAACCAGATCTCCACAATATCAATGCACATACCAAGTTTGGTGAAAATCCATTAATGTTTACTCAAGTTATCATCCGGAAACGAAAAATGGACAGACAGACGTACAACTGACAGACGGACACACTGACAACCAACATGAAACCATAATACCCCGCCACTATTGTGTGGCAGGGTATAAAAATTATGATTGACTGATTGTGTTGGGGTTTAACGACATGTCAACCCTTGGGGTCATTTTGTATCATCTCCCAGAGAAAGGGAGAAGAGATAGTAGAGGAGATGAAAGAGAAACAGGATAGAAAAAGGAACAGGAATGAAAGTGAAGAAACAGAAGAAATAAAATCATTCCCCCCCTCTACCCTTACCTGCTGCAAAGATAGCAGGCCTTGCCCAACTGGAAGCCAATCTCAGCTGGACACCCCAGTGATGTAAGATACATGACACCTTTGCCTCACCCAACCTCCCCCTATAAATTGCAACAAACGATCCTTTCGAGTAGTTAAAAAAATACATACAGCTGACTGCAAATAATAGTAATTAAAATAAAAACTGTTATCTGCTGAGATTCATGATCTATCAGATTTTACCCATTATATTTTACCGGGTGCTGCAAAAAATCAATGGACATTACGAGACAGCAACAACAAAAATGGCATCTCAGACTGTCAAATGCAGTGATTCGTTGTTTTCAAACACAGTTTATTAGCTGGTCTCGATTAAAATTACTTGTTTGACACAATGATGCGTTGTATATACTGTCCTTGAGCAATTCTTATTCTATTTTAATAAGAAATATTGCTGATTGCTCGACCGAATGCCATTTAGTGTGGCTTGATCAGTGATGTCTGGGCAAACTACCAAGGTGCAAAGCAAGTGAGCGTTGCATTATTTCATGCCATTGTACATGCATGATATATGTCTAAACCTATATCACAATCCAGTTATATCGCCATATCAGATCTTGGACCCCAAGTATCTTGACATATTGGATCTGCAGTGTAATATGAAATGAAGGCACTGCCTTTGATACAAAGACACTCAGCAAACTATTTTTTCTGATATGTATAAGATTTGATAGCAATTTGTTTACAAACAAAGTTGGCCTCACAAGCGGGGACAACTCATCACGCAAACATACTTATACAATTTTGACCCCAATAAACCCCACTTTCATATAGTAAAACTGGGGTTTACAAGGGTGTACATTATTTTTCTTATTTCTGCTTAAAAACATAGATTGTGGGTACCCGTTAGAACCGCCTCGCCAAGGCGGTTCTAATGAGTACCCACAATCTATTTTTTCAGCAGAAATATGAAAAATATCAGAGGTTTTTATCTGAAAATTTTCAGTTTTTGGTGGTGAAATTTTCTATATTTGCATAGGCGTGTTTTCATAATGTGATGTCACATGATGTTTACCGTGATGCCAAATTCAAGATGGCAAACAAGCTAAAACAAAGTTTGTCATGAGATTTTGGTGCCTAGATGTTTGTCAGCCTCTCTACAGTAAAGCAAACACACGAAGCCATCGCCCTTGATCTAGCCATTCCCTCTTCATACAGTATAAAATGAACATTGTTATACATTATATGATTCTCCCTGTGAATAGGGCCTACATATGCCAATGATAAATGGAGAAACTGACTTTTCTCATTCAAATGTGTACATGTATTTTCTAACTGTTGGAATACTAAAATGCCATGGTAATGGGTACCCGGGTAACCACAGGTCATAGGGCATCGGGTACCCAGGTACAAAATCTAAACCCGTCCCAGCTCTACCCAATTGTAAGTAAAATGAGCAGACAAGTGACAGTAACTGCCAGAAAATAGGGCCTCATATGGCTATAGATAAGAGGGGTATCAAGTATATACTTTCTTTATTTCTCCATAAAAACATATGTTTTGGTACTCATCAAAGGTATCTCAGTTCTGCACTTCTAACGAGTACCTACAAAATATGTTTTCATATAGACAGAGTTTGCCTTTGCTTGGGAAGCACTTTATGAAAGGTCATGGACTGGGCCAAGCTATTTTCCATCCATGGACTGTTCAAGGTTTTATAACCAAGTATTAGCTTTCACAAAAAGCTTGGCCTATGCTTAGCACACATGTGCTAATCGTAGACTAAGCTTTTTGTGAAAGCTAATACTTGTAAAACTTAGATAAGCAAGCTACAAGTGAAATCTACAGCCCTGGTATAAACATGGTAAGCAGTAAGCTGCTCGGAGTGAATATTGACCGTCTGCTTTGGCTTCAGTGAATGGCTGTGTCTGCTCGATTAAACAATCAATCAATCACTTGGTAGAAATAGCAACTTCTTTCTCCCATTAACCCTTAAAGTGCTAAGAACATTTGCTGCAGATGACATTCTAAAACTGATTTTGTTTTTTGAGAAAATATAAGACTTGACTTTTCATGTGAATCATCTGCTAGACCATTCAAAAGAAATGTAATGCCTTATTGTCTCTGAAAATTAAAAAAAAAAATATTTCAGTGTCGACTGCTGTAGCTATGATAAATCTCATTCCAGTTTTTGTCTGTAGAATTACCATATTTTTTCTAACTAATATATGCCCCAGGGGCATTGCAATTCATTGCTGCTTAAATTAAATGACAGTATGGAGTCCAAATTTTTGGCCAAAAATAAGCTATTTTGATGGACTAATCTCAAGTTTGCATGAGTTAAGTGATGCTTTTCTCCTAGAAAAGTAGGAGGAGGTTTATTAGAGAGGGGGCTTATATTAGAATAAATACGGTTTTCATTTTATTGTAGATAAGAGTGTTGCCAGAATAATTTGTTCTTATTTCTCCACAGAAACATGTGAAAAGGGTACTCCCTAGAATGATCTAATTCTAATTGGTACCCATAATATTCATTTTCATTTAAAATAAGAAAAAGTATCTATTCTTTTTGTTTGAAAAGACCTTAATGCTTAGCACTCTGGGTGAATTTTCAGCAGACGACATACTAAAATATTTTCCCAGAAAATAGATTTTAAAATTTCATGAAAATTGTCTCCAATAGAGACTATTTGACTTCTTATGACATGAAAGTCGTAACAAAGGAATGAAGCATAGCTGAAAAAAATTCCCGCCTTTGTAGGATTCGAACCCGGTCTGTCTGGATAAAAATCCAATACTCTAATCACTGAGCCAAAGAGTCAACTCCCTGATGCAATTGTCAGAGAGTGAATTAATACCTACAAGTTATGCATAATCTGCCAAGGCAGATAATCAAAGGCAGGAGTGCTAGGCCATAACACTCCCCATTTTCAAGGAAGTCATCATTTATGATGAAGCGAAGCCTTTTCAGCAAAATAAAGTCCTATCCCGGACAAGCCCCCATCTTATGACTTCTTATGACATGAAAGTCGTAACAAAGGAATGAAGCATAGCTGAAAATAATTCCCACCTTTTGTTGGATTCAAACCCGTTCTGTCCGGATAAAAAATCTAATACTCTAACCACCGAGCCAAAGAGTCGACTCCCTGATGCAATTGTCAGAGTAAAATTAATTGATTGATTGTGTTGGGGTTTAACGACACGTCAACCCTTGAGGGTCAAAAGTAAAATTAATACCTACAAGCTATGCATAATCTGCCAAGGCAGATAATCGAAGGTAGGAGTGCTAGGCCGTAACAGACTCCAATGGAGACAATTTGAATGAAATGTCAAATCATGTTTTCTGGGAAAAATAAGAAAAATATCATTAATTTGTCAACTTCTGAATGAGTGGATATTTGTTTCTTAAATCTAGCCAAAATAATTATTTTACTTGAATCATCTCATGATAGATCATTCTAACATAATGCCAAGCTCTATTTTCTTATAGCACCAATCAAACAGTAGCAGATTTTATCTTTTTAAATTGTCAAAAAAAAAAAAAAAAAAAAGAACATATGGCTGCACAATCAGTTTATGTAATTCACATAAAAAATCAAGGTTTATTTTCTCAAAAAAAAAATACAATGTCCACTACTACAATTCTCCCTTAAGGCCAGAGAAAATTAATTATTAGATTCTCATCCAGATTTAAGAAAACAATGGAGTGGGTGAGTGGATTTTATTTTTTATTCCTGGGCCATACAGTGAAGATGTCAGTCATAGCAAAACAAGATAAGTGACACTAACTACCATGTACAAAAAGAAGAAAATCTTGTTTTAATACTCCTTTCATAACAATAAATTCATTTGCAGTTCTTAAAAGTGGTATAAAATCTGTTTTCAGTTATCTATGAAAAAGTTTTCCACCTCAAAAATTTTTATTTGGTCAAAATTTTTAGGGGCAGGTAGGGATGAGAATCTAATAATTAATTTTCTCTGGTCTAAATTGTAGCAGACAATATTCTATTTTTGTTTTTTTGTTTGTTTTTTTTTTCTTTTGTTGAATGTTTACACTCTTGCCTAAGTATACATACACAGAAAGGAGATATTGCAGTAAGGAGAGTATTTTCCATAATTGGCTCAGGTGTCGAAGATCAGATTTCAGAAATTACAATATTCAAATTTTTATAACATATTCCCAGGTAGCTTGCAGAAAGGAAAATTTATGCTTCTGGCTTATGATAATGGGGAGATAATACAATCATGTTTACCATACCCCAAAATCTCCAAATGAATATCATGTTCAAAATACTTGGAATTAAATTTAGTTACCTTTCTCTTTGGGAAATACTTCTTGCATCAGAAAGATAGTGGTTAAATGGGAAATAATGGTTAAATGAATACAGTCAATGGGCATGTCTGGTATATCTGACTTGAATTCGCTTTCTCATTTCCATTTAAAATGCAACATTGAATGTGTTTCATAAAAGTTGTTATTAAAATATGTTTCCCCCCTAGACCCAAGTTCCCATTCATATACATTGGGAAATATCTCCACCAAAGAGCATCTTGGGTCAAGGGGGGAAACATATTTTTATAACTTTTATGAAACATATTCAATTCTGCATTTAAACTGAAAATAAGAAAGAGAATTCAAGTCAGATGTAGAGGACATGCACACTGACTGTATTAATTTAACCATTATTTCCCATCAGTGTTGTGTTCTCGTCATTCTGATACAAGAAATATTTCCCAAACAGAAAGGTAACTAAATGTGATTCCCATCATTTTGAACATTGTATTAATTCAGGAGATTTAAGGTGGGGTAAACAGGACTGAATGATCTCCCCATAATCATACACCAGAAGCATAATGTTTCCTTTCTGCTATGATTCAGACATCAGGCTACCGGGATATGTAACAAGAGGGCCATGATGGCCCTGTAACGCTCACCTGAGCAACATAGCACTTTGAGAGCCTGATCTAGAACTGATCAAGGCAAACATTCTGATCAAAGTTCAAAATGATTATATTAACAAGTAAGACAATGTAGCATGTCTAATGGACTGTGAAATAAAGGTCAAGGTCAAATATGGATGACTGCACTCAAGAGGCCATGCTAAGATGAGGGCCTCATGGAAGATTAGTTTGTTTGCTAAATGTTGTCACCCTCGTTAAATAAAGTCTTTACTTACTTACTTACTTTCTTACTTACTTACTAAGTATCACTGGCTGTAGGAGCAATAGTTACTGAGAAACTGACCTAAACACAAACACTTCACAAGTACCAAATATCACTCTGTAGGACCAATAATTACTGAGAAACTGACCTAAATGGAAAAACTTAAGAGAGTCACTGGACAGAAAACTATACATCACCTTGAAATCATCAAGACAAACATTTTGAGCAAGATTCCTGATGATCACTTCCAAAATGTGGCCTCTAGAGCATCAACAAGGTTTTCCTTTGATTTGGCCAGGTGAACTAGTTTTTGATATCAAGTGACCCAGTTTTAAACTAGACCTAGAAATCATCAAGACAAACATTTTGAGCAAGATTCATGATGATTGCTTAAAAAATGTGACCGCTAGAGTGTTAACAAAGTTTTCTGCTGATTTGGCCCGGTGACCTAGTTTTTGACTCCAAGTGACCCAGTTTTGAACTTGACCTAGAACTCATCAAGGCAAACATTTTGAGCCAGATTCATGAAGATTGCTTCAAAAATGTGACCGCTAGAGTGTTAACAAGGTTTTCTGCTGATTTGGCCAGGTCACCTAGTTTTTGACCCCACGTGACCCAGTTTCAAACATATGCTAGAACTCATCAAGACAAAGATTTTGAGCAAGATTCATGATTATTGCTTCAAAAATGTGACCGCTAGAGTGTTAACAAGGTTTTCTGCTGGTTTGGCTTGGTGACCTAGTTTTTGACCCCATGTGACCCAGTTTCAAACTTGACCTAGAAATCATCAAGACAAACATTTTGAGCAAGATTCATGATGATTGCTTGAAAAATGTGACCGCTAGAGTGTTAACAAGGTTTTCTGCTGATTTGGCCTGGTGGCCTAGTTTTTGATTCCAAGTGATCCAGTTTCGAACCTGACCTAGAAATCATCAAGACAAACATTTTGAGCAAGATTCATAATGATTACTTGAAAAATGTGACCGCTAGAGTGTTAACAAGGTTTTCTGCTGATTTGGCCAGGTCACCTAGTTTTTGACCCCACGTGACCCAGTTTCAAACATATGCTAGAACTCATCAAGACAAAGATTTTGAGCAAGATTCATGATTATTGCTTCAAAAATGTGACCGCTAGAGTGTTAACAAGGTTTTCTGCTGGTTTGGCTTGGTGACCTAGTTTTTGACCCCATGTGACCCAGTTTCAAACTTGACCTAGAAATCATCAAGACAAACATTTTGAGCAAGATTCATGATGATTGCTTGAAAAATGTGACCGCTAGAGTGTTAACAAGGTTTTCTGCTGATTTGGCCTGGTGGCCTAGTTTTTGATTCCAAGTGATCCAGTTTCGAACCTGACCTAGAAATCATCAAGACAAACATTTTGAGCAAGATTCATAATGATTACTTGAAAAATGTGACCGCTAGAGTGTTAACAAGGTTTTCTGCTGATTTGGCCCGGTGACCTAATTTTTGACTCCAAGTGACCCAATTTCGAACTTGACCTAGAAATCATCAAGACAAACATTTTGAGCAAGATTCATGATGATTGCTTCAAAAATGTGACCCCTAGAGTGTTAACAAGATTTTCTGCTGATTTGGCCCAGTGACCTAGTTTTTGACCCAAAGTGACCCAGTTTCAAATTCGACCTAGAAATCATCAAGACAAATATATTGAGCAAGGTTCATGATGATTGCTTTGAAAATGTGACTGCTAGAGTGTTAACAAGGTTTTCTGCTGATCTGGCCTGGTGACCTAGTTTTTGACCCCAAGTGACCCAGTTTTGAACCTGACCTAGATTTATTAGAGGCAAACATTTTGAGCAAGTTTCATCAAAATTGGGTCAAAACTATGACCCCTAGAGTATTAACACGTTTTTCCTTTGATTTGACCTGGTGACCTATTTTTTGACCCCAAGTAATCCAGTATCAAACTTGACTTAGATTTCATAGAGGCAAACATTCTGACCAAGTTTCATCAAGATTGGATCAAAACTGTGACTAGAGTATTAACAAACTAATTGTTGACGACGAACGACGGACGACGACCGACATAGGGTGATGACAATAGCTCACCCCGAGCTTATGCTCAGCTGAGCTAATAAAAATTTGAGTATCATAATTTCTGAAATCTGGTCTTCAATGCCTGAGCCAATTAAGGAAAATCCTTGCCGTATGACAATATCCCCTTTCCTTAAGGTTGTTGTCCACACGATTAACACTGACCAAAGAAATTAAACCGTGCATCTGTACGAAATCCAGGTAACGGTTATTAATAGCTGCCTTATTCTTGTTGCCATGACCTCAGAGTGCCGTGTAAAGAGGGTTATCTGTAAAATCTGGACTGGGACATTGGCAAACAGTTTAGACCCAGATCAGGCACCACAGAATGAGGCATCTGATCAGGGTCTGCATTGTTTGCTTACATTACAGCATGTTAAGGATTAAATGAAACAATCTTGTGCCTGTTCCAGACATGTTAAGTTTTGAAAAACAAAAAATGAGGGAGACAGGGCAATTGAACCAGTAGGTGAGTGCCACAGGCACAAAGCCAAGCTAGGGGGTCCGGGGGCATGCTCCCCAGGAAAAATTTTAAGAAATTGATGTAAAATGATGTATTCTGACAGCTATTATAACACATATGCTCATTTTTTTAACCACCATTCTTAGGTAATTCTGTCTTCTAGCTAAGCCTTTTTCTTGTTAATCACTGTCAATAACCATTCATTATACTTGTAGAATCCCATACTCCAGAAGTAACAAAAGTTAAATAAATATGTCATTCTTGGTTTATCTCTCTATTAATGTCATAATCAATGCATATGATGTTAGTTTATGACCCGGATCTGAGGAGTCTAGGAAAAAGTTAATAATGGAGCAACAGTCATAAGCTTTGAGTAAAATTATAAGTAATAATAAAAACAGCAATTTGTTTATTTTCTTTTTATTTAGAACTTCCTTTCAATGTTATTAAATTATCTGCATACTATGTAGTACATTTGGAGAGCCCCTCTATCAATTTTCTTCACCCAGTCATACTTTTCCTCGAATTCCGAACTGTTAACTTGTGTTGTGATGAGTTATATACCCCACCTTTGTTTTATTGCAAGCTCCTTGTGACCAAAGAAAGTTTCAGAGAAAGTGATATTTACAACCTCGCAGATGCTTACACTAAATTGGGGTCATCCCGATTGCCAGTTCATTCACATCACCATTTTGATTTAATTTGTCAACAAGAAATAGATTGTTTTATTTCTGATTTCTCCCTCTTTCTAGGATCGTAAGGAAGGGCTGAAGTGTAACAGTTATTTTAACACGTTTTTTCAGGGAGCAAAGCCCTGGAGCTGCCCATCTTTAAGCCATTTTTGACAAAGCTATCCCACAATTACTACATCAAGATGCTTTGTTTTTCATGACTGACACATTTCCCCCATTCAGTCAAAGCAGGTATACACATTCGATCGATATTTGGACTACTTCGGATTGGATTACTTCAGATTGATATTTGGAATACTTCAGATCAAGACAGGGTTTTTTCAATTTACAAGCGTAGCCTTTCAAAAAGTTTCAAACCAAAGTCAGGATTTTCGTTTTTTCAGGAGATTTTTTTTTAAATTTCATGAGGCATGAGAAAAGCTGTTTTTCCATGACCCTCCCGCCATTTTCGGGAGACTTAACATGTCTGCTGTTCAGGACCATTTTCTCGGCTTACACTTGGAGATAATAAACCTACCAGTGCTTTGATTTTTTTTCTGAGAAATAAAACTAACATTTCAGCTGTAGTTTTGATTAGCACTTTAACCCTTGTCCTGCTGAATAAATTAAGATGCCATGCCCACTTCTAATTTTCAGCCAATCAGATTACTTGATCCAGATTGTTGCTATAAATTCACAAACTTGACTGAAAACAGTGCAGATCCAGATCAGGATCTACACTGTTTGCAAAACAGGGTATATCCAGGTTCAGCAGGACAAGGGTTAGCACTTTGGGTAAAATTTTAAGTGGCCAACATATTGAAATATTTTTCATATTTTTCCCAGAAAACAGGTGTTGAGATTTCATGCAACTGTCATCAATAGAGACAATTAGCATGAAATGTCAAAACTGTTTACAGGGAAAAATAAGAAAAATATCATCAATTTGTCATCTGCTTAATTAGCCCAGAGAGTGATAAAGGTTAAAGGTTATTTTTTATCTGCAGCAGGGGAAAAATGTAATCCTCCTTATAATTCCATACCAATATAGGTCTTCCATACATATGAGGGTGAATTAATGAGAAAGAATCAATGCTGAGATATAGAAGGGACTTAAGTGGCTTAGCCTCAGGATTAGAAATAGTCCAAGGGTCTAGACCAATAAAACTGAAGTGCAGCTGAAAGTTCTGCTTTAACTTTTCCACTCTCTGGGCCAAATTCAGCACAGAACAAACTGGTGATATTTTTCTTATTTTTCCTGGAAATTAGGCTTTGACATTTCATGCAATTTGTCTCCATTGCTGACAATTTGCATGAAATGTCAAATCCTGGCTTTGCTGAAAAATAAGAAAAATATTTCAATGTGTCATCTGCTGAAAATTTTACCTAGAGTGAACATTAAGAAGTTAAAGCAAGGGTCATGTATACTCTCAGACAGCACCACTGCCTATAGGTTAATACAAAATTTCTAAAAAAATTGCACCTCCATCTAGGCTAATGCAAAATTTCTAATTAAATTCTGAGAAAAAGGGATCCCACTAAAGAAAGCAAAGAATAGCAGACTCAGTTTCTTTGTTTTGTGTTGAGGTTTTACGGCCCAGTCAACCCAATGGGGTCATGTCGAGCCTGGTCAGTTTACCTAACCACACGTTTACTGGGCAGGTTTAGTCCTCTAAGCGGTTAACCAGTATTGTGCACACTCTTTCGCCAGAAACTGACAACTGCCCTTCTTGAATCAGCGGAAGGGAGAGAATGACCGTAGAAAATATTTCATGATCAATCTCCACGAAAGAATGTTGCAGACTTCGGCGGGGGTTGAACCCGCAACCTCCTGGTCTCTAGCTGGACGGTGCATCCAAATGAGCCACTGAGTTCAGACTCAGTTTCACTGGATCTGCATATGAACTGCTCACACCTTCTAAGCAGCAGTTTAATCCATTTATGCCAAGTGGACTCTTCTACCTTAACTCTTTGGACTGGTCCATTTTCAATAGAAGCGGTGTCTGGTTACTTTTCATTATTACCATGTTTTATAGAAATTCATGTCTTTTATACAAACAGTGTAGACCAAGATCAGATGCCGCAGCATGTGGCATCTGATCTGGGTCTACACTGTTTGCGTCCCTTTTATAGGACACCAGGCATAAACGGGTTAAGGCTTAGCACTCTAGGTAAAATTTTCAGCTTATTTTTCCCAGAAAACAGGTTTTAATCTGAGGACTATGAAACTGATTGATTGTGCATTTATAGGGGTATGTTCAGTAAGTAGGTTCAATACTAGTCATTTGGAAAAGTTTATAAGTCATTTTCTAAAATAATTATGACTTTCATGCAATTACAACTGATAGTTATCAGTTGTTTATTTTGTCTCCATTATATGACCAACTTTCATCATAAATAAAACATGATTTTGACATATGATATAGAAATTCATTTTACTTGTATTGAATAAAAATTGATGATGCAAGCTCACACTACCACATTTACCCTTACTATCTGCACATCTTAACACCTAACCACTCTCTTTGCTAATTCAGCAGATGACAAATTCGTGATATATTTTTTATTTTTCCCAGAAAACAGAATCAGAAATTTCATGCAAATTGTCTCAATTGGAGACAAGTTGCATGACATGTCAAATCCTGTTTTCTGGGGGGGGGGGGGGGGGGGGGGCGGAAAGAAAAATATTTCAAAATGTTGTCTACTGAAAATTTTACTCAGTGCTAAGTGTTAACTCTTTACCATAGTCATCCTAAAATTTAAACAAGCCTGTTACCTGCTGATGAGTGGCAAACAGTATGGGCGCTTATCTCAAGTAACTACGATAGTATTTTTTCTTCTATTTATCCATAAAACATTCCTCTGGGAATATATTTAATCTCTCTACAAACAGGCTATTGCTATATTGAGATTGATGTTTGTTAGAAAGGCAGACTGTAGAATGATCTGGGTCTACTCTGTTTGCCATTAATCCAGCAGTTTTTCTAACACACTAGTATGCAGTAAAATGGACAATCCTTGTTTAAATTTTAGGACAAGTATGGTAATAAATTAAAAAGATTCCCAATAGGGTAAATATTGAGATATTCAGAAAAAGGCACAATCAAGGAATACAGCGCGCCCAAACTGATGTCACTGCTACTGTAGTTTCCCTTATTATTGGAACACCTTACCTATTTACCATACTACTAAAATTTGAAATAGTCTATTAACCATTGAGGTGTCTAATATATTGCTGTATGTATGGTAAACAGTGTAGACTCTGATCTGATGCCACATTCTGCAGTGTCTGATCATCACGAAAACATGCTTATATAATGTTGACCCCCTTTAACCTCAATTTTATATAGTAAAACTGGGGTTTACAGGGATATACATTATTTTTCTTATTTTTGCTCAAAACATAGATTGTGGGTACTCGTTAGAACCGCCTTGCTGAGGCAGTTCTAATGTGTACCCACAACCTATGTTTTGAGCAGAAATATGAACAAGAGTTGTCAGAAGACAATGCAGCTCGCCAGAAAGGGCTGATCCGATAAGAAAACAATCTTTAAATATTAAAGATTAAATGACAGAGTATGACCTAACTTTGATGTCGGAAGAATGTCAAGCTGAGGGATGGGGTATATACCATTGAAACATCTTCCCTTAGGCTGGTGTGGATGAAACATGAAAGCTATATCTTACATACTTCAGCAGCCATGTACACTTTTCAAAACCTAAACACAGGTATAAATGACAAAGTATGACCTGATCTTGACCTAGGCAGAAGGTCAAACTGAGGAAGGGGTGTGTACTATTGAAAGGTCTTACCCTAAGGTAGGTGTAGGCCAAACATTAAAGCAGCATCTTGAATACTTTAGCAGTCACGAACACTTTTCAAAACTTAACACAAAACTCAAACATGGGTTAAAATGACAAAGTATAACCTGACCTTGACCTTGGCAGAAGGTCAAAGTGAGGAAAAGTCTGTGCTATTGAAAGGTCTTACCCTAATGTTGGTGTGGGCCAAATATTAAAGCAGTGTCTTGAATGCTTCAGCAGTTACAAACACTTTTCAAAACTTAAACACAGAACTTGAACATGGGTTCAAATGACAAAGTATGACCTGACCTTGACCTAGGCAGAAGGTCAAACTGAGGAAGAGGTGTGTGTTATTGAAAGGTCTAACCCTAAGGCTGGTGTGGGCCAAATATTAGAGCTCTATCTTGAATACTTCAGCAGTTATATACACTTTTCAAAACTTAAATGCAAAACTTAAATATGGGTGTAAAAGACAAAGTAAGAACTGACCTTGACCTACAAAAAGAATCTATTTTGGGGATGGGGGTGTGTACTTTCCAATGGAGACAATTTGCATGAAATGTCAAAACCTGTTTTCTAGGAAAAATAAGAAAAATATCATCTGTTTGTCATCTGTTGAATGTACCCAGAGAGTGGTAAACGTTAACTCATTTGCAAAACAAAAGTGGCTTTGCTGATTTGAGTGGCAGCTGATTTTTTCCCAGGAAAAAACTAGAGCTGTCAGAAGATCTGACTATAGCCCCACTGCAGCTCTATCAGAGAAGAAATACATATAGTGCTGAAATATTTTGAATTCATCCTAACATACCAGATAACACCAATTAATGTAGGACATGGTAACATGGTATCGTAAAACCTATCAAGGGATTTTAATCCATGAGTTATGGGCCCTTGGCCCTGATTCCTAAATACAAGCTACATCACCCACTGTCCATGCGTGTACCACTTTTTCAAAGCCCCCAAGTGTGTTATAAGTTTCATGTAAGTAGCATGACAAACATAAAAGATATTGAGCAAAATGCATTTTCATTTTTTGAAAACCTACCAAGGGACATAACTCCAAGAGTTATGGACCTTTAGCCCCTATTCAGGTATACACGATACATCCAGTCATTGTCCATGTTTATACGAACTTTCAGCTTTCTAGCTTTCATAGTTCCTGAGAAGTCTGTAATGAAATTTTCAAGAATAGCAAACTTTGGAAACCTATGAAAGAACATAACTCCAAGCGTTATGGGCCCTTGGTCATCATTCTGCCACTACACCTTCCTTACCTAAGAGACCAAGTGTGGTATACATTTCATCAAAGTAGGACTACAAATATAAAAGTTATTGAGCAAAATGCATTTTAATTTTTTGAAAACCTACCAAGGGACATAACTCTAAGAGTTATAGATTCTTGGCCCCTATTCCGGTATACACAATACATCCGGTCATTCTCCATGTTTATACAAACTTGCAGCTTTCTAGCTTTCATAGTTCCTGAGAAATCTGTTACAAAAATTTTCAAGAATGGCAAAATTTGAAAACCTATCAAGGGACATAACTCCAAAAGTTAAGGGCCCTTGACCACCATTCTGCCACTAAACCTTCCTTACCTTAGAGACCAAGTGTGGTTTAAGATTCACTGAAGTAGGATCACAAACATAAAATTTATTAAGCAAAATGCATTTTAAATGTTGAAAACTTACCAAGGGACATAACTACAAGAGTTACAGGCCCTTGGCCACTATTCTGCGACTACACCTTAATTACCTTTGAGACCAAGTGTAGTATAAGTTTCATTGAAGTAGGGCTACAAACATAAAAGTTATTACCAAAATGCATCTTAATTTTGCAGTCACAGAATGAGGGAATGATGGAATCACTGAAGGACATGGCAAATCCAGTATAGCCCCACTATTTCAAAGTGGGGCTATAAAAAAAAAACAAGTTTATTTCAAATGGAGTATTAAGCCCTATTTTCTCGTAATATAAAAAAATACCATTTTTCAAAAAACCTCCCTGCTGGTAAATGAATTCAGCTGGTAAGAGAATAATATTGTAATCTATAAGATAAAAGGCGGAGAATTGATCATCAACACCAACTATTCAATTATATTGATTGGATAATCAGTAGCACAATTGGAAAAAATATTACCACTACCATAACTGTCCTGAATATTTACCATAACCTGACATGGAATCAGTCTATAGCAGTAATAGAAATGAATCCAGGTAAACTGCAATATCCACATAAAGTTTTCTTGCACTTCTCCACAGAAACATTTTTTCTGTATTCATTATATTGTATTTGACCTAATTATGGCACTGTGTGCTTAGACTTTTCAAAATGACTTTGTGGTAAAATTTATATCCACCTATACTGAGAGTACACTTAAAAAAAGATCAGCAAAGGACGTATCTAATGATGTTTATGTGATGTTCTTTTTGTGTGTGTGTGTTTTTTTTTGTTTTTTTTGTTTTTTTTTCTGATTTTCTTTATAAAAGCATATGTTGTGGGTACTCATTTGAATTGCATCAACAAGTTGATGCAATTCAAATGGGTACCCACAACATATGCCTTTATAAAGAAGTAGATAAAAAGTACACTGGCTGTAATCTGAAACTTGACTGTGCACTTATAAGGGTATGTGCGGTACTTAAGTCAAATAAGGTAGGAGCTGACCTAGGACAGCCTAGCTTGCCTGAATTGCACTTTGCCTCTAAAACTTTAACCAAAAACTTTAACATAAACTTTTTCTAAGTCCGTCAAGATTATGCATGTGGGATGGGATGGTTTTTGTTTGTGTTGAGGTTTTATGGCCCAGTCAATCCAATGGGGTCATGTCGAGCGCGGTCAGTTTACCTAACCACACGTTTGTTTGTTTGTGTTGAGGTTTTACGGCCCAGTCAACCCAATGGGGTCATGTCGAGCGTGGTCAGTTTAACTAACCACACGTTTACTGGGCAGGCTTAGTCCTCTAGCGGTTAACCAGTATTGTGCACATTCTTTCGCCAGAAACTGACAACTGCCCTTCTTGAATCAGCGGAAGGGAGAGAATGACCGTAGGAAATATTTCATGATCAATCTCCACGAAAGAATGTTGCCGACTTCGGCGGGGGTTGAACCCGCGACCTCCTGGTCTACAGTCGGACGGCGCATCCAACTGAGCCACCGAGGCCGGCAGGATGGGATGGTACAGCATAAGATTAGTATCTAACATTAGGGCAAGCATGAACTACTCCCATACAGAGGTCAAGAGTTATATATCCTTTTAACCCTTAAAGTGCCAAGCAAAATTTGTAGCAGATGATATTTATTTTAATTTTTCTAATTTTTTCAAAGAAAACAAGTCTTGGTATTTCATCTGAACTGTCTTTCAAGCACACAATTTCACATGAAATATCAAGACTTGTTTTCTTTGAAAAATTAAAAAAAATATTTCAAAATGTCATCTGCTGCAGATGGGATTGGTGCTTTATGGATAAAAAGTTTAATCAAATACTTTAACCAACACCAATGCCAATGCCTTATTGACTGGTATAGCTGTGACTGTGCTTTTGTGTCGGCGAGCTACAAACAAAGTCCCGTTATATGGTTGAGGTGTCCCATAGCTTTGCAGCCATAGGGGCAGTGATTGATTGTGTTGGGTTTAACAACATATCAACCCTTGTGGGTCATTTTGTGTTGTCTCCCACAGAAAGGGAGAAAAAAGATAGTAGAGGAGATGAAAGAGAGGGACAGGGAAGAAAGAGGAACAGGAATGAAAGTGAAGAACCAGAAGAAATAACAAGAGGCCCACGGGCCACAACACGCTCACCTGAGTGAAACTGCCACTGCAGATATGCAGATGGCATGCAACATTTTTCCAATACTTTTATGACAAGGCAATGGCTTAAACAGTTTTTGAGATATCTTGCTTACAAGGTTCAAATGCTGAAATTTTCAAAACGCCTTAGTAAAAAAAAAGTTCAGATATTTTTCAGAAGTCATTTGGTTCATCTACTTATCCTGTCCTTTAAAGGTTTTTTTTTTTCTATTTTCAGCTCCGGCAACCACTTTGTTCAGCAGAGCAGAACCATTTTAGCAATTCTGGCAAAAGGGCATAAGAGGAACTTTGATGCGAAATTATTCTGAAATCTTGCCATTGGCCATGGAGATATCGTTTATTATTTTGAAATCTTGCCACTGGCCATGGAGATGTCGTTTAAAGGTTTTTCTATTTTTAGCTCTGGTAACCATTTTGTCCAGCAGATCAGACCTATTTTGGCAATTTTGGTAAAGGGAGATAAGAGGAACATTTCTGTGAAATCATTTTGAAATCAGGCCACTGGCCAAGGAGGAGATGTTTAAAGGTTTTTTTTCTATTTTTAGCTCTGGCTGCCATTTTGTTCAGCTGAGCAGAACTTTTTTAGCAATTTGGGTAAAGGGCCATACGAGGAACAATTCTGTGAAATTACTTTAAAATCATGACACTGGCTGCAGAGGAGAATTCTTAGGTTTTTTCTATTTTTAGCTCTGGCCGCCATTTTGTTCAGCCAAGCGGAGCCATTTTAGTAATTGTGGATCATCAGGCAGTTAAATGAACTTGTGTAAAATTTAGGTTTAACCCTATGTATTGGGACAGATTTCCTTTGCAAACAGTGTAGACAAAGATCAGACGCAACAGAATGCATTGTCTGATCAGGGTCTACACTGTTTGCCATACATACAGCAATATTTTAGAACATCAATAGGTAGCAAAATGGACTATTTCAAATTAAGTAAAGCGTTACGGTGTCCCAATACTTAGGGTTAAGAGGGTAAGGTAAGGAATCAAGATGTCCTAATTCTTAGGCTAAATACTGTACGGTTGGCAGCCAAGGTGTCTCAGTACTTAGTGTAATATGGTATGTTAGGAGTCAAGGAGTGAAGATGTCCCAATAGTTAGGGTCAATACAGTATGGTTAGGAGTGAAGATGTCCCAATAGTTAGGGTTAATACAGTATGGTTAGAAGTGAAGGCGTTTTATTGCTTTCATACCTTTTGTAATGCATTAGACTAATGATATTCTATGAAAATTGATTTTTTTTGAAGGAACCGGTATTTTATAGTGTTTTTTCAGCATCACAACTCTCTGTAAGTGAACAGACAAATAACACATTGTCTCTTTAAAAAATCGACAGCGTTTGTAAATGTCAAATCTTACGTTTTTGCCTCTCCAAGGGCGTCAAACTCATGTTGTCCCTCTGTCGACATCCATACTGCTCAGTCGAAAACCGTATTTCTAGGTTCACAGCAGCTTTACGCAGTACCGGCTAGGTCGACAGCACAGGTATTGAGTTTGGTATTACCCCTGTGAAAAACTTTGACGTAAAATTTTAACGTGAAAATTCTAAGTCTGCGACCTTGATCTTGACATGACCTAGGGTGGTGGGGATGGTACTGTGCAAAATTTTGGACCAATATGTATCATCATAACAAAGATGAATCAAATCGGTGATAAGGTTAGGGAATTATGAGGTCTTAAAAACTTTAATGAAAACTTTAACATTTGTGGACACCTAAATACAGGCCTTAACCCATTGTAGTCCAGAGACCCATAAAAGGGTAATTGGCAAACAGTGCAGACCCAGATCAGATGCCACAGAACGCGGCATCTGATCAGGGTCTCCACTGTTTGCAAATAGTTTGGCCATTTTTCGCTAGGAATATGTAACTCTCAAAGCCGGACGTACCTAAAATTTTGAAATTGGACTCATCCAATATATAGTGTGGGAGAATCTCCTCAGTATACAATGGGTTATTGTCTGATATCTGAACAAGCCCATTTTACTACCTTGTGTTATGTCTGAAAATTTGTTGAATGAGTGGCAAACAGTGTAGACCCTGATCAGTTTCTGCAGCATCTGATCTGGGTCTACACTGTCAACTCAGGTCTGTCTGTCTGTCCCAATATTTAGGGTTGTTATAGAAAATTCTAATTGCAAATTATACAATATACTTAAACAAGTTCCTTATATGGCTTCCAACTTTAGCATGCTGACGGCACAGTTAGAAGCTGAAGAAACACTAATATTTTTTGTGGTTTTCTTAGAAATCTGTTTAGCAATTTATCTGCATCGCCTCCATAATCTCACAGATGCAGTATGATCCAAGTCTTTACTGGGCATATTTTCTCACTCTGTGGCACATTTTTTTTTTGGTAAAATTTTGTCTGCTAAAAACTTAAACTTCTTATGCTAAACGTTAGGCATGTGACCTTCACCTGTAGGACAAAGATAGGGAAAAGGCAGCATCATAAATTCTGGACCAATACCTACCCATTACGAATACATGCCTATTCAAATATACTGAAACTTTCACCACCAAAAAACGAAAATTTTCAGATAAAAAATTCTGATGTTTTTCATATTTCTGCTCAAATCATAGATTATGGGTACTCGTTAGAACCGCCTTGACGAGGCGGTTCTAACGAGTACCCATAATCTATGTTTTGAGCAGAAATAAGGAAAATAATGTATACCCCTGTAAACCCCAGGTTTACTATATAAAAGTGGGGTTTAAGGGGGTCAAAATTGTATAAGTATGTTTTCGTGATGCACCATGCCAAATAGGAACTACCTCTAACAAAGGATTTGGATAATATCAGTTCTTTAATTCTTTAACATAAAACTATGAAACATGTGACCCCCCCTGTCACAAACAGAGTACATGAAGTGGTACTGTGTAATACTCTGGACCAATATCTACCATCATGTGAAATATAAATTAAATCCACCACAGGATTCGGATAGTATCACTTCTTAAACACTTTAACATAAAACTTTAACACAAAAATTCTTAATTCGACCCTGACATCTAGGTCATGGGGTACAAAAATCTGGACCACTATCTACCATTATGCCAACTACTAATTTAATCCACAGATTTCGACTATATGACCCGGCTGTTGCCAGCATGTCAAGTTTGAAAGTTCTTGCCAATAACTGATGGTACATTCTGGCAATCCCATTATACTGAGATATTTTTTTCTTATTTCCCAGAGAAATATGACTTGACATTTCATGTGAATTGACAATTCACATGAAATGTCAAATCCTATTTTCTCAATAAAAAGAAAAAATATGAAACATATCACCAATTTGCAATCTACTGTTACATCATAAATTTGCAATATGTAAAATTGTAATAAGCTTTCTGTGAGCCATGAAGAGTCTATTCTAGCTGTGTGGACAAGCAGGCTGGTCTGGTCACGCAATGCAGGTTAGTCTGCTGTTCTCTGGCTCGCTTTCATCAAAAATTCTGTATTCCAGGAATGGTCCTTAGGGATCATTTTAAACAAATGACTGGAGAGATGATTTTCTTCAAAGTATAACATCAATTCTAGAAATGCTATTTAGGCAATTAGATACCAGATCACAGATATGGTATTTACCACAAGTATTTGGACAGAAAGGCCTGAGCAAACAGTGTAGACTCAGATTAGATGCCACATCAGATGCAGAATGTGGCATCTGATCAAGGTCTACACTGTTAGCAATTCATTCAGCAGTTTTTAGACACATCATCAGGTATTCAAACGGCCTTGTCCAAATTTTAGGAGAAGTATGTAAGGAGTTTAAGGTGATCATTATTTAGGATTAATATGGTAGACATATAATTCCAGATAAGAGAGGGTATCAACATAATAGTTTTCTTATTTCTTCACAAAAACATGTTATAGGTACTCATTAGAAGCACCTCTGCACCTATGTAATGTATTATGAGTACCCACCATATTTTCGTAGAGAAGTATATCAGTACAGTTAACTCTCATTATCTGGAAGTCCAAGAGACTTTCTGAAATACTTCGAGATATCCTTACCTCAACATATCAGATTTGCAGAATTGAGGAAACAATACATCCAACAACCACATTTTACAAATGAATATGTAATTTAAGTCCTGAAGATATATTGCAAGTATTGTGGAAAAGAGGAGAAATTTCTCCTCTTTTCCACAATATTTTGTTACCTATTGTTAGATTTACATGTTAAAACAGGGACCAGATTTTCACTTTGAGATAAGCAGTTATTTGAGAAGCAAAGTTGAGATAACGAGAGTTGACTGTACCTTTCAGCTGATATCTGGAGCTATGTTAACATAAAACACAGGCACAGTACTGGTTTACCAAAGGATCTTAGGAACTATATCCTATGTTGCTACTGTTAATGTGTCCAAAACCTTGGTGGATGAGTGGCAAAAAGTGTAAACCCTGATCAGATACAGCATTCTACACTGTTTGCAGAGGCTTGTCTGGCCCAGTTCAAACCACCTTCTTTTACTGCAACGAAAGTTTTCAGCAGCTCATTGGATTACAAGTTGCAGACATATCCTAGGTACACAGCTTCTTATTTAAACACTACGGCAACCATTTTCAGTTTTTAACACATCAATGAACAACCACAGCAATTATTCATATTTTCATCTTTTATTTCAAGGTATTTCCATTTAATTTAACTTGTGCAAGTATTATCTGTATGTGGGTGCTCCAAAAGAAGACTTGCAGCGATAGTGATTGCAGCAACAGTCTAGAAAATGTCATCATTGTTGTAATCTGATGCTAATGTCACATGCCCTTTGGTACAAGCTTCAGTAAGGGATTACCAATATTGTAACAACTCTTAACCCTTGTCCTGCTGAACCCGGATATACCCTGTCTTTGCAAACAGTGTAGATCCAGATCAGTTGGCTTCTGAAGAAGCCACTTCTGATCTGGATCTGCACTGTTTGCCATTAAGAATGTGAATTCATAGCAACAATCTGGGTCAAGTAATCTGATTGGCTGAAAATTAGATGTGGGCGTGGCAATTTATTCAGCAGGACAAGGGTTAATACAAGCTTTGATGATTTGGTGTTTTATATTCCTTTCATCATTATTTAGTCACATCAGGATAATGGAATGATGATTATGAAAGGTTCCGTGCAATGAAGTACCACACCGTCAAGAGTTGAATTCCGCCTCTAGCGGCATTTGATCCCCTGGACCTCACATTCTGGGCCCAGTTGTTCAAAGCTAACGATGTCGTTAGTTAATGATTCGTTAAAATTTACATCAAGTGATACGCAAATATGCTGAAATTTTTGGCTGAAAAAATGCGAATAGCTTTTGCAGTGCAAAAGCTATTCACATTTTTCCAGCAAAAAAATATCAGAATATTGTTTATTGAATCTGCTAAAACAGTTAACGAAATGACCCTTTACGAGCTCGTTAAGCTAACGACGCTTTGAACAACTGGGCCCAGAAGTTAAAAGCACTAATCACTCAGCCACCCAGATGCTTAAATATAAGCTTTGGATTCTTGACAGGGGACACGGGTCATATGCCTTACTACATGTTCACCCTATGGCTTGTAATTCATGGGCAGAGATATGACCCATGTTCTCTGTCAAAAACCCTAGTAACTAATACTGTCTTTATAATTAATACTGTCCTATGGGAGCTACAGTAAATGTCCTAACTTTCCAAACTTTCTTGACCTAATTTTTGCTTTTAATGCAGTTGTATCTTAAAACACTTAGGCAAACAGTGTAGACCCTGATCAGAATGTATTCTGATTTGGGTCTGCATTGTTTGCATATGCGATTTTGTCAGCCACTTTGGTGTACAAAATTTTAGGACATTTACTGTAAGTGAAAAATGTACTTTAACCCTTGCCATGGCGAATAAATTATACACTTCTAATTTTCAGCCAATCAGATTACTTCATGTTGTTAATACAAATTCTAACACCCCTGCAGATGTTGTTCCTTATTTGCCTTTACATTTCTAGCCATGCTTTATCTAAGGTATTTGAGCACAGGAATTTCGTCGCGCGCTATCGACGGGAAACCAATCATATTTGCGAAAGTTTCGCTCCCTGGTAACTATGGACGCTAGCTTACAATATAGGCCGAAACATTCATATACATAAGAAATTATATTATGTTTTAAGACAGAAAATGATCTATGAGCATTGCAGTTCTTTGACTTTTTTTACCTGATGAATTTCTTTGCAAATTATACCATTCAAACACGTTCGTTTTTACTTCTTGTTTCTGACATGTTCGAAAACAAAAGTAATTAGTCGGTTAACATTTTTATTTGCTGTTTTATATCTGTCCTTCTGAGTCCATCGCAGCACTCAAATTTCATAAGTTTTGCAATTCTTTCATGAACACAGGATTCAAGTTTTTATATTAATACATCGTTTATTTATATTTTACACCGTCAGCTGATTCGCATAAGTTATTCGCCATTTTGAATATTCATCATCGAACCTTGTAACTACGTAACCGCGTGACGTAATGCTTAAGAGGTATTGTCAACTACCAAAGGGGAAGTCAGGTAACAAAAATAATAATGAAAATCAATATAAAAAAATCATTTATGCAAAATTCGCTCATTGAGGGGCATTAGAAAAGAAAAAAATTATTCCGAACCGTGCTCAAATGCCCCAGATAAAGCACAGTTGAGTTTGGGTTGTACCCATTTGAGCACTTGCTCGCTGCGCTCACTCGTGCTCAAATGGGTACAACCCAAACTCAACTGTGCTTTACTTAATTCATATACTTAATGACAAAAAACAGTGCAGATCAAAATCAATCGGCTTCATCACTGCTTGCAAAGCATGTTTGGTTCAGCAGAATTAGGGTTAACTGTTAAAGAGCCATTCATAAACTGTAGCAGTGGCTGCTTTAACCCTTGTCATACTGAATAAACTAAGATGCCACATCCACGTCTAATTGTCAGCCAATAGGATTCCCTGATCCAGATTGTTGATGATATAAATTCACATACTGAATGTCAGACCCAGACAGCCAGCTGATCCAGATCTACACTGTTTGCAAAGGCAGGGTATGTCTTGGTTCAGTAGGAAAAAGGATTTAAAAAATGTCTTTATTTATCAGAAGCAATAAAGTTTGACAATTCATGTGAATCAGCTGCTATGCAGATGTTCTACATGAAATATCAAACCTTACTGTTTTTGAAAAAAATTATATTTTAGTTGTCATCTGATGCTGTTGTGACAGGCTCTTCATGGGATAAGAACAGAGCAGATACTCAAGTCTTGACAATGTTGTTCATAAGAATTTGAACTTTTCACTTACAAGACCAGATCGAGGGTTGAGCGCAAGACTATGGTAACTCAAACATATTTTTGAAACCCTTGTTTAGGGGCAACTTGGACCCCTTTGTAAACAATGCAAATTTAGGTGCCATTGCTCATACGAGCAATAGCACCTAAATTTTCATTGTTTACAGAAAGAAATGTTGTAATCTTCATAATGCCTTCATGGTGAGGAGATTAGGTTTGGGGAAAAACAACCATCTGACTTACGATAGTCTTGCGCTCAACCCTCGAGATATGAACATGACATCTAGTTAAATGGTGGGTTAACCTACATACAATGAATATACACCCACTACAATTACACATTTATACTGCCTTTTGGGTAATTCAACTTCAAAGACTTTTTACTGTGACTCTCAAACCTTTGAATAAGATTCAAAGAAAGATGTGTGAGTCATCTGACTAGGTTTTAACCTTTGCCACTCTCTGGGCATTTTCAGCAGACAACAAATTTATGATATTTTTCCCAGAAAATAGGATATGATATTTCATGCAAATTGTCTCCTTGCATGAAATGTCATATCCTGTTTTCTGGGTAAAAAATATTTCAAAATACTGTCTGCTGAAAATTTTAGCCAGAGTGCTATGCATCAACAAAGTCAGTGTTATTCAGTTGATTACACAGGTTCCTTTCAAATGAATGGTATTCTGTTTTGAAAAATAAAAGTGTTTTTTTGTTATTGTTTTTCAAAAACAATATTTCTCAATACTGTTTTAAATATTTCTCAGTACAGCACTTTAAAATACCATATAACTATAACTGAATTACATAGATCTAAAGCAGAAATGCTTCAAGAGAATTTCTTCCACCGTGATGCCAGTAACGTATAATTCTGTGGAGTCCGACACTCAATTAAGACACGCAATAAGAAAAGGGTCTTTTGGGTACATCTCCAAATTAAGATCTAGACTTTCACTGTTCATTTAAACACAGAATTATCAGATACCGCTGAGTATGTATATCTAAGACCAATACAGGTCATGGCTGCATAGATGCACAGCTTGGTCTGTGCTTTTGCTGTCAGAATAATCCCAGGAAATGTTTTTTCTCATGGAAAAGACTCAATTAATCTTTAGCAATCTCTTGGCAATATCAGCAGATGGCAAAAGAAAGGTACTCTTCCTATTTCTCTCCAAAAATAGGGTTTGACATTTCATGCAAACTGTCTCCTCAGGAGACAGTTTGCATGAAATAGCAAACCCTATATTGGTAGAAAATACGAAAAATATTTCAAGATGTCTGCTGAATGAAAAGCCCAGCATGCAAAGCAACAAGATTTGACTTTCAAGTAGGTGTTGCCAATTTTCCTCACAATAAAATCTAATTGCCAACCACAGACAATAAAAATTCAGCAGCATCTATTAAACAAGATTCCATTATATAGTGACAGTTATCAAGATTGGCATTTTCTTCTCTATATTCTTCTCTCCAGTACAGGAAAGTAACGTAAAGACATTTTATGTTATTTTTGTACCAAACTGTTTATTGTGAGTATTCAGAAAAAAAATGATTTCAATAAAACAATTCTTAGAAAATCTATACAATATTCTTGGTACAAAAACATAAAAATTATCCTAAATTATCTTAAATTATCATCAAAATTCATCACCTTATCTGGAACAATGTGCCATTGTATTATGGCAGCACAAAATTCTTATTAGGGAGATAAAATATAGACAATGTTCCAGGTTCCAGACAAGGTTATAACTGAGGTTATTTGGGACTTTGTTGTTTTTTTTTGTTTGTTTTTTTTTTTTTGCTTTATTTGCAAGAAAATCTCACTTGTAGGTACACACTGAAATCATCTTGGTGAGGTGATTCTAATGAGTAACCATATATTTTAGTGCAAAAAGTAAAAGAAATCTTCTTAGTTCACTTCTGAAGCTATGAATTTTCTAGTTGTTTCAGCTGGGATCACCATGGCAGCTGGTCCTGTCTGGATACCGGAATGAATTAGTGATTCCCACATTAAGTTCATATTGGAACCAAATAAAATTTAACCCATTAAATAGTTCCCCCACAAATTGAAAATACTGTATTTGACCTAATAACAGCGCTTACCCCTATCCTAAGGAGACAATTTGCATGAAATATCAAAGTCTGTTTTCTGGGAAAAATAAGAAAAATATTTTAATATGCTGTCTGCTGAAAATTTTACCCAGAGAACTAGGCATTATAAATAACATTACGAAAACACGCCTATTCAAATATATAGAAAACTTCACCTCCAAAAAACTGAAAATTTTCAGATAAAAAACTCTGATATTTTTCATATTTCTGCTCAAAACATAGATTGTGGGTACTTGTTAGAACCGCCTCACCGAGGCGGTTCTAATGAGTACCCACAATCTATGTTTTTGAGCAGAAATAAGAAAAATAATGCATACCCCTGTAAACCCTAGTTTTACTTTATAAAAGTGGGGTTTAAGGGGGTCGAAATTATATAGGCGTGTTTTCGTGAAGATGTCACTTACCCTATTGAAGCCTGATTTAAGGAGGGGTAGAACTGATGGCTCATCTTTATCAGGTGGACTGAAATAAAAAATATTCATGTAAGCTGCACCATGTTTGTGTTAAAGTTTTACAACCCTATAACTGTCATGTTGAGCTAGTCAATTAACATACTTGCACATTTCCTAGGCAGACTAAGGGTTAAGCAGTTAACAAGTACTTGCACACATATTTTCGTAAGTAGCTCACAACTCCCATTCTTGAATCAGCACCATATACGAATGTGCTTTTTTGGGACATAATTAGACAGAAAAGGGCCTGATCAGACAGTTTTTTTGCTGTCCACTTATACAATCAATGGCTACTGTAGAATACATAAATATATAGCAAAAGGAACTTATTACCATAATGACCCTAAGTACTGGGACATACAGGCCTGAGCAAACTGTGTAGACCAATATCAGACACCGCAGAACACTGTTTGCTAATCATCCAGCAATATTTTGGGTAAGAAAATGGACTTTTCCAAATTTAGGGACAGGCATGGTAAGGAATTGAGGTGTCCCAATACTAAAGGTAAATATGGTAGCTTGTGTGGCTCTGTTGTTTTGCCTGCCTCTTTACTGCCATATTCTCCCTAAATAATGTGACAGACAAGTTCAAGCAAACAGTGTAGACGAAGATCAGATGCCACATAATGTGGCATCTGATCAGGGTCTACACTGTTTGCCAGTCATCCAGCAGTTTTCAAACTGATGAACAGGTAGTACTACTACGTAATAGTACATGTAAAATGTATTTGTGCAAATTTTAGGAGTATGATAACAAGTTAAGGCATCCAAATGTGGGCCCTCCGTAGCCTAGTGGATAGGAGAGTTGACTCTTAATCCATTAGGTTTCTCACCACTGTGGTTCGAGCCTCACTCGGGTCACATGTCAGAAAGCTAAGCTGCTTACGGACGGTCAGGTGGTTTTCCTCAGGTTCTCCATTTTTCGCCCACCTTTGATGAATGATCGGCTCGTAATAAGTGAAATATTCTTAAAAGGGCCATAAAACCCAAATCCAAAAAAAACAAGCAAATTCCATGGGGAATTTATGTCCCCCGCCTAATTTTTATTTGAGGTGTTAAAAATGGTAAAGTTAACCAGAGGACCACTGGTCCTGTATCAAATACCTAAGTATTGAAGCAGGAAATCAGTGATAAAAAATAATTTCAAGATTCTGAAAAAAACCACATGCATATCTTCAGACCATCCTTAAAGCACCTGTACAGTTTCAAAAGGATCGGCCAAAAACTGTGGGAGGAGTTAAGGGGACAAGGTACCTGCTCCCTATATACTCCTGTAGTATTAGAACTCAAAAAATGTCTAAGTTAAAAATGCAGAAAAAGTGGTAAAAAATTATTTCAGGATTCTGAAAAAACCACATGCATATCTTCAGGCCATCCTAAAAGCCCTTGTAAAGTTTCAAAAGAATCGGACAAAAACTGTGGGAGGAGTTAAGGGGACAAGGTGCCTGCACCCTATATACTTCTGCAATATTAGAACTCAAAAAATGTCTAAGTTAAAAATGCAGAAAAAGTAATAAAAAAATATTTCAGGATTCTGAAAAATCCACCTGCATATTTTCAGGCCATCCTAAAAGCCCACGTAAAGTTTCAAAAGGATCGGCCAAAAACTGTGGGAGGAGTTAAGGGGACAAGGTACCTACTCCCTATACACTTCTGTAGTACTAGAAATCGAAAAATGACTAAGTTAAAAATGCGGAAAAAGTGTCTATAGACTTCTGTAAAATTAGAACTCAAAAAATGTCTAAGTTCAAAACGTGTAAAAAGTGATAAAAAATTATTTCAGGATTCTGAATAAACCACATGCATATCTTCAGACCATCCTTAAAGCACCTGTACAGTTTCAAAAGGATCGGCCAAAAACTGTAAGGGGACAAGGTACCTGCTCCCTATATACTCCTGTAGTATTAGAACTCAAAAAATGTCTAAGTTAAAAATGCGGAAAAAGTAATAAAAATTATTTCAGGATTCTGAAAAAACCACATGCATATCTTCAGGCCATCCTGAAAGCCCATGTAAAGTTTCAAAAGGATCGGCCAAAAACTGTGGGAGGAGTTAAGGGGACAAGGTACCTACTCCCTATACACTTCTGTAGTACTAGAAATCGAAAAATGACTAAGTTAAAAATGCGGAAAAAGTGATTAAAAATTATTTCAGGATTCTGAAAAAACCACATGCATATCTTCAGGCCATTAAGGAGTTAAGGGGACAAAGTACCCACTAAAAACTCGGAACCACGCACCACGCACCACGCGCCACGCGCCACGCACCACGCACCACGCACCACGCCCCACGGAAAACCAAAAACAGTGTCCCTCCACTTTTCTTCGAAAAGGCGGGGGACAAAAATAAGGAATCCATATACTTGGTGTACATTACGAAAACACGCCTATACAAATATATAGAAAATTTCACCTCCAAAAACTGAAAATTTTCAGACAAAAACCTCTGATATTTTTCATATTTCTGCTCAAAACATAGATTGTGGGTACTTGTTAGAACCACCTCAGTGAGGCGTTCTAATGAGTACCCACAATCTATTTTTGAGCAGAAATAAGAAAAATAATTCATACCCCTGTAAACCCCAGTTTTACTATATAAAAGTGGGGTTTAAGGGGGTCAAAATTATATAGGCATGTTTATGTGATGAATATGGTATTCTCAATTAGGGGCTTTCTGTGGACGATGCAATGTGGGGAAAGGGACAGAGCCATAATTACCCTAAATATTGGAACACCTTAATTCCTTACCATACTTGCACAACTCCAAACTGAATAACTCCATTTTACTAACCGATGATCTGTTTAAATGTTGACAGATGAGTAGCAAACAGTTAGGATTAGTAGACCCTGACTAGACACTAGATTCTGTGGCATTTGATCTGTAATGTCTGATTTAGGTCTACACTGTTTGTTTATTCCAATACTTAGAGTAAAGACAGCATGTCAAACTGCAGTATGTTTGTTTGTGTTGAGGTTTTACGGCCCAGTCAACCCAACTGCAATATGTACTCTAAATATTCAGGCCAAGGCTGAGGCAGTGTAGACCCAGATCAAAACCTAGCAAAGTTTATGCTAATGGACAGATAAATAGACTCCTACACCAACACCTGCTTACTAACTCAGGCTGGCATAAATGCTCTCCTGAATCTGAACATTCCCTTGACAGACTCTATTCTTTTTAATGCTAATTTAAGATTACAGTTTTATCCTAAATGGATATGTACATTTTTTTATCGCACTTGCTTTAGTGATGTACGTGTAATAATAAGCAGTCGTTTCCATCCATCCATTTGTCTGTCCAAAAACATTTGCACCAAGCTTATCACTTGGGCCCATTACACCTACAAATGTCTGCCTTACTGGCATACTTTCTCCCTAACATGGACTCATAAACAGTGCAGTATACTTTTATCACCATACCTAATTTTTTTAGGTATAACGACTTGGCCTTTTATTTGCATCAACCCTAGTATTCAGCTTCTTAGTTCTACTTCTTATTAACTGTAATGCCTACAATCATCTCTTTCTTCGTAACATGGGCTCAAACACTACAGCATCATTTCACGGCTCTGACCTATATTTAATTGTCTAAAGACACAGTCATTTTCTATGTCGGCCTAAGTGTTTAGCTCCATTTCTGATTAACTACATGACCTACAATTATCCTGGCATACTCTTCTTCCCTAACAGGGGCTCACACAGTCATTGCAGACTGATAGGCCCTGGCAGGAGTGACAATGATTTCCAGGAAATTCTTGTAGACTGATAGGCCCTGGCAGAAGTGATACTGATTTCCAGGGAATTCTTATCAACTGATAGGCCCCGGCAGGTGTAACACTGGGTACCAGGAAAATCTTGTAGATTAATAGGCTCTGGCAAGAGTGACACAGACTACCAGGGAATTCTTGTAGATTGACAGGCCCTGGCAAGTGTGACACTGACTTCCAGGGAATTCTTGTAGACTGACAAGCCCTGGCAAGTGTGACAGAGACTTCCAGGGAATTCTTGTTGACTGACAGCACCCCCTCCCACTCCCCCCACAGGTGTGTCACTGAGTTCCAGGGAATTCTTGCAGAAAAGCAGGCCCTGGCAGGAGTAACACTGACTTCCAGAGAATTCTTGTCAAATGAAAGGCCCTGGCAGGAGTGATGCTGACTTCCGAGGAATTCTTGACAGCTGAAAGGCCTTGGCTGGAGTGACACTGATTTCCAGAGAATTTTTGCACACCAAAAGGCCATGGCTAGAGAGCCATTTAAACTTTCAGCAAATTCTTATAGACTTACAGGCCCTAGCAGGAGTGACACTGATTTCCAGGAAAATTCTTGTGGCTTGACAGGTGCTGACAGGAGTGACACTGACTTCCAGGGAATTCCTGTTGACCAACAGGCCCTGGCAGAAGTGACACTGACTTCCAGAGAACTTCTGTATATTGACAAGCCCTGGCAATGTGACACTGCCTTCCAGGGAATCCCTGTAGACTGTCAGGCCTTGGCAGGAGTGACACTGACTTCCAGGGAATCTTGCAGACTGACAGGCCTTGGCAGGAATGTCACACTGAGTTCAAGGGAATTCTTGTAGACTGACAGGCCTAGCAGGAGTGCCACAGATTTCTAGGGAATTCTTGTTGACCAACAGGTCCTGGCAGAAGTGATTCTCATTGACCGACAGGCCCTGCAGAAGTGACACTGCCTTCCAGGGAATTCTTGTTAATGTTTACAGATGAATAATGCCAACTATCGACTAAGGCAGTGAAATGGCAGAATCTAACCTTTCAAGCACTTAGCAAAACTCTAACAAACAATAATATTTTATTATTATTATTAGACTTGGCATTTCATGTGACTTGTCTGCTTGGCAGATAATTCATATGAAACGTTGGGCCTTATTATCTCTGAAAAATAAAAAAAATCAATATTATATGCTGCAGGTGATTAGCATTTTAAGATTTAACCTTTACAGCTCTCTAGGTTGCTTCAGCAGACAACTAATTGATGATGTTTTTCTTAATTTTCCCAGAAATAGGCTTTGACATTTCATGCAAATTGTCTCCTAATTGCATGAAATGTCAAAGGTTAATTTCTGGAAAAAAATAAGAAAATCATTTCAAATTGTCATCAACTGATATTTTTACCCAGCATGCTAAGTGTTACATAGTTACTTACTATTTTTTTGTAACGGCAACTAGTACTGTGTGATCACTGGCTTTTGTTGCTCGTATTGATCTGGAAACAAAAGACGACAGTTAACCTTTACCACTATCTGGGCTAATTAGCAGACAACAAATTCATATTTTCATATTTTTCCCAGAAAACATGATTTGACATTGAAATGCTAAATCTTGTTTCCCGGGAAAAGTATGAAAAATATTTCAAAATGTTGTCTGCTGAAAATGTTACTCAGAGTGCTAAGCATTAATTACCATAATTATTTTATACTAAATCATCATACACAAATGTGCAGACACAAGGTCTGCACTGTTTGCTGTTACTTAGCATATTTCACACATATTACAAGTATTATTTTTCACAAAAAAGCTTGGTCTATGCATAGCACACAATGCTAGACCAAGCTTTTTTTTTGTGAAAGTTAATACTTGGTTATAATGTTCAGCAGTCCATGGAAAATATCACTGGACTGATCCATGGCCTTTCATAAAGTGCTTCCAGAGAACTGATATAAACTCTTAAGATTGTCTGTACCCATGGGTGTAGACAATCACCAATTAACCAGTAAACTCTTGTTCAATTTATAATAACCCTAAGTATTCAGACAGACAGGCATTAGCAAACAGTGTAGACTCAGATCATGTCACAGAATGTGGCATCTGATCAAGGTATACAGCATTTGCCATTCATCCAGCAGATTAACTCTTGTCATGCTGAATAAATTAAGATGCCACAACCATGGGTCATCCTAGAGGGTGATTTGGGAGAAAAAGTCTCCGTAAGCTGGCTGACTTCTCCCTATCTTCCGCTGAGGGAGAAGTGAAAATGTATAGAATGTATAGGGTAGTCCAAAATTTGGACCAAAACTTCTCCCTGAAATCCTGAAATTGTCGCAAAACTTCTCCCTCTCTGAAAGCTCTAGGATGACCCCTGCACAACCACTTCTAATTTCCAGCCAATCAAATTACTTGATCCGGGTTTTTGATAGAAATACACATATTTAATGATAAACAGTGCAGATCCAGATCAATTGGTTTCTTCAGAAGCCAACTGATCTGGATCTACACTGTTTGCTAGGACAGGGCATGTCGTGTTCAGCAAGAGAAAGGCTAACACCAAACTAGAGCTGGTGTTTGTAAAACACTATGCCCCCAACTGCCTGACTCTAACACTGCTGGACTCCAACACTGCTTGCCCATGATGGTAACAACAGTACAAATATACGAGATTTCAATGTTATTTTATCAAAGGGAAATAACTCTAAAATAGGAGATAATTGGGATAAGAAAAAAATATGGGTCACCTATTTTTTCATGAGGAACCAAAATATGAAATTTCAAAACATTAGCATACATGGTTCTAAATTTATGCTATACACAATAAAGCAACGACATAAAATGGCCAGAAATTGCAAAGGGCCATAACTCCAACATTTCATATTATTGGTTCAAAATTTAATCAAGTGACCTCTTCCTCAATCCCAATAAGTTTACCAAATATCATGGCTCTGGCTTAAATACTTCTTGAGATATCTTGCTGAGAAGTCAAAATGCCTAGAACTACAAAGGGCCATAACTACGTCAATTTTTCATGGAATTTGCTAAAAAACAAATCAGGTAATCTCCACATCATCCCCAATCAGCATATAATATTTCAAGACCCTGGCTTAAGTACTTTTCGAGACATCTTGCTGACAAGGTCAAAATGTGCAGAACTGCAAAGGGCCATAACTTTATCAATATTTCCACGGAATTCTCTCAAAATATAATCAGGTAATTTACACATCATTCCCACTCACTATATTGAATTTCAAGAACCCAGCTTAAAGCTTAAACACTTTTCAAGATATCTTGCTCACGAGATTTAATTCCGAATTTTTTCAAAGGGGCATAACACTAAACAAACATGCTAGACAAGAAAAAAAACGAGTCAGCTATTTTTTCATTGGGAACCCAAATATAAAATTTCAAAACCCTAGCATGCAGGGTTCTTATGATATGGCATGCACAAAAAAGCTTGACTAATGGCCAAACAAACGGATGGACAAACGAAGGCAAAATAATATGCCCCATCAATATCATTCAAACCTGGGGGCAAAACTGGGGGCATACTCATCGCTACCAAGCTATTCATCAAGTTTCAAGGCTCCAGCTTCAATAGGTTTTTAGATATTTTGCTGACAAGGGAAACATGCCCAAATTTACAAAGGGCCATTACTTACAAAATATTTTTCAGAATTTACAAAAAAGTTAATCAGGTCATCTACTCATCATTACCAATCAATTCATTAAGTTTCAAGACTCTAGCTCTAACAGTTTTTGAGATATTTTGCTGACAAGATAAAAAAAAAATGCCCAAAATAACAAAGGGCCATAACTCAGTATTTTTCAAAATTTATTCAAAAGTTAATCAGGTTGTCTACTCATCATTACAAATCCATTCACCAAATTTCCTGGCACTAGCTCTAACAGTTTTTGAGATATTTTGCTGACAAGGTAAAAATGCCCAAAATCACAAAGGGCCGTAACTCAAGAAGTATTTTTCAAAATTTCTTCCAAAGTTAATCAGGCAGTCTACTCATCACTACCAGTCTATTCATCAAGTTTCAAGGCTCTAGCTCCAACGGTTTTTGAGATATTTTGCTGACAAGGTAAAAATGCCCAAAATTACAAAGGGCCATAACTCATGAAGTATTTTTTAGAATTTCTTCAAAAGTTAATCAGGTCATCTACTCATCACTACAAATCCATTTACTAAGTTTCAAGGCTCTAGCTCTAACAGTTTTTGAGATATTTTGCTGACAAGGTAAAAATGGCTAAAATTACAAAGGGGCATAACTCAAGAAGTATATTTCAAAATTTCTTCAAAAGTTAATCAGGTTGTCTACTCATCACTACCAGTCTATTCATCAAGTTTCAAGGCTCTAGCTCCAATAGTTTTTGATATATTTTGCTGACAAGTTAAAAATTGCCCAAAATTACAAAGGGCCATACCTCATGAAGTATTTTTTCAGAATTTCTTCAAAAGTTAATCAGGTTGTCTACTCATCACTACCAGTCTATTCATCAAGTTTCAAGGCTCTAGCTCCAACAGTTTTTGATATATTTGCTGACAAGGTAAAAATGCCCAAAATTACAAAGGGGCATAACTCCAGAAGTATTTTTCAAAATTTCTTCAAAAGTTAATCAGGTTGTCTACTCATCACTACCAGTCTATTCATCAAGTTTCAGGGCTCTAACTCCAACGGTTTTTGAGATATTCTGCTGACAAGGTAAAAATGCCCAAAATTACAAAGGGCCATAACTCATGAAGTATTTTTCAGAATTTCTTCAAAAGTTAATCAGGTTATCTACTCATCACTTTAAATCCATTTACTAAGATTCAAGGCTCTAGCTCTAACAGTTTTTGAGATATTTTGCTGACAAGGTAAAAATGCCCAAAATTACAAAGGGCCATAACTCAGTAAGTATTTTTCAAAATTTCTTCAAAAGTTAATCAGGTTGTCTACTCATCACTACCAGTCTATTCACCAAGTTTCAAGGCTCTAGCTTCAATAGTTTTTTAGATATTCTGCTGACAAGATTGCATCCATATTTTTTCTAAGGGCCATCACTCTGAAAAGGCGCATAATCCTGTCAAGAAAAAAAACACGTGTCAGCTATTTTTTCATGAGGAATCCATATAAGACATTTCAAAACGGTAGCATTCACGGTTCTAAAGTTATGCTATGCATCAAAAAGCGTGACGAACGGAAGGACGGAAGGACGGACGGACGGACGAACAACCCAAAAGCAATATGCCCCTCCAAATTCTTTGAAGTTGGGGGCATAAAAAAATCAACCTGTTCAAAATTTAGGGGAATTATGGTGATGAATTTAAGTGTCCAATATTTAACCCTGGTCCTGATGAACCCAGCTATACCCTGAAATTGCAAAGAGTGTAGATCCAGATCAGTTGGTTTCTGAAGATTTCATAATGTTGTCTGCTACAAACTTTGCTTGGCACTTTAAGTGTTAAGAAAGTATGAATGAAACAATTTTACTGCACTCAGTGCACCCAGTCAGAAAATATAACCAAGCTAAGAAATTAATTGAAATAAAATCTTTCTGAAAACATCTGTGCCCTGAAATATGAATAATATTATGTGCAAACATAATCTGATAGAGATCACAACAAAGTGAGCATTCAGAAAATATGTTTTGCACTAGAAAATATCTGGTCAGTACTCACTGGAACTGTAGTTTCAATAAATACCCGTAATACCCTTAAATATTGAGACAGAGAGACCTGAGCAAACAGTATAGAACCAAATCAGATGCATGCAGCAGAATGTAGCATCTGATCAGGGTCTACATTGTTTGCCACTCATCCAGTACCATTTACAGGTAGTAAAATAGACCTTTTCAAGGACAAGTATGGTAAGGAGTTAGGGTGTCCAATTACTAAAGGTATATACGTTAGATCATCAGAAGCCATCCAGATGAAACTGTCTGATCCTTTAGAAGAACAGTTTTTAGAAGTTTAATCTGATTCTATTTTGTTTCCACACTTATGTCCAAACCTATGATAAACAGGGTCTGATATATCAGTTATAAATTGGTCAGCCTGCCCACATGAAGAGCAATTCAAAATCATAGTGGGGTACATTCTCACATATACAGACAATATTTACCTTAACCCTAGTCCTGCTGAACCCTGATATACCCTGGCTTTGCAAACAGTGTAGATCCAGATCAGGGAAGAAGCCAACTAACTGATCTGGATCTGCTCTGTTTGTCCTTAAGTATGTGAATTTGTATCAACAACCTGGATCAAGTAATATGATTGGCTGGAAATTAGAAGTGGGGGTGGAGTATAAATTATTCAGCATGAGAAGGGTCAAGTAGTCGGACACCTTATCTCTCTTACCATATCTGCCCTAAACTATAAAGAGGTCCATTTTAGTTGTGTCTAACTCTTAAAATGCTATTTACAACTATTGTTGTTTTGGTGGGGTATGCCAACCTTAAAGCCTGTAATACTATACACCAGATACAACCATTCAGAGCAAGACTTAGTGCTCCCAAACAGGAAAGAACCTGCTTTCATACAAACATGCCCCTCTTCATTTGAAATTCAGGTGCTGGATTTTACCTAACAAAGACTGAGTATACCGAATTTCAAGCTGTCAGTAATTTTGGCACCCACTTCCTCAGTTTTATCCCACTTTGCTGGAAAAGAATGCTCACACACCGAAATCATTTACAGTGAGGAAGAAGTAGGAACAACAGTAGAACCTGCATATGACACATATTCCTTTCTGAATAAGACATAGTAAGTGCTGGTCTCTTGTACCTTTTTGGGTTTTTTTTATCAGTATCTTAAATAGTTCCCGGTTGTCACATAACTGTCATGTGACTGGAAGTCATGTGATCCTTACTTTTCCAGTAAAATGGCATGTGTGAAAATGCCATTGAAACAGAGGGAAAATCAAGGGAGTAATGGCTTCTTAAGTAGGGATACCCACTCTAACATGCCTAATTTACGATTTATGCTGTGCACTAAGGGTTAAAATACTGCTAAATGATCGAGTGGCAAGCAGTTCAGACCCTGATCATACTCCGTGTTCTGCGGCATCTTATCTGGATCTCACTTTTTCCCTCATCCCTCAGGTCTGTCTGTCTGTCTGTCCAAATACTTAGGGTAATATAAATGCCAATATAATGAAGACACTAGGGTCCAAGGCGGCTGACCACACTAGAGGTGATCATTGTGTTATAATGGCGCAACCTATACCAGGCCCATGGCTGAAAATGACATTGATCATAAAAAATATGTGTCATGCATGAATTTGTGTTCACTGTTTTGCATATTTTTGGTCTATTAGCTTGCAAAATTATACCTATTGCAAATTTTCAAACAAGAGGGGCAAGATGGCCTGATTAACAGATAAATTGGCCTTTCTGTTCAGGAGAAGAATAGATTTCCAAGATAGCGGCCATAGCGGCCATCTTGGATTTCTGATCGGAACGATTTTAGCTCTTTTTAATCTACAAATCACCCTGATGCATCCTACTGATTTTCAAGTCAACTGGGCTTTCAGTGCAGGAGAAGAAGCAAAAAATATATTTTCAAGATGGCAGCCATGGTGGCCATCTTGGCTTTTCAATCAGAATGATTTTAGCCATTTTGATCTACTAGTCACCCTGATGCTTCCAATCAAGTTTTAAGACAACTGGCTTTTCCTTTCAGGAGAAGAAGCAAAAAATAGATTTTCAAGATGGCGGCCATGGTGGCCATATTGGATTTCTCATCGGAACAATTTTAGCTACTTTTTATCTACAAGTCATCCCGATGCTTCCTACCAAATTTCATGGCATTGGTCTTTTGTTTCAGGAGAAGAAGCAAAAAATAGATTTTCAAGATGGTAGCCATCATGATAGTGGCGTACTTAGATTTCGGATTGAAATGATTCAAGCTATTTTTGCTCTATAAGTCACCCCAATGCATACTACCAAGTTTCAAGTCAGTTGGCCTTTCCGTTAAGAAGATGACGCGAAAAATAGTTTTTCAAGATTGCAGCCATGGCGGCCATCTTGGATTTCTGATCGGAACAATTTTAGCTATTTTTTATCTACAAGTCACTCTGATGCTTCCTACCAAGTTTCAAGTCAACTGGCCTAGCTTTCAGTTCACTGGAGAAGAGGCAAAAAATAGATTTTCACAATGGCAGCCATAGTGGCCATCATGGATTTTGGATCCAAATAATTTTAGCTATTTTGATCTACAATTCACCCTAATTCTTCCTACTAAGTTTAAGTGGTTCAGGTGAAGAAGCAAAAAAAAAAATAGATTTTCAAGATAGCCTCATCTTGGATTTTCGAACGGAACGATTTTAACCACTTTTGATCTACAAGTCACCCCGATGCTTCGTATCAAGTTTCATGTCAATTAGCCCTTCTATTCAGGAGAAAAAGTGAAAAATAGATTTTCAAGATGGCCACCACAGCTGCCATCTTGGAGTTCCAATCGGAATGATTTTAGCTTTTTTTTTTTTATCTGCAAGTCTGCCCATTGCTTCCTACCAAGTTTAAGTCAAATGGCCTTTTTGTTCAGGAGAAAAAGTGCAAATATAGATTTTCAGTCAAAACAATTTTAGCCATTTTTGATCTACAAGTCACTCCGATGCTTCCTACCAAGTTTCAAGTCAATTGGCCTTTTGGTTCAGGAGAAGAAGTGAAAAATAGGTTTTTAAGATGGCCACCATGGCCGCCATCTGGATTTCGGATCTGAACGATTTTACCTATTTTTGATCTACAAGTCACCCAAATGCTTCTTACCACGTATTGAGTCAATTGGCCCAGGGGTGTAGGAGGAGTGGGTTTTTAAAGCAAATTGTTGATGATGGACGACAGACATTGACTAATTAAATCGCTCACCTTGAGCACTTCGTGCTCAGCTGAGCTAATAGACAGATTACCGCTAATTGTTTTGTTTTCATTTATAATCCCCTCATTTACCTATCAGGTGAAAAGAAAAATCACATACAGCTTTCCTGATTTGCTGATTAGTTGCACAGAACTGCTAATCATGAATGCTAGTGACAATCTACTTCTATAAAAATACTACAAGGTGCACAATGACATAATTACTGGGGTTCGTCTCAACAGTGTTTTTGGGTTTGTCTCAACAGTGTTTTGCAATATCGGTGAACAATTCTTTTGTATTCTGTTTTATTATTTTTTAATTTATAGTTTTTTTTGTTTTGTGTGTTTGTTTTTTATTTTTGGTGTTCACTTTGCACTAGAACTGCAGAATGAAATCAGCTCTTAATGCATAAGACTGTCACATGACAACCACTTGCGGTAATATTGAAACTGGGACGCACCCAGATTGTGCAATCTGGTTTTAGCAGCTTTCTCTACTCTATCGGTCACCAGGTACACTGAGTGTGGTGGACAGTAAATGTAACAACAAGAGCTTCGCAACCGGAGGCATTATACCCCTGTGGCAAGTAATAAGATGTAGCACATACGAGAGTAGTTCAATAAGTTCGTAGAACTCGGTATTTTTCTATACAATTCAAGATTTCTTTTTTCATTTTTGTGCAGTGTAAACCTTTGTCAGTTGAATGATAACAGCCATTCAGTCAACATGTACATTTTTTGCTCTTACTTTTTGTTTGAAAACCTATACCCATAGGCAAAAATGGAAAGTCAGAATATTGAGTTCAGAGCAGTCATAAAGTTCCTCACTAAGGAGGGTGCAAAGGCCTAAGAAATCCATTGGTGCATGGCTGATGTGTATGGTGATAGCAGCCCAAAGTATTCCACAGTGGCAAAGTGATCAGCAGAATTTAAACATGGGCGAGACTCCTTAGAAGATGATCCAAGGCCAGGTCGCCCTGCTGATGTCATCAGCCAGGAGATGATCGACCTGTTGAGAGACTTGTGCTAAACAATCGCTGAATAAAAGTTGCCGAACTTGCTTCAGAATGTGGTATTTCTAATGGAAGTGTTTACACTATAATCCATGAACATTTAGGCATGTCAAAAGTATCTGCCAGGTGGGTACCCAGAAACCTGAACATGCAAGATCGTCAGCTAAGGGTGGAGTCAAGTCAAGAACTTCTGGAAGTGTACAATGCCAATCCAGAAGACTTTCACACTCATCTTGTAACAGGAGATGAAACTTGGCTTCACCACTGGGACCCAGATACTAAAAAAGAGTCCATGCAATGGAAGCACCCTGGCTCACCCCACCTAAGAAATTTCGTACCCAACCATCAGCCAGCAAGGTAATGGCCACAGTGTTTTGGGACTCCAAAGGGATTATATTGATAGATTACAAGCCTGCTGGTACTTCAGTTACAGGAGAATACTATGCCAATGTCATTAAACAATTAAGGGTTGCTATTAAAGAAAAATGAAAGGGAAAGCTAACTGCTGGTGTCCTTCTTTTGCATGATAATGCCCCTGTGCACAAGTCCAGAGTTGCACAAGTGACTATTCGTGAGTGCAAGTTCGAGCAGTTAAATCACCCACCACACAGTCCAGACCTGGCCCCAAGTGATTATTATATGTTTCGAAATTTGAAGTCCCACTCGCATGGAACCAGATTTCGGGATGATGATGAGCTCAAGGCTGCTACAGAGGCTTGGTTTGAGGACCAAATAGACGACTTTTATTTCAAAGGCATAGAGTGCTTAAAAGAAAAGTGGGCCAAATGCATTGAAGTAAAGGGGGATTATATTGAAAAATAATGTTGAAACCATCTTCCAATCTGTGAGTTAAACCCCGAGTTCTACGAACTTATTGAACTCCCCTCGTATACTGATGCCTGTATAATTCAGAGCCCTGGATGTAAATTGTAAGTGGAGCGTTGTAAAACAAAAAACTTACCAAAATTTTCAAAGGGGCATAACTCTGCTTATATTTAGTCAACTGTAACCTCGAAACAATATGCGCTGCTTCACATCATGTTGTAATGATTACAAAGTTTTAGCTTGATTGGACGTAAACTATTGGAGTAGTAAGCCAGAAACAAAAAGTTTACAGACATTTTCAAAGGGGCATAACTTTGCTCATATTTGGTGTACTGTGACCTAAAAATGATATGCCCTGCTCCACACCAAGGTCTAACAACAAATCAAGTTTCAGCTTGATTGGATGTAAACTGTAGGAGGAGTTAGCCAGAAACGAAAAGTTTACAGAAATTTCCAAAGGGACACAACTCTACTAATACTTGAGGGACTGTAATCTCTAGATAACTCTGCTAATATTTGGTGTACTGTAACCTCGAAATAATATGCTCTGTTCCACATCATGTAACTATTTACGAAGTTTCAGCTTGATCAGATGTAAACTGTAGGAGGAGTTAGCCAGAAATGAAAAATTTACAAAAATTTTCAAAGGGACATAACTCTACCAATATTTTGGGGACTGGAATCTCTAAATAATATGCACTGCTCCACATCATTGTCTAATCATAGATTAAGTTTTAGCTTGATCAAATGTAAACTGTAGGAGGAGTTAGCCGGAAACCAAAAATTCACAGAAATTTTCAAAGGGGCATAACTCTGCTAATATTAAAACATTGTAACCTAGAAACAATATGCGCTGCTCCACATCATGGTCTAACTATAAATCAAGTTTCAGCTTGATCATATGTAAACTGTAGGAGGAGTTAGCTGGAAACAAAAAAGTTTACAGAAATTTCCAAAGGGTCATAACTCTGCTAATATTTGGTGGACTATAACCTTGAAACAATATGCACTGCTCCACATCATGGTCTGATTATCAATCAAGTTTCAGCTTGATCAGATGTAAACTGTAGGAAGAGTTAGCCGGAAACAAAAAGTTTACAGAAATTTTCAATGTCATAACTCTGCTAATATTTGGTGGACTGTAACCCGGAAACAATATGCGCTGCTCCACATCATGGAGAAGTTAGCCAAAAATGAAACAGTTTACATACAGATGGACAGACGGACGCCAGACCCCCATGACATAATACCTCCTGTTCTTCAAACGGGCCTATAACAATTGATGCACATCATCGTAAATCATCAAATTACCTTAAGCTTAATAGCAATGAAAAAAATGCATTTTTTTTTCATAATTTTCAGTATTTTAATAAAAACTAGAAAAGATTTTTTTGAAAAAAAACAAACAAATGTCGCCCCCCCCCCCCACCCCCCCCCCACCCCCAATCCCGCCAGAGTTGTCATTCATGTATGCAACACATCATCTCATCCTGTTCTACATTTGTACCAAGCATCATCAAAATATTCCGTAGGGTATTCGTGTTACAGAGCAGAGACAAGAAATCAAATTCAAACACAAGAAGGGGAGATAACTCCAAAAGTAAAAAAAGCCAAAGTTGTCATTCTTGTATGTGACATGTTGTCTGGTCCTGTTCTTTATTACTACCAAGTATCATCAAAATATTCCAAAGAGTGTTCGACTTACATAGGGGACACTAAATCAATGCATAATCAGTGTCAAATATAACAAAGGGAGATAACAGCAAAAGTAAGGAAGACAGAGTTGTTATGCTTGTAAGGAACACATCGTCTTGTCCTATTCTACAGTTCTACAAGGTACAATCAAAATACTCTGAAGGTTACAGAGCAGAGGAGAAATCTATTTCAAGCAAAACAAAAGGAGACAACTCCAAAAGTAAGAAAGCCAGAGTTTTCATTCTTGTATGAGAATCGTCATCTGGTCCTGTTCTATATTTCTACCCAGTATCATAAAAATATTCCAAGGGGTCTTTGACTTACAGAGTGGACATGAAATCAATGGATAATCCCTGTCAGACATAAGAAAGGGAGATAAAGCCAAAAGAAAGGCAGAGTTGTCATTTTGTATGCGACGTGTCGGCTGGTCCTGTTCTACATTTCTACCAAGTACCTTAAAAATATTTGAAAGGGTCTTTGACTTACAGAACGGACATGAAATCGATGGATTATCCCTGTCAAAAATAACAAAGGGAGATAACGCCAAAAGTAACGAAGGCAGAGTTGTCATTCTTGTATGCCACACATTGTCTGGTCCTGTTCTACATTTCTGCCAAGTATCATCAAAATAGTCCAAAGGGTATTCCAGTTACTGAGCAGATGAGAAATCTATTTCAACCAAAACAAAGGGAGATAACTCCAAAAGTAAGAAAGCCAGTTGTTATTCTTGTACATGACACATCATCTGTTCCTGTTCTACATTTCTACCAAGTATCATAAAAATATTACAAAGGGTATTTGATTAACAGAGCCGACACAATATCAATGAATAATCACTGTCAAATATACAATGGGAGATAACGCCAAAAGTAAGAAAGGCAGAGTTGTCATTCTTGTATACAATACGTCATCTGGTCCTTTTCTACATTTCTACCAAGTATCATAAAAATATTCCAAAGGGTCTTTGACTTACAGAGCGGACACAAAATCAGTGGATAATCACTGTTAGACATAACAAAGGAATGCCAAAAGTAAGAAAGCCAGTCATTCTTATACCCGACACATCATCTGGTCCTGTTCTACATTTCTACCGAGTATCATAAAATTATTCCAAAGTGTCTTTGACTTACAGAGGGGACACAAAATCAATGGATTATCACTATCAAATACAACAAAGGGAGATAACACCAAAAGTAAGAAAGGCAGAGTTGTCATTCTTGTACATGACATATCGTCTGGTCCTGTTCTACATTTCTACCAAGTATCATAAAAATATTCCAAAGGGTCTTTGACTTACAGAGCGGACATGAAATCAAAGGATAATCACTGTCAGACATAAGAAAGGGAGATAATGCCAAAAGTAAGAAATGCAGAGTTGTCATTCTTGTACCTGACACGTTGTCTGGTCCTGTTCTACATTTTTACCAAGTATCATAAAAATATTCCAAAGTGTCTTTGATTTACAGAGCGGACACGAAATCAATGGATTATCACTGTCAAATATAACAAAGGGAGATAACACTAAAAGTAAGAAAGGCAGAGTTGTCATTCTCGTACATGACACATCGTCTGGTCCTGTTCTACATTTCTGCCAAGTACCATTGAAATATTCCAAAGGGTATTCCAGTTACAGAGCGGACACGAAATCTTTTACAAATAAAACAAAGGGTGATAATTCCAAAACTAAGAAAGGCAGAGTTGTCATTCTTGTAAGTGTCATGTCGTCTGGTACTGTTCTATATTTCTACCAAGTGTCATCAAAATATTCCAAAGGGTATTCAGCTTACAGAGCGGACAAGAAGTTTTACGCTGACACCGACGCCAACGGGATCCGTCCCAAAAACAATATGTACCCCTCTACCCCCACCAAACACCCTTTGGTAGGGGGGACATAAAAATGGGAGCTACTGATCAACAGCGTTATACTGATATCCAAGGTAAAATGATCAGCATTATATCGCAGTGTATATATATATATTTCAGAAGATATTGCTTGACATTATTGCTTGGCATTTTAATCTAAATGAAAAAAAAAAAAAAAAAATTGTTTTTTTGATTCTCAAATATTTCCACTGAAATTAAATTTATGGCCGTAGATTAGTCTGATCTATGTAATTTCTAAAGAAATCTGAATCTTTGAAAAAAATTTATGAAAAAAATATTTTTTGCCTTTTTCTTCTATTTTAAATTTATACTGATGTTACATTACAACATTGTGCTTAGAAATTTAGTTTCAACTAAAGCTTTTGCCTTTAGTCTTGACAAAGCTTTGTGCGTGAACTTTTTCTAAGCAAATTAAGTGCCCCATGAAAAAACCTAATTGTCTCTGAAAAATACAAAGAAAGTATTTTAACTTTACCACTCTCTGGGCTAATTCAGCAGATGAAATATTGGTGATATTTTACTTATTTTTCCCAGAAAACAGGACTTGATATTTCATGCAAATTGCAGACAATTTGCATGAAATGTCAAATCCTGTTTTCTTGGAAAAATTAAAAAAATATTTCAAAATAGCATCTGCTGAAATCTTTATCCAGAGTGCTGAACATTAAGGGTTAACAAAGGTATGATGTGAGTACTCTATAGAATTAGAATGACCTTGGAAATGTGAGTCTAACGGGTACATGTTTTTGTGAAGAAGGAAGAAAACATCTATCTGGATCTCCAACTTTCCATAATAATCCTAAGTAGTGTGGGACAGATAAGCCTTTGCAAACAGTGTAGACCTAGATCACAATAGGTGGCATCTGATCAGGGTCTATATCGTTTGCCATATATACAGCAATATTTTAGATACATCAAGAGAAAGTAGAATGGACCAGTTCAAACTTTAGGATGGTAATTAGATAAGGTGTCCCAATACTTTGGGTGCATAGCAACAGGTAAGGCGCTTTTTTTCATCCGAAAAATGCTGATATCTTTCTTATTTCTCAATGAAAACATATGTTGTGGGTACTCATTAGAAGTGCTTCTGCGCTTCTAATGAGTATCCAAAACATATGTTTTCGTCGAGAAATAAGAAAAATATTATGTGGATACCCCATCTTATCTGTAGCTATGTGGGTGAATACGGTATCTCGAGCTATGAAGACGAAACCTTAAGCTGTTGACTGAGCCAATATTATGTAATCAGAAACTAGCATTTCAGTACACATCTCCAATAACTGGATTGCCATGGCAACGCGACAGTTGGTATCGGATATAGCACTTCCTCTTAAACTAGCGAAATAATGAGATGATAATTGAGAAGAACCTTCTCAAAGTACATAGTACCTTTATAATGCTATGGTTGGAGTCAAATAACAATGTAATGATACCAAACCTTTCCTAGTGCTATGTTTTTTTTATGACACAAGACCTGCATAGCTCCAGATAAGGCACTTTTTTTTCAACTGAAAAATATTTACAGTTTTCTTATTTCCCAACAGTGTTTGTAATCAGAAGTGCCTTGCCAAGAGCGCTTCTAATGAGTACGGTAAATGTCCCAAAATTTCGAACACCTAAGTGTCTGACAAAATGGCATATGCAAACAGTGCAGACCCAGATCAGACTGCTCCTAAGGAGCAGTCTGATCAGGGTCTACACTTTTTGCCATTCCACTAAACATTTTAAGAGACAACCGTGTAAAAAGCAAACTTCAATCGAAAAAAGAGTGGAATAAATTGTTCAAAATTTTAGGACATTTACCATACCCCCACAATGTATGTTTTCACAGAGAAATAAGAAAAAAATACGACCTGGATACCCCCTCTTATCAGGACCTGCTGCCATGCAGGAAAGCTGTTAGTCCATCATATGAAAAATTGAAAATCCAAGACTTAATTTTAACCTCTGGTAACTGCAGGAGGGTGGAGTGGGCAGGGGTGGGACTCACCCTGAACAAATCTTTAAAGCAGTATCTCACAACAGTCCAAATTTCAGCTACATCCATCCAGCCACGCAAGAGAAATACATCTCTAAAATCTTTCACAAAAAAAATAATTGCTCCAGATATCTACATAAACAGTTTTCTTATGAACATACACTGTGAGGTACTGCTTAGAAGCACCTTTGCAAGGCACTTCTAATGGGGACCTATAACATATGTTTTTGATGAAAAAATAATCAAAATGTCAGATTTCTTTGGCTTAATAAATTGCCTTATCTTGAGCTATGGAAAATTTTACTTAAAAAATAAAGTTCTAAGTCTGTGACCTTGAATTGAAGCTCACCAAAGGAGGTAGGCAGGCCTCACACTGAAGAAACATTGGACAAGAACTCAAAAGCAATCTAATATCATCTAAATCTGTACAGTCATTCAGATCTTTAGAAATTTCAAAGAAAAACTAGAAGATGAAAATTCTAAGCTAGTGACCGTTATCTCAAGGTCACTGAAGGTTTGGGGCTTACAGTGAACAAAACTTTGAACCAGTACCTAACATCACTCCAAGTACCAAGTAAAATCCATCCAGTCACTCCGAAGATGTGATGTTGAAAAAAAACAAAAAAACTTTTAACATAACACCTTTAATATAAAAATTCTATGACCCCAAGGTCATTGATGGGGCAGGGACTTGCACTGAACAAAATTTTGACTAGTCTCTAATACCAACCCAAGTATCAACTAAATCAATTTAGGAAATAAGGAGATACAGGTCGTTAAAATCACTTACATAAAAGTGTAATATGAAAATTCTAAGCTGGTGATTTGACCCAAGATCATTGTAGGGAATGGGGTTTGCACTGAACAATATTTCAACCATAGTCTTGCTGGTCCCGGATAAGCCCACCTTTGCAAACAGTGTAGATCCAGATCAGTGGATCTGCACTGTTTGTCATTCAGTCTGTGAATTTATATCAACAAGGTTCAAGTAATCTGAATGGCTGACAATTAGCATCTTAATTTATTCAGCATGACAAGGACAAGGGTAGACTGGCTCCAGTCTCCAGTGACTAAATATTTTTTCTTATAACCTTTTTTATTAATCCACTAAAATCAAACCAAAGTAATATCATGACTATAAAGGCTGGTCACTAGTGACCAGCCTTAACAGTCATGATATTTTTTTGGTTTTTATTTTAGTGGCTTATCAAACAGGATTATGAGAAAAATATTTAGTCACTGGAGACTGGAGCCAGTCTAGGCCAAGGGTTAACCAGTCTCTAGCATCCACCCAAGTATGAATTAAAGCAGTTTAGGTGTTCAGAAACTCTTCTTCTTTATCATATAGAGCAAATAACTGAGAAATATAAGCATTTGAGAGTCACAGCTTGACAGGTTTATATCCAAAATACCATATTTACACTAAGTATTGGGATATCTTATCTACTTACCATGTTTGTCCTTAAATTTGAAATATTCCAGTCTACTACCTCTGAATGTGTCTAAAATATTGCTATATGTATGCCAAACAGTGTAGACCCTGATCAGACGCCGAGTTTTGTGGCATCTGATCTGGGTCTACACTGCTTACAGAGGCCTGTCTGTCCCAATACTTAGGGTTATTTATACAGTACTGTGAAAATGAGATTTCAATTGTGTATTGCTATTATGTCATGGTACTCTTTTTAACCCTTATCCTGCTGAACCCGAATATATCCTGCATTTGCAAACAGTGTAGATCCAGATCTGCTTCTGAAGAAGCCAACTGATCTGGATCTACACTGTTTGCCATTAAGTATGTGAATTTATATCAACAATCTGGATCAAGTAATTTGATTGGCTGAAAATTAGAAATGGGCATGGCATCTTAATTTATTCAGCGTGACAAGGGTTAATCTTTTATCTTCTTATTATATCTGACAGCAGAAAACAGACATTACATAAAAGCGCCACAATGTGAAATAATATACTTTTGCTCCTCTTGTGAGCAAATTCTTTCCATTTAGAGCAGAACCCTTTTCAGAAGGAAGCCAGAAATAATTTGAGGGAACTACTTGCCCTAAAATTGTAGCCATTCCCCTTAAAAAAAAAAAAAGTCTAAATGATTGTCTCATGATTCTGTTTATCTGGCAAGCATCTGTGAATCTATTGTATATCTCCAACAATCAAGGTATGAAGATCATTATCTAATCATGACCGTGCCAGAATATTTATTGATAGGTGATTCTTTGTAAAAAAAAAAAAAAAATGCCTTGTTGTTATCCATATCCTGATTATCTAGTTAGAATACAGACGGAACTGATGCCTTGAATATTAGGACACCTTAATTAAAAATTCTCTGGAGAATTTTATATTGATATTCTCAATCAGCCTTGGTGAATATTCGGAAGATAATTTTTAGAAGGGCCAATCATATCTTGTGAGTACTCATTGGAATTGCAAATTTGATCAGAGTTCTGTGACCTTTATGCATGTTCTTTGCTCCAAGTTTCAAATTATTTTCTTGAAAACTGTAGGAGATTTGTTTGTGTTGAGGTTTTACGGCCCAGTCAACCCAATGGGGTCATGTCGAGCGCGGTCAGTTTACCTAACCACACGTTTACTGGGCAGGCTTAGTCCTCTAAGCGGTTAACCAGTATTGTGCACATTCTTTCGCCAGAAACTGACAACTGCCCTTCTTGAATCAGTGGAAGGGAGAGAATAGGAGAACTTGCGAAGATACGAACCCTGCTATGCCATGTGTATAAGGCCATATTTCTAAGTAAATCAAGGATATGTAACTCTAGCAATAAAAATTTGATCAGTTTTGTGACCTTTATACAGGTAATATTTCTTATATTTCTAAGCAAATCAAGGATATGTAAGTCTAACAATAGATAATTGATCAGAGTTCAGTGTCTTTCATGCACATACCCAGCCTATATTCTTACTATGCTGCAAGCATCAAATCATTACGAAAATCTACCTATATGATTTTGACCCCCTTAAACCCCACTTTTATATAGTAAAACTGGGGTTTACAGGGGTATACATTATTTTTCTTATTTCTGCTCAAAAACATAGATTGTGGGTACTCGTTAGAACCGCCTATAGATTGTGGGTACTCGTTAGAACCGCCTCGGCAAGGCGGTTCTAACGAGTACCCACAATCTATGTTTTGAGCAGAAATATGATAAATTTCAGAATTTTTTTTATCTAAAAAAAAAAGCCATTTTTTGGTGGTAAAATTTTCAATATATTTGAATAGGCGTGTTTTCATAATGCATTATCTTGAAAACTGTAGAAGTTGCGGAGACACAAACTCTACTATACCATGTGTATAAGGCCATATTTCTAAGTAAATTAAGGGTATGTAACTCTAGTAATCAAACTCTGATCAGAGTTATGTGACCTTCATGCACATGCCCAGCCTATATTCTTACTTTGCTGCAAGTTTCAAATCATTATCTTGAAAACTGTAGGACTGTAAGAGGAGTTGCTGAGACAGGAACATTACTATAAGTATGATGGAGGGATGGACACACACAGATGTACATATGAAGAAGGGCAAAAGTAAAAGGCCAACAATTTCAGGAAAACCTGAGGTTTATCTGGAGCTCTGCAATGATGTAATGATACATATGACATACTTCAACCAGCTACAGGCTATGTGACAAACTGTCTTGTTAATTAACTGATAACCAGCTTATTTATTGCTACATGTCAGCAATATAGTGGTCACAAAAAACTAGTGAAAATGAAGTAGTCATGTTCTTGGTATTTGGACACCTTATCTAATAATTACTATACTTGTTCTAAAATCTGAACAAGTCTATTTTACTACCTGGTGTTTAAAATAAAAAGTGTTGGATGAGTGGCAAACAGTGCAGACCCAGATTGGAAGCCAGATATTGAAAGGAAACGAAATTCTGATGATAATCAAGGGTCATACCTCTGTTGGAAATTTGCGAAAATTGATACATAACAATCCAAACCTAGATCTGGTTATGGTCAATGCATATGCAAAATTTGAACAAATTCCATCAATTTGTTCACAAGATATTGAGCTGAAATGAAATTCTGACATTAACCAAGGGCCATAACTGTGTTGTATATTGTGAAAATTGACATGTAACTGTCCAAATCTAAAGCTGGTTGACATCAATGCATATGTAAAATTTGGTTTAATTCCATAAACTCATTCTCAAGATATCCAGCTGACACAAACTTTTGATGATAATCAAGGGCCATAACTCTGTTGTTAATAGCAAAAGTTGACGTGTAGGGAGGTATAACCATATAAACCCTAAATTATTTATACATCTTAACTCTTTACCATACTTGTCCTAAATTATCTGATACTTGATCATGTGTTCAGAAATTTGCTGAATGGCAAACTGTGCAGATCCTGATCAATCTGATCTGTCTACAGTTTGTAGATGTGATACGTAAAATTTTCAGCAGACATTTTGGAATATTTTCTTATTTTTACCAGAAAATAGGATTCGACAATTCAGGCAAATTGCCTCCTCCCAAAAAAAGAAGGATTTGACACTTCATGCAAATTATCTTCAAAATGTCTTCTGCTGAACATTGTGCCCAGTACATTATATATGCATTTACAAAATGCAGTTACCTGCAAAGAGCTTCTGCATCAAAATATTTGTTGTATCTATGGTCGATGATGACGACGTCATGATGTTTAGAAAGGAAGAGTTCCAGAGCTCCCTCAGGGTTCCGCGCTATATTACATTTATAGGAACCTTTCTCTGCTGCCCACCAGAACCCATCACTCTGGCCATCTTCTCTGGCAAATACCAACAAAACCTGCAAATTAGTATTATAACAAATTAGCATGTAATCCATTTAAATAATATGAAGCTGATGAGCTGCAGTTTTACTTCCTTTTCAACATTATTTAACACTTAGCACTCTGGGTAAAATTTTCAGCAGATGACATTTTGAAATATTTTTCTTATTTTTCCCAGAAAACAGGATATGACATTTCATGCAAATTGTCTCCTAAGGAGACAATTTGCATGAAATGTCAAATCCTGTTTTTTGGGAAAAATAAGAAAAAATATCATCAATTTGTTGTCTGCTGAAAATGCCCTGAGAGTGGTAAAGGTTAAGTCATATTAAGACGATGAAAAGGTGATAAGGTAACTTCCCATTTCTTTTATTCCCATTTTGTCTACTGTTTTTATTCCCATTTTGTCTACTCCATTTCTGAGGGTAATTTCCATTTCATCTACTTTTTATTCTGTCTTAATAATGACCAAGACCTGGACCAAAACTCTTCAGATACACATCAAGTGTTGAATCAGATGGTCATACATTCTCAAGTCTGATCTGAGTCTACACTGGTTGATTTGCCTGACTGTCATGTTTTCCATACAAAGTAGATGAAGATGGATAACAAGAGGCCCACGGGCCACGGGTCGCTCACTTGAGTGACATAGCCACTGCAGATATGCAGATGTTATGCAACATTTTTCCAATCCTGTTATCGCAACTAATGGAAAGATCATCATTTAAGCAGATCTTTATTTTGAAGAAGAAGATATATGGCATGCCAGTCAATTGAGCGTGATCATTTGAACAAACTCTAAATGGCAGCCAGCTTGGATTTACAATCGGCACGATTTTAGCTATTTTTGATCTACGAGTCACTCCAATGCTTCCTACCAAGTTTCGAGTCAACTGGCCTTTCAGGAGAAGAGGCGAAAAATAGATTTTCTAGATGGCTGCCATGGTGGCCATCTTGGATATCCGATTGGCACGATTTTAGCTATTTTTGATCTACAAGTCACCCAAATGTCTCCCACGAAGTTTGGAGTCAATTGGCCTTTCGGTGTAGGAGAAGAAGCTAAATATAGATTTTCAAGATGGCAGCCATGGTGGCCATCTGGGATTTCTGATCAGAATGATTTTAGCTATATTTGATCTACAAGTCACCCTGATGCTTCCTACTAAGTTTCAAGTCAAGTGACTTTTAGGTTTAGGAGAAGAAGCGAAAAATAGATTTTCAAGACAGCCGCCATGGCGGCCATCTTGGATTTACGATCGGCATGATTTAGCTATTTTTGATCTACAAGTCACCCAAATGCTTCCTACCAAGTTTGGAGTCAACTGGCCTTTCGGTTCAGGAGAAGAAGCGAAAAATAGATTTTCAAGATGGCTGCCATGGCGCCCTTTCTGGTTTTACAATAGGCATGATTTTAGCTATTTTTGATCTACAAGTCACCCCGATGCTTCCTACCAAGTTTGGAGTCAACTGGCCTTTCGGTTCAGGAGAAGAAGCGAAAAATAGATTTTCAAGATGGCTGCCATGGCGGCCATCTTGGATTTCCGATAGGCATGATTTTAGCTATTTTTGATCTACAAGTCACCCCAATGCCTCCTACCAAGTTTGGAGTCAATTGGCTTTTGGGTTTAGGAGTAGAAGCGAAAAATAGATTTTCAAGATGGCGGCCATGGCGGCCATCTTGGATTTCCGATTGGCATGATTTTAGCTACTTTTGATCTACAAGTCACCCTGATGCTTCCTAACAAGTTTGGAGTCAATTGGCCTTTCGGTTCAGGAGAAGAAGCGAAAAATAGAATTTCAAGATGGCGGCCATGGCGGCCATCTTGGATTTCCGATCGGCATGATTTTAGCTATTTTTGATCTACAAGTCACCCAAATGCTTCCTAGCAAGTTTGGAGTCAATTGGCCTTTCGGTTCAGGAGAAGAAATGAAAAATAGATTTTCAAGATGGCGGCCATGGCGGCCATCTTGGATTTCCAATCGGCACGATTTTAGCTATTTTTGATCTACAAGTCACCCAAATGCTTCCTAGCAAGTTTGGAGTCAATTGGCCCAGGGGTGTAGGAGGAGTAGGCTTTTAAAGCAATTGTTGACGCCGCACGACGGACGACGCACTACGGACATTGACTGACCACAATAGCTCACCATGAGCACTTCGTGCTCAGGTGAGCTAATAAGGGAAACAGGCACATCAGCAGGGTAAAACCAGACCAACTTCCTTAAGTCTGATCTGGGTCTACACTCAGGCTGCTTTGGCCCATTGCCAAGTTTTCCAAACAAAATATATAATAAACAGTCAACTCTTCGTTATCTGGAAGTCCAAGGGACTCTCTGAAAAACTTCGAGATATCTGTACCTCGACATATCAGATTTGCAGAATTGAGGAAAAAATTAATCGAACAACCACATTAACAACTGGACATGTAATCTGAATCCTGAAGTTAGAGATATATTGAAAATATTGCGGAAAAGTGGAGAAATTACTCATAGGAGCAATTTCTCCTCTTTTCCACAATATCTTTTTACCTATTGTTAGAGTTCCATGTTAAAACAGGCACCAGATTTTCAGTTCAAGATCAGTGTTTATTCCAGATAAATGAAGTGGAGATAATACGAGCTGACTGTAGGTTTATACCACCATTGTGATCTTCAGTAGGCAAGCATAGGTGTGAAAATATCCTTAGTAGACAAAATGGGAATGTCAGAATAGATGAAATGGGAAAAAAAGTCAAAATAGTAGACAAAATGGAAATAGACGAAATGGTAATAAATGAAATGGGAATAAACCTCTGTGCAATGAAGCACCATAAAGTCACGAGTTTAACCCTTCTTTTGCTGAACACGACATGCCCTGTCTTAGCAAACAGTGTAGATCCAGATCAGTTGGCTTCTGAAGAAGCCAAATGATCTGGATCTGCACTGTTTGTCATTAAATATGTGAATTTCAATCAAAAACATGGATCAAGTAATCCGATTGGCTGGAAATTAGAACTTGGCGTGGCATCTTAATTTATTCAACAAGGCAAGGGTTAATTCCTCCTCCAGCAGAATCGAACATAGGACCTTGTGATCTGAAGAAGAAAATGCTAACCTAAATATTCAGACAGGCGGGGCTAAACAAATAGAGCCAGATCAGCTGTAGCAGAACACAGCACCTTCTGATCAGGGTCTATACTATTTTTCACTTAACAGTTTTTAGACACATTAACACATTATAGACTGAATAAACTCCCCCACACTATACATTGGAAGATTCTGATTTCGATAGAGGAAAGAAAAATGCCTAACGGCATTATGGACGGGTTTTTGAAATAACGAAGTGAGTAAGAGTTGCCCCTCTTGCAAGTGAAACATCTACTGGTCCTCCTCTTCTTCCCTACCAAATATGAAAGCAATCCATTGAAGAATAAAGGTAACATATAACTTTGAAAAAAGATTAACCAAAAGGTAAACCTCGGGCGATGCCCAACCGGACATCGCTATTTTAAAGTGGAGGGGGGAGTGGGGGGGGGGGGGGGGGGGGGGGTAAAAACCCATCCAAAAATGGTTGAACTATTTGCAACCAGTAGAGAACCTGATCAGATGCTGCATTCTGTGGCATCTGATCTGGGTCTGCACTGTTTGCCAATTACCCTTTTACAGGGGTCTCTAAACTACAATGGGTTAAACAGTAGTAAAGTGGTTCAAATTTTGGGATAAGAATGGTAAGGAGTACAGGTGTCCAATATTTAGAGCAAATAAGGGTTACCTCAGGTGGACAGGTTAGAGCCTTGGACAGACTAGGGTATGCACTGTTTGTTCAGGCAGAGATAGTATTTTGGGTTAATACTGTACATCTTCTCTGTAGTGGATCGAGAAATAGGAGAAAAGAAGAATAAAAATAAAAGCACTGCAAGCACTGCACCATGCTCCGCCACTGCACTTACATCAAGCTAGTGCCATAACTCTGTCAAAAATGAAATCAAGGGAAGGTTTAGTCTTTCCCTAAATAAAGTCAAACAGTCTTCAAGTGACAAAGGGGACACATATATTACACAAATCATTATCTTCAATGTTCAAAGGGCCATAACTCTTAAAGTAGGTTAAGCAGAGTTATGGTTCTTATGTTCTGCACCTCGTCTGATGATGCTTTATATTTGTGTGAAGTTTTAGCAAAATATCTAAAGGGTTTCCAACTTACAGAGCTGACACGAGTACATAGTAGAAATGGCCATTTTCAATATTTACTATGTTCGAAGGGGGGTGGTGACTCTAAAAGAAGGCTAACCATAACTACAGTTTTTGTGTTCTGATTATCCTCTCATGATGCTTTACGATTTTGAGAAATTTCATGAAATATCTCAAACGGTTGTCAACTTTCAGAGCAGACAAAAATACATGGTAGAAATGGCTATATTCAATGTTCAAAGGGCAATAACTCCAAAAGTAGGCAAACCAGACTTATGGTTCATGAGTTCTGCACATCATCTCATGAAGCTTTAAATTTGTGTGAAGTTTCATCAAAATATCTGAAACCATTTCCAACTTACAGAGCGGACACTAATACATGGTAGAAATGGCTATTTTTCAATATTTACAATGTTCAAAGGGCCAAAACTCCAAAGGTAGGTTAACCAGAGTTATGGTCCTTGTGTTCTGCATGTTATCTCATGGTGCTTTACATCTGTATAAGATTTCATGAAAATATCTCAAATGGTAAACTTATGAAGCACTGATGGATGAACACTCAAAATTTCAGACGGTATAACATAATATCTCGCCACTTTTTGTGGCGGGGCATAAAACAATGACAAAACAGCTTTTCTAAAGCTGTGATGACTCTCATAACAGTCTCTTTAAAGCAAATTCAGCATAACACAAATTGATGCTCATTTTCTTTCTCTTCCCAAAAAGTAGGAGTTGATAAAATTTCATGCAGACTGGCAGTTTTCATGGAATATCAAACCCAGTTTTCAGGAAAAATTAAGAATTTAGATACCAAACTGCCATCAGCTAAAATTTTTATTCAGCATGCATAAAGTAAATGATAATATCTTTTGAATACTCTGTTTATTTGGAGCTATAAGAACAGAGATGATCATAATATGATCATCTCTATTCTTATAGCTCCAAATAAACAGAGTATTCAAAAAATAATTTGTTATTTTTAAATCTAAATATTGGTTGTTCGTACTCATTAGAATTCCCTTCTGACAATATTTGTTGTTTTTTGCAGTAAATTAGCAGAAGACATACCTGGTAAATGTCCTAAAATTTCTAACACTAATTCCATACTTTTTTTTGCACTGATTTTTGTTCTTTATGCATCTTTTTCATAAAGTGCAAGGTGGAAGGCAAACATAGTAGACACCTGATGATATAGCACTAGTTATGCGCTTTTTTCAGTCCAAAAGTATTGATATTTTTCTTATTTCTCCACGAAAACATATGTTGTGGGTACTCATTAGAAGCGCCTTGCCGAGGCGCTTCTAATGAGTACCCACAACATATGTTTTTGTGTAGAAATACGAAAAATAGTTACAGGATACCCTCCCTTATCTAGACCTATGCTGATGAGATAGCTTCGTCAGGATCTAGGTCTGCATAATTATGCCACTTTGTCAGAAACGTTGGTGTACAAAATTTAGGGACATGTTCCTTATAAAGCATCATAATCATAGGTCTAGATAAGAGTGGGAAAGAGGTTAACAGTTTTCTTATTTCTGGACAAAAACATATGTTGTGGGTACTCATTAGAAGCACCTCGGTGAGGCGCTTCTAATGAGTACACAACAACATATTATGTTTTCATCGAAAAATACAGATACTTTTTGGTTGAAAAAGCGCCTTATCAAGAGCTATGATGATGATATTGTATGAGCCATAACAAGAGAAAATGTACCTTCTGACATGTGCTCCCAACAAAGATTCAAATCAGTCTGTGCATACCCACAGTCTGATCAGCATCTTCTTTGTCAGCATGAAGAAACTTTGCATCCTTGGCTATCCAAAATGTACTAAGTGAAGATTCTGATCAGACTGTGTGAGTGCACAGGCTGATCTGAATCTTCACTGGAAGCACATGTCTGAAATTACATTTATGTGCAGAAGCTCATACTTTTGGTGCAAAACTAAGAAAAATTACCCAAAGTTATCATTAGAATTATCACCTTACCTGGAGCACTAATTTCATTTTTTGCAACAAACATTTTTTTTGCAAATAATAACCTTAGTTTACAAAACACCTGGTTATTTCATTTATGATATAGTTTTTAATACAAACATTATTTTAAAAACAGGGCAAAGAAATGTAATTTACATTTCCAGTATGTTTCTTCTTGCCAAATCTACGTGGATTTTATAATAGCTTCAGCAATTCGCGACTAGCAAAGACAAACAAACTCTGAATTTGATTAGCCTGAGTCATACAGTATAAGGGATATACCTGGGATCATTTTTTGTGAAATGTAGGTCAGCATTCATATACAGGTCACAGAATGCAGCATCTGATCAGGGTCTACACGGTTTGCCATACATGCAGTAATATTTTAGACACATGAAGAGGTAGTAGAAGGGACTATTTCAAATTTTAGGAGAACTATGGTTAGTAGAAAATGTGTCCCCATATTTAGGGTAATAAAGATCATACACCAAATTCAATCAACCTAAGCTAATCAGTACAGAACCCTATGGCCAAGACAAAAAATTCCTGAAGAACAGATGGATGGATAGATAGGGCATCTGCAAAAAATGGGGTCCCAATAAGGCTAAATAATATACACAGCTCCAGATACAAGTTTGGATCTCACAATAGGTCACAGAGACCTAGTTTTGTGGTAGGTGAACTGGGGTGGTGAAATGCATGCAATGATGTAGTTTGAGGGACTGGCAACTGTGGAAGCTAAGATAAAAGCCAGAACCCAAAAATCTCACCAAGTGCCCATTTTCACAACAAGTAGGTCAGTAATCTAGTTTTGTGGGAAGCTACCTGGATTGGAGTTATAGGAGGCTGGAACCTGTGGAAGCCATCATTTATAAGTCCAATCAGTCCAGTGTTGATTTTCCTTAAAGTAGGTCACAGTGACCTAGTTTTGTCAGAGGTCACTTAGGATGATAGGATGCAGCAAGTTATTGCACAGAAGCAAAATATATGCGAATGAACATGTATTACGTTACACTATATTTGTTGTCTTATTAATTTGTATTGTATTTTAGAGGACCTCATGGAAGATTGGCATTGCCAAATGAGTCACCCTCTTCAAATCAAGCCAACTTACTTACTTACTTACTTACATAACAGACAGATGAAGGAAAAGTCACATCAATACCCAGTGGGAGAATATACTATGAATTTGGACAGATGGGCCAAAGCAAACAGTGTAGTCTCAGATCAGATGTCACCATTATGAAAACATGCCTAATCAAATATACTGAAAATTTTTACCACCAAAAAATGAAAATTTTCAGATAAAAAATCTGATATGTTTTCATATTTCTGCTCAAAACATAGATTGTCTCATAAGAACTACCTCAATGAGGTGGTTCTAATGAGTACTCACAATCTACGTTTTGAGCAGAAATAAGAAAAATAATGTATACCCCTGTAAACCCCAGTTTTGCTATATAAAAGTGGGGTTTAAAGGGGGCAAAAATTTATAGGCATGTTTTTGTGATGCAGAATGTGGCAACTGATCAAGATCTACACTGTCACTCATCCAGCAGTCTCTATACATATAAACAGGTAGTAAAATGGACTTGTTCTAGTTTTAGGAAAAGATGGATGAGTTAAGGTGTAACACTAGAATTAAGGATGAGTATTTGGTGATAGTTTTGGGATACTTTTTCTTATTTCTCCATAAAATATTGTTGTAGGTACTCATTTGAAGTACTTAACCAAAACACTTCTTGTGAGTACCCACAACATAAGGTTTCTTTTAGTAAGAATGGGAAATAACTAGAAATGTGTTTGTAAAATGCTATTCCCCCAAGTTGGAAAGGGGCATAGCTCTGACAAAATTAATCTGACTTTTTTTTTTTTTTTTCAAAAGTTAATCAGGTGATCTACTCAGCAGCCTTAATAAGCTCACCAACTTTCAAGGCCATAGCTCAAAGTGTTATCAAGATACCTTGCTCACAAGAAAGGTGTGACAAACAGGCAGACGAACAACAACCAACAACTCAAAAGCAATATGCACTTCCAACTTCGAAGAAGTTAAGGGCATAGTTATCCCAGAATTATAGTCAAAGACTTGTCCTCATCAACTCCTCTGAAGCTGGTGAATACATTAGGTTTAACCCTTGTCCTGCTGAATAAATTAAGATGCCACTCCCATTTTTAATATTCAGCCAATCAGATTACTTGATACAGCTTGTTGATATAAATTCACATACTTAATGGCAAACAGTGCAGATCCAGATCAGTTGGCTTCTTCAGAAGCCAACTGATCTGGATCTACACTGTTTGCAAAGACAGGACATATCCGGTTTCAGCAGGACAAGATTTAAGTATAAAAGGTGGACAGTACTTACAGACATAGATTTGAGCTTCAGTTTCATGGGACCAAGTACCACTTCACTGTCTGTACTCTGAAATAAACAATGATAATCAGGATCAGCAAAATGTTTTCATTGCAAGCCACTTCTTAACCAGGGACATTAACCCATAACATATTGTATACTGAATAGAATCTCCCACACTATATATTGGAAGAGTCCAATTTTAATTTTAGGTATGTTTGGCTATGAGATTTAGATATTCCTCTAGAAAAATGGCTGAACTATTTGCAAACAGTGGAAACCCTGATAAAATGCTGCATTCTGCAGCGTCTGATCTGGGTCTGCACTGTTTGCCAATTATCCTTTTACAGGTCTCCCGACTATAATGGGTTAAAATGCTAAGCAAAATTGCAACAGTCTAACTTTTTTTTGTTATTTTCAGAAAAATCTTATTCATTCGTAGTCTGCTCAATTCTCCTCCTGCATGTAGTGTGTTAATGGGTTGACAGGTGACTAGTAAAGAGCTAATCACAATTGTAGCAGACAACATTTTTAATTTATTTTTCAGAGCAAATAAGACATAGCATTTTGGTCTGAATCAACGATTCAAATGAAATGCAAGTCTCTGAATAAGGATTTAAATATTATCTCTTACAATTCTACTTATTGCTTTATTAAGGGTCATCTATTAGTAAACATTTTAATCCTTGTCATGCGGAATAAATCAAGATGCCACGCCCATTTCTAATTTCCAGCCAATCAGATTACTTGATCCAGGTTTTTGATAGAAATTCAAATATTTAATGACAAATAGTGCAGATCCAGATCAGTTAGCTTCTTCAGAAGCCAACTGATCTGGATCTACACTGTTTGCTAATACAGGGCATGTCTTGTTTAGTAAGAGAAGGGTTAATGTAGTTTTCTTACTTTTGCACAGGTAATGGATTTTGACATTTCATTCAATTAATACATCTATATATGTATTTTGGATATAATGTGGATGAAATATATGTCCATCCGACAACCTAGCTATTATTCGAGATCCTCTGCCTTCCAGTTCACACTCCATCATAAAAACAATAAAAACAAAACTTTCTCTAGGATTAGAAAACTATACCTGAGCAAAACGTACAGACCCAGATCAAACTGTTCTTATCCCTTGTCCTACTTAACCCGGATATGTCCTGCCTTTGCAAACAGTGTAGATCCAGATCAGTTGGCTTCTTCAGAAGCCAACTGATCTGGATCTGCACTGTTTGCCATTAAGTATGTGAATTTGTATCAACAATCTGGATCAAGTAATTTGATTGGCTGAAAACTAGAAATGGGTGTGGCATCTTAATTTATTCAGCAGGACAAGGGTTAAAGGTGCAGTTTGATCAGGATCTGCAAACAACAAAAACAGCATCTTTACTAATCTGGTAAAACAAGCCTGAGTGAACAGTGTAGGCATGAATCAAAACTGCTCCTAAAAGGGGCAGCCTTGTCATGTAGGCAACACTTCATGATGGGAATATCTCAGTGCCATTAATAAATGTTATAGTCGAATACTTTGTGCATATTTTTATCTACAAACCATCAAAAACACAACCAAGTTCAATCATATTCCTAATATGAGAAACAACATGCATTTCTGACAACGAGTAGTCCCATAAAACAGTACCTGTTTGCATGGATTGATATCCATACAGGAGGCACCTGCCATTTCTCCATTTTACTGGTTAGGTTGGGTTGGAGTTGAACAGCCTTGTCAACACTATTAACTCTTGACCTGCTGAATAAATAAAGATGCCACGCCCACTTCTAATTTTCAGCCAATCAGATTACTTGATCCAGATTGTTGTTATAAATTCACATAATGGTAAACAGTGCAGATCCAGATCATTTGGCTTCTTCAGAAGCCAACTGATCTGGATCTACACTGTTTGCAAAGGTAGGGTATATCTGGGTTCAGCAGGACAAGGGTTAAGGTCATGTCATGTTGGCCAGTTTACCTCTTAGTCTTCTAAGTGAATATCCCATACTTGTGCGCATTCTTTTGCCAGAAACTGACAACTGCCCTTCTTGAATCAGTGGAAAGCGAGAATTACCATAGAAATTATTTCATAATCAATCTCGGAAAGAATGCTGCTGAACCTGGTGATCGAACCTACTGATTACCATTTGGACATGCATCCCACTGAGCCACCGAGGCCTGCACATAAAGTACAGGAGATGCTGGATACATTTTACATGGAGAAGTTTTGGGCCCAGTTCTTCAACACATCATTAGCTTAATGAGCTCATTAGTAGTCAAAATGTTAACTGTTCTAGTAAGTACAATACCAAATTCACAGGTATTTTTGCTGAAAAATGTGAATAGCTTTTGCAAATGCAAAAGCTACTCATATTTTTCAGCAAAAATTTTGACATATAAATTAATGCCATATTTAATGATCAAAGTTTTAACGATGCATTAAGTAACGACATTGCTAGTTTTGAACAACTGGGCACAGGTAAATACAGTACTCAGAGCTGTGTTGTGACTGACATCTAAGTACTGCCATATCTACCCTAAATACTAGCGCAGACCCTAAAACAGAGTATTTGATCAGAGTCTACACTGTTTGACTCTCATCCAGCAGTTTAAAGACATATCAACTGGTAGTAAAATGGACGTTCAAACTGTAGGATAAGTATGGTAATATCATAGGCCTAAATAAGAGTGGGTATCGGGTTACTATTTTTCTTATTTCTCCATGAAAACATATGTTGTCATGGAGAAATAAGAAAAATATCAACACTTTTGGACTGAAAAAAGCGCCTTAACTAGAGCTATGTAATATACAGAACTTTCTGAGATCAAATATATTACCGAACTTTCTATCCTACAGTGTGATTACTAAAACAGCAAGCTTAACCTTTACCTTTCTATGGGCAAGTTCAGTAGACAACAAACAGACATTTTTTTCTTATTTTTCCTAGAAAACAGGCTTTGACCTTTGAGACAATTTGCATGACAGGTCAAAGCCTGTTTTCTAGGAAAAAATAAGAAAAAATTTTTTCAAAATGTCATCTGTTGAATTTTTTCCATGCATGCTCAGTGTTAAATTCTTTGAAAGAGCAGAAATTGGCAGGCGATGTTTAAAATGATGTTTTAAGTATTGACATTAGTGTAAATGGACTCTCATAGGAACTGTTAGTTTGGCACAATGTATGTTTGATCTTCACTCTCAAACAACACTAAAATTGTTCCTGAAAACAATTTCTGAGGGGAAAAGAAGTCATATATATGAGGAACAATCAAGAAGTTCTCAGCCCAATAAACTTAGAATGAATAAACAAACTGAACTGAAACCCCAATCAGTTGATAATTTGATCTTATTCAACATCTTTGGTGGAAAGAATAAAATTTAAAAACTATTGATTTCGGTAAGAATTCACTGCAAACAGGGGAAGGGAGTGTTAAAACTGAGAAGAAGGACAGTTGAAGCTATAGCAGTCATAAAGTACTTCTGTAAGAAGGGCATGTCCCTGAAGGAAATCCCTGTCCATCCGTCCTCATGCTATTGGCAACATTAGCACAGAGCATGGGGATTTGTGATGGTGACTGCCATCAACAGCGCATTCTAGTTTAACATTACTTTGTTAACATTTTGCTCTTTTTTTAATTTAAAAAAATCAAAATGTGAAACAATACTACCATGCCATTACTATGTCATCGGCAGGTAACTTTCACAAATTGACAAAATTTGCCAATTAGTTCCACAATATCAATGCACATATGAAGTCTGCTGAAAATCCATTAAGATTTACTCTAAGTTATTGTCCTGAAATGAAAATATGAATGTGCTGCTGGCAGACAACTCTGTCACAAAGTGACTAAATTTGCCCATTAGCAATCCCAAAGCAGATCTCCACAGTATCAATGCATATACCAAGTTTTGTGAAAACCTATTGATATTTACTGAAGTTTATAGTCCAAAACTAAAACATGGACATGTCATGGGCAGATAACTGTTGAAAATTGACAAAAATTTGCCGATTATCAATCCCAAACCAGACCTCTAGAGTATCAATGCACACATCAAGTTTTGTGAAAATCCATTGATATTTACTTAGTTATCATCCGGAAAAGAAAATACGGATGTGTCCCAGGCAGGTAACTCTGTCAGAAATTGACAAACTTTGCCCATTAGTGATCCCAAACCAGATATCCATAATATCAATATACATACCAAATTTGGTGAAAATCCATTTATATTTACTCAAGTTATTGACTGGAAACAAAAATATGGAAGATGGATGTATGACAGATAGAAAATGGATGGATGGACACACTGACAGCCATTGTTAAACCATATTGACCTTGCCACTATTGTGTGGCGGGATATCACCACTATCGTGTGGTGGGGTATAAAAAGCTACGCAAAATTTTAGCAAATTACATTCTATTTTTTTTTTCAGAGAAAATATATGGCTAGATATTTCATGTGAATTACCTGCCTTTGTCAACTACGCAAACAATTCACAAGAAATGTCAACCCTTATTTTTTTTTCAGAAACAACGAAAACAAACAACTTGTTTCGAAATGTTGTCTGCTGTATGGGTACTTAGCATCTTTCAACATTACAAAACAGTCCTGATACAGTTTTTGCAAACTTTAGATCCAAATTAAGATAGCTGGTAACAAGGATCTACAATGTTTACGAGTACTTTCCAGTTTTTAGTGCTCTGCATGCTGAGTAAAAATACAGCTGAAGACTTTTTGAAATCTTTTTCTTATTTTTACCAGAAAATAGGAATTGCATGAAATGTCAAATGTCAAAATAATATTGTCAATTTGTCATTTGCTGTATCATCACGCTGTGAGCCCAGAGAGTGGTGAAGGTTAATTTTGTCACAACACTGTTGGCCTTTTGTTGGTTTTTTATTTTTTTGTTTTAAACACCCCATTTGGAGATCATGGACTTGTCCAAGGTCAAAGATAGAGGTGTTCACTTCAGAAACTCAGGAGTGAGTGGGTTAGTGGATGAATAATGGTATTATGGAGCTCTGTAGGTTCAAATGCATCATAATATCTATAGTCATGCCACTTGATTAGATGAGTATGCAGACATTTTTTCTTTCTTATTTCTGGGCCCAGTTGTTCAAAATTAACGATGTTGTTAGTTAACGTATCGTTAAAATTTTTATCATTAACTATGGCATATACCCAAATATTTTCGCTGAAAAATGTGAGTAGCTTTTGCATTTGCAAAAGCTAAACACATTTTTTCAGCAAAAATACCTGTGAATTATACATTGTACTTATTAGAACAGTTAACATTTTGAGCACTAACAAGCTTGTTAAGCTAAAGATGCTTTGAACAGCTGGACCCTGGATGAAAGCTTATGTTGTGGGTACTCATTAGAAGCACCTCGTTAAGGCATTTCTAATGAGTAGCCACAACAATTGCTTTTGTGGAGAAATATCAATACTTTTTTGAATGAAAAAAATCTATACACAACTATACACAGTGACCTGTCTGTGACTTATCTTTTTTGGTCTGTTTGACATTTTCTGACATACAGGTACCACAGACGTTAATTAAACATGTCAAAAAATAATAATGTCTTCCTTATTTCCATCCTTCATTGTCTTTTTTTTTTTTTTTTTGTTTTGTCTTTTGGTTATCTTGTTTTTGTTTCTTATGTGACTCAGCATGCAGCAAATCTTGGTTCAGTTTGATGAACCTTTAAATTCAAGGTTTACAGATTAGGCAAAAGAAAGTCTTTGGATTCTCTAGCACTTCTTTTTGAAATTAGATGCATATGGGCCAGCAGCTTGGACATTTTGGTTTCTTTGGCAAAGCAAAATGGCAGTACCCATACAGAAAGCACTGGAAATGCCAAGTTTTCAATCTAAGATCTAAATATACTGATTTTTCTGTGCATGTAAGTAAGAATATAATACATTAATTTTGAGATCTGGATCGCAGTTTGGTTAAAAATAACTCCGATTGAAAAAATTTCCCAATGAAAAAACTGTATATGTGGGACAGTTTGGACAGATGCTATGGTGTTTGAGAATCTTACTAATTTGTTTTGGCCTTATGTGTTAACCTTCAACTCCCTGAAATATTGAAAATTGATTGAAAATTGATTGATTGTGTTGGGGTTTAACAACACGTCAACCCTTGTGGGCCTTTTTGTGTCGTCTCCCACAGAGAGGGAGAAAAGAGACAGTACAGGAGATGAAAGAGAGGGACAGGGAAGAAAGAGGATTTTTTGATTGATTGTGTTGGGGTTTAATGACAACCCTTGTGGGTCATTTTGTGTCCTCTCCCAGAGAAAGGGAGAAAAGAGACAGAAGAGACAGCAGAAGAGATGAACGATAAGGACAGGGAAGAAAGAGGAACAGGAATGAAAGTGAAGAAACAGAAGAAATAAAATTATTTCCCCAATACCCTTACCTGCTACAAGGATAGCAGGTCTTGCCCAACTGTACGCCAATATCACTAACAGTTGGAGGATCCCGTGACTTAAGATACACAACACCTTCACCTCACTTGACCACCCGCAAGAATTATTAAAAAGTATTTTATGCAAATAACAAACTTATGAGTGTTAAAACTTGTATAGTTTTCTCTGTGGGCAGAAAATGGCAGTTTTTATGACTGTTTGCTGACCTGTCCTATAAAAGCAAAAATTTAACAAACTGATCAGTCACACTGCATAGTTAGAAAATGTATGTATGAATGCCAAGTTTTTGCCTCATATCAGCATTATAATTATTAACCCTTGTCCTGCTGAACCCGGATATATCCTGTTTTGCAAACAGTGTAGATCCAGATCAGTTGGCTTCTGAAGAAGCCAACTGATCTGGATCTGCACTTTTTGCCATTAAGTATGCGAATTTATTGTAACAATCCAGATCGAGTTATCTGATTGGCTGAAAATTAGAAGTGGGCGTGGCATCTAAATATATTCAGCAGGACAAGGGTTAATGATCTCCCTAACCCATTTATGCCTAGCATCCCATAAAAGGGGCACTGGCAAACAGTTTATACCTAGCTCAGATGCCAAGAATGTGCTGTCTGATCAGGGTCTACACTATTTGCATTAACTATAGCACTTTCCATAAAATATGGTAATAATAAAAACTAACCAGACACTCCTTCAGTTGGAAATGGACCAGTCCAAAAAGCTGTGGTAGAAGAGCCCACTTTGCACATTAAATGGGTTAATGTTTGTTGACCCTTGTCATGCTGAATAAATTAACATGCCACGTCCACACTTCTAATTTTCAGCCAATCAGATTACTTGATCCAGGTTTCTGATTCAGATTCACATACTTAATGACAAACAGTGCAGATCCAGTCCAGTTGTCTTGTTCAGAAGCCAACTGATCTGGATCTACAACATTTGCAAAAGCAGGGTATATCCAGGATAAGCAGAACCAGGGTTAAAGCGGATGTTATAATTCCACAAAACATTACATACTTCCAGGTATGTTTTATCCAGATGCAAAAGTGTTTTTACTTCTCCACAAAAACATTTTTTTGTGGGTAACTCACCAGAAGTAAGTAATCCAGAAGCTTCCAATGAGTACCTACTAACTACAACATGTTTAAATAGAGAAATAAAAGAAATATCAACACTTTCTAGTTGAAAAAAGAAACAAAAACAAAAGAATTTACCAAAGTTGCCTTAACCCTTGTCATGTTGAATAAATTAAGATGCCACACCCTTTTCTAATTTTCAGCCAATCAGATTGCTTGATGCGGATTGTTGCTATAAATTCATATACTTAATGGCAAACAGTGCAGATCCAGATCAGTTGGCTTCTGAAGAAGCCAACTGATCTGGATCTACACTGTTTGCAAAGGCAGGGCATATCCGGGTTCAGCATGACAAGGGTTAAGTACTGGGACAGCCAGCTAGACAGACCTGAACAGTATAAACCCATATCACTCAGACACTCTAGAATCTGATCTGGTTCTTAATTGTTTGAAACTCATCCAGTACTTTCAGACACATCTAAGAGTCAAATTGAACTGTTCAAATTCTGGGTCAAGTATGGTCAGGAGTTAACCCATTCATGCCAAATGGACTAGTAACAGGTCTGAGGTCAGCTGTATTGGCTCGAGGCCGAAGGCCGAGGACAAATACAGTAGACTGAGGACCTGTAGCTAGTTCATGGTGTCTTTTTTAGTCAGTTAGTTTTTATTATTACCATCGTTTATATAAATTTCTGTATTTAATGCAAACAGTGGACCCTTATCAGATGCCACATTCTGCAGCATTGATCTGGGTATACACTGTTTGCCAATGTCCCTTTTATGGGATGCTAGGAATAAATGGGTTAAGTTGACCTAATATATAGATTTAACAGAGGACTTGTTAAGGAGGAGTATTTGATGTTAATTCTGGAATAATCTTCTCCAGTTCTCCATAAAAACTGTTGTGGTTACTGTAACCCAAAAGGTTTATTCAAGATATGAATTTTAATAACTAATAACTAATTAAAATTCATATCTTAAATAATCATTTGGATAACACACAACTAGTTATTAATCATTAAAATTTCATATCTTCAAAATAATCATTTGGATAATAGTACTCATTAGAAGTGTATCAGTAAGGCACTTCTGATGAGTACCCACAACATATGGACATATCAAGAAGCAAGAATTATCCCCAAATTATCAGCAAATAAAATTCCGTGACAAGTCCTCCAAAGGTTAAATCTGGTATATGACTTCATTGGTCATCATACACCTGCATGCAAAAAAAGAAGTCAACAGAACAGAAATTCACCTTCTCCTCCGTTTCTTCCACGGCCATCGTTTCAGAACAGTTACAGATTCCCATTTTGGCCCACTTCTGGGTTCTCCACAAAAGTGGATGTATTCACACTCAAACTGTGTCACTCTTGAACAGGTCGGCATGAACTTTCCAACATGTCTCAGATTATAAATCCAATTTTCTGTGGATTATTTGCCATTGTGATGACAGATTCCTCCAGAATACTAATTTCAAATCCTAATATATTCCCTTTATAGGCATAGCAACAGATAAGGCGCTTTTTTTCATCCGAAAAATGCTGATATCTTTCTTATTTCGCCACGAAAACATAATGTTGTGGGTATTCATTAGAAGCGCCTCCCTGAGGCACTTCTAATGAGTACCCACAACATATGTTTTCGTGGAGAAATAAGAAAAATAATATGTGGATACCCTCTCTTATCTGTAGCTATGTATAGGTTATTACTGTTAAAATAACGTCACATTCCCTAAGACACAATATTCATGAATCTGCCAGTTTATTAATCCCTTGTCTTGAAATATAAACAATACTGCTTTATTAAACTCCTACATGTTTTCAAAAACTGTTCATTCTCTATAATATGCCACACTGGTGATAACATGTCAACTGACAAAATAATTGTCTGCTTGAAAAAACTAAATTGAGAATGTAGTTTGCTGCAAATTGGCTTGGCACATTAAGGGTTAACATAGGTGAGTGCTTAATACAGGTGGCCTTTAGGACAGTTCCACAGTATTAACCTTTAATAAATCCAGATAAGGTGCTTTCAACAAACCAACATTTTTCTTATTTCTCCAAGAAAACTTATGTTTAGGTTCTCATTGAGGCACTTCTAATGAGTATCCACAACATAAGTTTTTTTTATGGTGAAATAAGAAAAATATTAAGTGGATAGCTCATCATATCTAGAGCTAAAATAAATACATGTACAAAGAAACATATATAGATTGGCAGGAGACCACAACAATTATTTTGCTGATCCCCATGTAACTGCCAGTGATAAAATGCAAATGTACTGAAATAATCCTAAATATTGGGACAGACAGGCCTAAGCAAACAAATGTAGAGCCAGATCAGCTGATCGGGGTCTACACTATTTGCCATTCATCCAGCATAATTTTAGGCATATCAACAAGCATTAAAATAGACTTTTTCAAATTTCAGGACAATTATGGTAAGGAGTTAAGGTGTCCCAATACTTAGGGTAAATACGGTAGTCAAAGACTAAATGAACTAAGCCCTTAGTAAGACACTTCCTTAACCTAAGTACGTCATTATTTCCCTCATTCTGCTTCAAACCATATGGGCCAAGCAAAAATGTGCCTTCCAGCATGCCATTACGAAAACACACCTATTCAAACATACTGCAAATTTTATCACACAAAAATGAAAATTTTCAGATAAAAAATTCTGATATTTTTCATGTTTCTGCTCAAAACGTAGATTGTGGGTACTCGTTAGAACCGCCTCGTCGAGGCGGTTCTAACGAGTACCCACAATCTATATTTTTTGAGCAGAAATAAGAAAAATAATGTATACCCCTGTAAACCCCAGTTTTACTATATAAAAGTGGGGTTAAAGGGGGTCAAAATTATATAGGTATGTTTTCATGATGAGCATGCACAAACTGTGTGGATTCACATCATCCTTCACATACATTATGCAGTCTCATCCAAGAATTTGATCTCCATTCAAACATTCTAATATATCAAATAATTCTGTTTGTGGATAGCGGCAAGGCCCTGATCAGACTGCGATGTGCAGGCTGATCTGGGATCGCAGTCTGATCAGGGCCTTTGCTGTCCACATATGCTCAAAGAAACATTTTCACATGGCGCCACCCATATGTTATGGATAGTCATCAGAAAAACTGCACAGATGTGCTTCAAATGAGAACCTATAACATATGGTTTCATGGAGAAATAAGGAAATATATTTACTAGGATAATCTCCTTCTCTGTAGCTATGATTAATTAAAATAACATACCTATAAAATTTTGACCCCTTAAACCCCACTTTTATATAGTAAAATTAGGGTTTAAAGGGGTATACACTATTTTTCTAATTTCTGCTCAAAAACAATCTATGTTTTGAGCAGAAATATGAAAAATATCAGAATTTTCTCTCTGAAAACTTTCAGTTTTTGGTGGTGAAATTTTCAATATATTTGAATAGGTGCATGTGTGTTTTTCGTAATGACATCAGGAAAACATACCTATATAATTTTGACCCCCTTAAACCCCACTTTTATATAGTAAAACTGGGGTTTACAGGGGTATACATTATTTTTCTTATTTCTGCTTAAAACATTGATTGTGGGTACTCGTTAGAACCGCCTCGCCGAGGCAGTTCTAACGAGTACCCACAATCAATGTTTTGAGCAGAAATAAGAAAAAAAATCCGAATTTTTATCTGAAAATTTTCATTTTTTTGGTGGTAAAATTTTCAATATATTTGAATAGGCGTGTTTTCGTAATGATGAATACAGCTACCCAGAGATACTCCATGAAAATGTATCCTTTTTGTTACTCACTAGACCTGCCTCACTCAAAGCACTCACAACATGTATTTTCATTTACAAATACGAAAAACACAAAAATATGTTTTCTTTTTCATATCTAATCTCGATCTGTCCTACATTTTACTTCTCTATAGTTTGAACTGAGACAAATACATTTTTATATATTTGTTTTGGTCTCAGATATAAAGAATTATTGCCAAGAATAACATTATACTTCTTATTTTTCCATATTTGTTATTATATCCCATTCAAAGCACATCCCTGATTCCATAATATGATAGATTATGTATTTCCAATTAAAATATATCAGCTGTTCAAATGACCATCTTATTTCTTATCAAGAGCACTGCACTTTACCTGATTATTCCCAATCCATAATCACATATAAACACTATAATCTTTAATGCTTAGCCCTCTGGGTAAAATTTTCTGCAGACCATATACTGAAATATTTTTCTGATTTTTTTTTCACAGAAAACAGGGATTTGACATTTCATGCAAACTGTCTCCAATGGAGACAGTTTGCATGCTATGTCAAATCATGTTTTTTATGTGAAAAATGAGAGAAATATCACCAATTTGTCCTCTGCTGAATTAGCCATGAGAGTGGTAAACGTTAAAAGTACTAAGATCTCACTGCCATGTTAAAAGGGGCTTTAACTTTTAAACCACTCTCTTGGCTAATTTCAGCAGACAATAAAGTGACAGTATTGTGAAAAATAGGCATAGAAACTTCATGCTAATTAAGGATACAATTTGCATGAAATGTCAAAACCTATTTTCCAGGAAAAATAAGTAAAATATTTTAAAATGCTGGAATTTTTACTCAGCATGCTAAGCTTCAGACTAACCATGCACAGAGCACTAGATAAAGTACTTATTTCAAACTAAGGAAGCCAGAGCACTAGATAAAGAACTTATTTCAAACTAAAAAAACATTTATATGTGTCTTATTTTCTCCACAAAACCTGTTGTGCAAACTCATTAGAAAAATTTTGATGAGGTGTGTCTAATGAGTACCAACAACCTATGTTTTCATGGAGGAAAAAAACAAATATGTTTGGTCTAATTGCGATTTATTCCGTAAATCTGTAAATCCCTAAATGTCGGGTCCTCAAATATATGTATATATATACACATATATATATATATCGTCTGATTTCATCACTAGACTCTGAAGTATCTAGATTATCTCCTAGAAAACAATAAAACATCATCAGACTGTGCCAACTTGCAGGAAGACCTGGGCAACTGTTGGTATTCCTACTAAAGCCCTTTTCACCTCACCAAGATCATTTTTTATCAACTATAATCTGCTACTGTGTAGTTCCTATCACCTTTCTCTTGTATTTATCAGCTTTCTGACCATCTTCTCAATCAAAATCCATGAATTTTTAACCTTTTGTCTGCTGGATACAAAAATTACATGCTAATACATGAATGATATATATGTTTATTATTTTTTACAAAATTTCTCCAAAAGGGATAATTCAAACATTAAGCAAAGCCCTTTTTTCTGAGAAATATAATAAACACACACAAGTGATTGTATCCATTTATATATATATATTTTATATGTCTCCTAATATATAATTTCAGTAGTTCAAACTATATCGCAACTTCAGGCTTTAAATCATAAGCATGTATACACTATACACTCTAACAATGATCTCCGACAGTACACTGACGAAACACTGTTTACATTTTCCGAGTGACTGCACATCTAACTGCATAATATATGATACCATTATCCTTTAATCCTTAAAGCGCCAAGCAAAATTTGTAGCAGACAACACTTTAAAATATATATGTATTTTTTTTTTTTTAGAAAATAAGCCTTGAAATTTCATGTAAATTGTCTGCCTAGCAGACAATTCACATGAAATTTCAAGGCTTATTTTCTAAGAAAAAAATATATATTTTTAGAATGTCATCTGCCACAAATTTTGCTTGGCACTTTAAGGGTTAATGACAGCTTAGCGTCAACCCTTAAAGTGCGAATTACCACTGCAGCAGACAATATTTTGGTTGTTTTTTTTTTTTTTTTTTTCAGGGAATAAGATTTGACATTTCATGTGAATTGTCTGCCAAGTAGACAAGTCACATGAAACACCAAGCCATATTGTCTCTGGAAACTACTACTAAAAACATCTGAATGTTGTCTGCTAAAATTTGCTGAGCTCTTTAAAGGTTAATCCCCTATATTACAATAACAATATGCAGTGTTTCATATTAACGCTTAGCACACTATGGGTAGATTCAACTGACAATAAATTGATGATGTTTTTTTCTTATTTTTCCTGGAAAACAAAATCTGACATTTCATGAAAATTGTCTCCTTTGCATGAAATATCAAATCGTGTTTTCTGGGAAAAATAAGAAAAATATTTTGAAATGTCGGCGGCTGAAAATTTTACCCCGAGTGCTACCTACATTTTCACAGAGTTTTTAACAATCAATATATAGAATTTCTCGAAGACACCATATCTTTCTCATTTAACTTTTAGTACTCTCTGAGCAAATTAAGAGCATAACAAATTCATCATCTTTTTTCTTATTTTCCAGCAAACAGGGTCCAATATTTCATGTAAATTGTCCCTTAAAGACACAATATGTATTTCAAACTGTACTTCTGGGAAAAACAAAAACAAAGAAAAAATGTCATTGGTGGAATTTTTTACCCAGCATCCAGTGTTAATACTCTCTTCTACATCACTAGGATATACGTTTTTTGCTTGGCTTTTATTTTAAATGAAAATATTTTATTCTGATTGACCATATCTTATCAGAAACCATTTGTCTTTTCTGTTTCTGTATTTTGGTCTCAAATATTTACACTAAAACTAAATTTACAGCCAAATATTGGTCTGACCTATGCAATTTCTATAGTAAAGAGATTTTTTGGAAAATATTTTTGAAAATATTTTTTACTTTTCTTTGCTGAATTTGAATTACTTATGTTTCACAACAATATTGTGAAAATTTGAGAAAAAATGAACAAGTGGAAGTTGTTGAAAATATGCCTCCAAGTTACCTACCCTACAGATTTCTACAAAATTTGCATTCTTTTTTACTATATGGGAAAAAGTGAAAATATTTGATTTTTTAAAAACCAATGACAAGTAGCCACATAACTATCCATTCGTTAGAACACCCCCGGCCGTCTGTCAGTATTTTTTGTTTCCGGCTAACTCCTCCTACAGTTTACATCTGATCAAGCTGAAACTTGGTATATAGTTAGACCATGATGTGGAGCAGCGCATATTTTTTCGGGGTTACAGTCCACCAAATATTTGCAGAGTTATGCCCCTTTGAAAATTTCTGTAAACTTTTCATTTCTGGTTAAGTCCTACTCCATTTTACATCCGATCAAGCTGAAACTTCATTTACAGTTAGACCATGATGTGGAGCAGCACATATTGTTTCAAGGTTACAGTGCACCAAATATTGGCAGAGTTATGCCCCTTTGAAAATTTCTGTAAACTTTTTGTTTCCAGCTAACTCGTCCTACAGTTTACATCCGATCAAGCTGAAACTTGATTTGTAGCTAGACCATGATGTGGAGTAGCGCATATTATTTCAACGTTACAGTCCGCCAAATATTAGCAGAGTTAAACCCCTTTGAAAATTTCTATTAATTTCTCGTTTCCGGCTAAATCCTCCTACATTTTACATCTGATCAAGCTGAAACTTCATAAATAGTTACATGATGATGTGGAGCAGTGCATATTATTTCGAGGTTACAGTGCACCAGACATTTGCAGAGTTATGCCTCTTTAAAAGTTTTTGTAAACTTTTCACAGCATATTGTTTAGACGTAATAGTGTGCAAATTTTATTTTATAATAGGTATAATTTTTGCAAATAACATAAGTTATGGCCATATGGGCAAGTTATTTATTTATTTTTTAACATCTTCTTTTGTTAGATTTGCAAGGAAATGTTGCCATTATTAAATCTGTATAAATGCATTTATTGAATGATACAGAATTAAGAAGCTTGACTAATATCAAAACTTATAAACATAATTCTTTTTGGATTTTTTTTCTTTTTTTTAATACTCTTCTGAGTTGGCTCCCTTGAAGAACAAAAATAAAATCAGTATAAAACAAGTTAACCCTTGTCATGCTGAATAAATTAAGATGCCATGCCCACTTCAAATTTTCAGCCAATCAGATTACTTGAACCAGGTTGTTGATATAAATTCACATACTGAATGACAAACAGTGCAGATCCAGATCAGTTGGCTTCTGAAGAAGCCAACTGATCTGGATCTACACTGTTTGCAAAGGCAAGGTATATCTGGGTTCAGCAGGACAAGGGTTAAAAGTTCACAAAAAAAATTCTTGCAGCATTCTTTTTGTTTTTTTGGTTGTTTATTTTTGTTTTGTTATTGTTTGGTCTGATATTAATACAGCCATGCTTCTGTAGTGTGTCCTCCATCCGAAAGCACTTCTCCCTAGATGCAGAAAACTTCTCCCTAGTTCCCAGGAGGGAGAAGTCACTTCTCCCTTAATTTCTGGGCCAGTTTGGACCCTTAGGTTACAGTTCACCAAATATCAGCAGAGTTATGCCCCAAAGAAAATTTTTAAATTTTTTTTTTGTAATTCCACTTACAGTTTATATCCGGAGCACTGAATTATACAGGAGCCAGTTTATGTGCTACATCTTTTTACTTGCCACGGGTGTATAATGCCCCGCTCGGCGGAGCTCTTGTCTTGAGTTTTGCCACGCAACTGTAGGCTCTATTAAATGTATAGTACACATGTATATACTAACAGGTAAAATACACCCAATTTACATCCCACTTGCAATAAATTAATCTGTACAGATGATATCTGAATATAAATTAGCACTGATTCTTTAAAATTCTTGTCACATTTTGTAAAACGGTGTGTATTTTATGGAATTTTGATGAACATTTTGGTTTGCAGAAATTATATCAGTTATCATATTTGGTCTTCATACATTCTTACCCAGTATAGTTCGTCAACAAAGGTTTTGAAATTACAGTGCTCCAGCTAGGATTTTAGGGCAGAGGGGTGCCAGGTAGGGCACTTTCTGCGTGGTCATACAAGAATGAGGGCACCATGTGTCTTGCGATATGCTAAGCAACATGACATGTTAACAAAATATAATCCCATTCCATAATAAATGCCTCAAGACTAGAATACATATAAAACTACCAGTTACATATTGATAACTTTTTTAATTTTTGTCTGATTTTCATGAAATTTTCAGCAAACTGTAGGGTTTTATGTCTTGAGTTGAAATAAGGCAGAGGGCAGCTTCAAAAGGGCAGAGGGGTGGCAGGAGAGGGCAAGAGGGGCGACCCACCCCTCTATATAGGGCTAGCTGGAGCACTGAATTATGGACATGAACAAATGCATGCATGTTTAAGATTTATGTAAATACAATACAGTGGTCTATACAAATATTTCTTATTGAAAAACCATATGCACAAAGGCCAGAAAGATTTCTAGTACAATTTAAAATGTGTCATTCAAAATCATGTCGTAAAGTTTGCAATCAAATGTTTTCTTACAGGTTTATTGTAGCAGCCATATTGGACAAAAAATTGAACATTTTTTGGTGTTAATCGATTTCTGAATATCTTCTAATAAAGGCTATAGAAAACGGCAGAAGGTTTGCTTGAAATGCAGTTTGCATGTGAAATTAAAAGTTGATGTCAAAAAAGAAAACGGGCTACTCTTCCTTAAATGCAGAAAACAAGCTGACTGTCACTAATGACGTCATGTTTGCATATGTGCATAAGAAAATAAACATTCTGCTTTCAGTTTTGAACTTTTTTTTCTTTCTTTTTTATGATTTTAACCTGAACATACAAGGTTTTGTATACTTAGAATTTGTTAAGTATCAACTGGGCCTCCATAGAGATGTGCAAGTTTTCGCAAACTGCAATGTATGCATATCTGCTATACAGTTGTTTTATATACAGACATGACCAGGCTTTCATCCTATATTGAAATAAATGGTATATCTTTCTGATACTAGGGCTTGCAAAAATTGAGTACTGGAGTCCGAACTAAAGCATATACTATGGGTAGTCAATTCAAATGCCTAATTTCTCAATGGTATTTAAATATTGTTTCCTCATTTCTCACCCAAAGTAGTTTTTTTTTTTGTGGTCAAGCACCTCATATCTCAATGAAAGCATGATATTATGTTGTGGGTGTTCATATCAAGTGCCTCACTCTCAATGAAAGCATACGCTGTTGGTAGTCAGTTCAAGTGCCTAATTTCTCAATGAAAGCATACACTGTGGGTAGTCAATTCAAGTGCCTAATTTCTCAGCGAATGCATGTGTTGTGGGTATTCATTTCAAGTGCCTCATTTCTCAATGAAAACATACACTGTATGTACTCATGTCATATGCCTCATTTTGCAATGAAAGCCTATGCTGTGGGTAGTCAATTCAAGTGCCTAATTTCTCATTGAAGCATACTCTGTGGGCAATCAATTCATGCCTAATTTCTCAATGAAAACATGTTGTGGGTATTCATTTCAAGTGCCTCATTTCTCAATGAAAGCATACACTGTATGTATTAATCTCATGTGCTTCACTTCTTACCTCAATAAAAGAATATGTTATGGCTATTCATTTCAAGTGCCTAATTTCTTAATGAAAGCATATATTGTGTGTATTCATTTAAAGTGTCTCATTTCTCAGTGAAAGCTTATGTTGTGGGTATTCATTTCAAGTGCCTTATTTTGCAATGAAAGCATTTGTTGTAGGTAGTCATTTCAAGTGCCTCATTTCTCAATGAAAGCACATGTAGTGGGTATTCATTTCAAATGCCTAATTTCTCTATGAAAGTATATGTTGTGTGTATTCATTTCAAGTGCCTTATTTCACAATGAAAGCATATGTTGTAGATATTCATTTCAAGTGCCCCATTTCTCAATGAAAGCACATGTTATGGGTATTCATTTCAAAAGTCTCATTTCTCAATGAAAGCATATGTTATGGGTATTCATTTTAAGTGCCTCATTACTCAATGAAAGCATATTTTGTGGGTTTTCAATTCAAGTGCCTCATTTCTCAATGAAAGCATATGTTGTGGGCATTTATTTCAAGTGCCTAATTTCTCCGTAGAAGCATATGTTGTGGGTATTCAATTCAAGTGCCTCATTTCTTCGCAAAAGTTCATGTTGTGGGTAATGATTTTTAGTGCCTAATTTCTAAATGAAAGCATATGTTGTGGCTATTCATTTCAAGTGACTAATTTCTCAATAAAAGCATATGTTATGGGTATTCATTTCAAGTGCCTCATTTTTATATGAAAGCATATTATGTGTGTATTCAACTCAAATGCCTCATTGCTCACTGCTCACAAAATTCACTTGTTACATTTTTGTTTCAAAACTAATGAAACTATTCTTTCTGAACACAAATGTGATGTTCTTAAAATTACACAATTTACTGATGAAATATTTGCCCTCAAAATCTACCAAAAACATGCATTATATTACTGTATCTATGTAATGTGTAGCTCCCTGTTTCCCTTACAAGTATAGTGAAAATTGGATATAGGATATTGTTATGGGAATTGACAGAATATTGCAGTTATTGAATGAGCAATTTAATATAAACTGCAACCTTTTTTCAGTCTTTTAATCTGGTACTTTGAAGGTTCATAATTTTATGGGTTTTTTTTTACGACCAGTGGAGATCGATTTCTGGTCTCAGCTCTGTCATCAAAAGTCCAGAAATCCATTTGAAGTGTATTTCAAGTGAGAAGGAGTCATACCTACATTCCTGTGGTTCCAAAGGAAATTGTCCCATGGCTGACCATTATTTTGGCAAATACATCTCTAATATACCACAGATTGGCTCAATGATAGATGTACAGGAAATATTCTAGAAATTAAAACGCAAAAAAAAAATCTGACATTACGAAAACATGCCTGTTCAAATATAATGAAAATTTTACCACCAAAAAAATGAAAATTTTATCACCAAAAAAATGAAAAATTTTCATATGAAAAATTCTGACATTTTTCATATTTCTGCTCAAAACATAGATTGTTGGTACTCATTAGAACTGCCTCATTGAGGCAGTTCTAACGAGTACCCACAATCTGGCAGTTCTAACGAGTACCCACAATCTATGTTTTGCTCAAAACATAGATTGTTGGTACTCATTAGAACTGCTTCATTGAGGCAGTTCTAACGAGTACCCACAATCTATGTTTTAAGCAGAAATAAGAAAAATAATGAATACCCCTGTAAACCCCAGTTTTATTATATAAAAGTGGGGTTTTAGGGGGTCAAAATTATATAGGCGGATTTTTGTGATGGCTTAATACAAACAGAAAGAAAAAACAAAGAAATTTTCAAGGGAAGAAATTGCAAATGAAGACAAATCAGTTGCCTCTCTTTATGGAACTGGTTACTTCCCTTTGCTTCATTGTAGAGGAGAAGTGATAAATTGAGGTCACAGTCACTTTTATTTTGTTTAAATGTTTAGTATGTATATCATTCTTGCCTGTTAGCAAACATCTGCTACCATCAATGTCTACTTGCATTGCACAAGCAGATCATATCTCTAGATAGGTTGGGGGGTTTTTTTCAGCCAAAAAGTACTGATGTTTTTGTTATTTCTCTATAAAAACCATATGTTGAGGGCACTCATTAGAAGTGTCTCTGTGAGGCACTTCTAATGAGTACCTACAATATATGTTTTATACAGAAATAAAAAAAATAATACATAATACCCCCACTTGTCTAGAGCTATTGCAGATGAATACAATAAAAAATATTTTCCGGCACTACTTCATCACAAATCAATTGATTCCTCAACTATCCATACCAACAAGGAAAAACAAAAGAAGTCTTATTCCACTTTTAATTCCTAGCAAAGCTCTCAATACTCCACACAAACAAGAAAACTCTGAATATCACAGTCCACATTTTACTTGCTGAATAAAATCTCCCTCTAAAAAACTGTCACTGCATGAATAAGCATTGATAAGAAAGACACACCAGCTGGCAATGTAACTTTGTTAATTGAAATGTATCCAGAAAAACCTAACTTCTACCAACAACAAAACAACAAAGATGATTCTTGCATTGCAGTGCAAGGCAAAAAGTGTTGATATTTTTTGTATTTCTCCACAGAAACATAATTGTGGATACTCATTAAAAGTGCCTCGATGAGGCACTTCTAATGAGTACCCACAATTTAAGTTTTAGTGACAAAAGAAAAATATTGATCAGAATACTACTGTTATAAAGAGCCCTGCATGCTGTCCGGGTTGGACAGCGGCTTGTGACATAAGCTACCTTTTTTTCTGTCCATGTGTAGATATAATACATGGCTCAAGATAAGAGGAGTAATCAAGATAATTATTCTCCTTCTTTCTCCCTGAAAACATAAATTGTTGGTACTCACTGGAATTAGGTTGCTGAGGTGATAGCAATGGGTACTCAAAATGTATGTTTTTGTGGAGAATCAGGAACAATACGAATATTTTTTCATAGAAAAAAAAGTGTTTTATCTTGAACTATGATAATGTACATGCAAGAATGACAAGACAAGGAAACATCAAGCGAGATGTCTCCTTATATGTCAGATGAACAGGTTATGAGGTTGTAGATCAGGTAACAAACACCAAGTTCAAACATAATGCGTGTCAAGCGAAAACTGTCCCCGTATCCCATAATTCTGGTCGCATGAACCTAAAATGTTCAAACATGCACAAAATGAGCAGATTCAGATCACCTTGTGCATGTGCAATGTATCATCCTGGCCTTTACTCTCCGTTCATACATTCTGTAGTATCCAATAATTCTCTGTGGACAGTGAAGGCCCTGATCAGACTGCACAGATGCACAGGCTGATCTGGGCCTTTGCTGTCAGCATATGCCCAGAGGTTTTCGCATAACACAGCCCATATGCAAAACTCATAGAACCTGACCAGAGAGCAAAATTGTTTGCAAAGAACACAAAATCTGAATATCATATTTACCATATTTATTCAGACAGACAGGCCTGAGCAAACAATGTAGACCAACAGGGCAAGAGATAAGGGGAGTATCCATGTAAAATACCCCAATGTTTTGAGCAAATACTCAATTATTTTCAAAATCTTTGGTATTGATACCCAATTGATTTGACAAAGTACCCAATTACTACCAAATTCAAGGGTGAAAATTAAAATTTCAAGGACAGCAAAGCACCTGATTACTGTTTTATATTATGATTAATGCACATAATAGGTCTTCTTATTTTTCATATAACAAATACTATCATAATATTAAAAGGCTATAAAGAAATAACATGTTTTAAATACCTAAATCAGGCTTTTTTGTGCTCTTTCTTTCTGTTTTATAAGTTTTACCCAATTACTTTTCATTTCGGGGTATCTTTACTCAAACTGAAACATAATAATGTAGTTTTACCCAATTGACTAAATTTTGATGGGGTTAAATACCCAAATGCCCCCAAAATTATCTGTTGCTCTACCCAAGATGAGATGCCACAGAAAGTGGCATCTCATCAGGGTCTACACAATTTGCCAGCAATTTTCAGACAAGACTCAACATCGGTTAGTAAATACTACTTGTTCAAATTTTGTCTCCTGAGACAATTTGCATGAAATGTCTAAGCCTATTTTCTGGATAAAACTAGAAAAAATATTTCAAAATGTTAACTGCTGACATTTTACCCAGCATGATAAGCATTAAGGTGAATGGATATGTACCTCTCCAAAGATTATCTGACATGAAAAAAAAAGTAAAAAGTCTATTTGTTCATCGAACCTTCTCAAAATTAAAAATGCTAATCTAAAAAGGCTCAAAAACCAAAGGCTTTGCTTCTTTGGGTGGAGCAAATTCCTCAGTTTATAAGTAGCCAGTTCAAATATTCATCCTTGCTAGAGTGGCCTCCCTGTGAAAATGAAGCTCAGAGTTCACTCCCCTTGAGGTGTATAATTCATTCAAAGTTTTCATTTAAGTTTTATCTGATAAATCCTAAAATTTCATACACCAAAGTTTCTGACAAAATGGCATATTCAAACAGTAACGACTCAGATCAGATTGCTCCTGAAAGAGCAGTCTGATCAGGGTCTATACTATTTGCCATTCCACTATATAAGTACGGTAAATGTCCTAAAATTTCGAACACTTTATTCCATACTATTTTGGCCTAAATTTTGATTTTCATGCATCTGTTGCTGAAAATACTTAGTGGAATGTCAAACAGTGTAGACCCTGATCAGACTGCTCCTTTAAGAGCAGTCTGATCTGGGTCTGCATGTTTGCATAGGTCGTTTTATCAGACACTTTAGTGTTCGAAATTTTAGGACATTTACAGTACATGTATTTAAGGAACAATTGCATAAAAAGCAAAATATAGTCCAATAAGTATAGATCAAAATTTAAGGACATTAACTCTTTGCCTGCTCGGTGATTTTGCATGCTTCTTTGTCTGTGGATTTTTATTTTAATTAACTTTTTTCAAAAAGAAAAATACAATCAGACCATCAAACAGTCTGGATCAAGATCAGGCCTGACATTTTGTCCTGCCTTATCTGGGCCCAAACTGTTTGCAAAGATAAGCAGATGACACTAGCCGGGAAAGAGTTAGTAATATGCCAAAACAAAAGGTTCTCTTTGCTTCCACAATGTGCAAGTTTCTTCCAAGAGAATCTGATGGTGCAGCTACTTTTGTCAAGAGAATCTGACGGTGCAGCTATTTTTGTCAATATTTCAATATATGCCAAGGTCCTTTGATATATGACAGTTGTCATCTGTCATTTGCTACAATAATACTTTGCAAGCTGGATAAAAATTTCAGCACTGAAGCATTTGCGAATATTTTTTCTTGTTTCTGCCCAGAAAACAGAGTTTGACATTGAATGCAAATTGTCTAGGGGGCAATTTGAATGACAATTTTATTCTCTGCAAAAAAAAAAAGAAGGAAAAATATTAAGAATCTGTTGTCTGCAGAATTTGAGCAGAGAGCTCCAAAGGTTAAATATGACACTGAACTAAACCTACCATTTCTGCTTTGACGAAGTGTCTTGTAACAGCTATTTAACAGCTTATCACTGGGTAAAAATTTCAGAAGACAACATTTTAAAATATTTTTCTTAATTTTCCTAGAAGACAGGTCTTGACATTTCATGCAAAGGAGACAATTTATATGAAATGTCAAACCTGTTTTCTAGGAAATAAAAGAAAAATGTCAACAATTTGTTGTCTGCTGAATTAGCCCAGATAGTGGTAAATGGTAAAGGTTAACTGTCTTCTTTTTGTTTTGTTTCATAGAGCAATTACCATAATAACCCATATGTATAGGCTGACAGAGTAGAAACAGATTAGACACCCCAGAATGTGCCATTTGATCAAGGCCTACAATTTTTGCCACTAGTGTTGTGCCTATTGTTGCTGAACATCAAAAACTAATCATTCAGACCAACTTTGGTGATAATCGATTGTGATTTTCTCACTATCGATTGTAAAGGAAGCCATTTGGTCAAAAATGTCAAAGGATATATTGATGTGTTTCGGTTCATTAGCGGTCATTTTGCAAATTCAAAGGGAAGTAATTCAAACATAATTTTTGTCATTCAGCTCATCTCATATTGTACAAGGTTTGCCTACTGAATTTTTGTTTACCATGGCGACACAACATGCTAGATGGACGGAGCTTTTCACCGTTTGCTCATAAAACTAAATAATGTGCATGGGAATACTGTTGCTTTAGAAAAACAAAAGATGGGCCCAGCAACGATAAGTAATCTCGACATGACAGCTGTCATATGCACTTCCTGCAGAAAAAATGTACACCAACAAATGTAGTACCTCCCACCCACTCAGAATATACGACAACAAAACTTGCATTTGGAGGCATTAATAATTTGAAACAGAGCCACACAACTGCATCGTTATGCGATTGTTATTAACAATATGAAGACCTTCATCTATATCAAATGGTCCAGAGAATTTCAAGATAATTTCCACTTCAGAGTGAATCACTGAATGGCTTTACAGCTGCAACACTTTCTAAGACAGTTGATGGGTTTGGGGTAAATGGATTCACCTACAAGTTTTGCCATAATAAAAGGGTCATTTTTCATGACTTCTTGTGTGCTTTACTGCAAATCTGGCCCCTTCTGAAAAGGTACTACTCAAAGGGGAACAAACTTATAACAATTTTGCTGCAAATTTTATGACTAGGTATGATACCCTTATGTACTTCATGTTTCAGCTGCCTGTCAGTATCCCGACTACCATGCCTATCTTACCATCTGAGTCTCTGCCCACTAATTTTGCTGAGGAATTTTAAGTTTATTTGCCGCTCAGTTTAGCTGACACCAATAAGGTAATATCTGACAATGAAAATTAATGCTCTTTTCTGAACATGATGTCTTTAATTAGGTGGAAATCTTACGATGGAGGCTTTAAAGAGCACTAGTCTTACTAACATTTCTTGACCTAACAAATGGGATATCATCAATAATCAATCAGTTTTTCTTTTCCGATAATCGTGATTTTCATCTCTGATTCCCAACACTATTTGCCACTCATCCAGCAAATTTCAGACACATAAACAGGTGACAAATTGACTTACGGTATTCAACCTAATTACCGCACATACCCCTATATGCACAGTCAAGCAACTCCGTAGTCTTCAGATTACAGCCAGTGTACTTTTTGTCTACTTCTTTGTAAAGGCATATGTTGTGGGTACTCATTTGAATTGCATCGACAAGTTGTAAAGGCATATGTTGTGGGTACTCATTTGAATTGCATCAACTTGTTGATGCAATTCAAATGAGTACCCACAACATATGCCTTATAAAGAAAATCAGACAAAAAAAAATCGCATGATCATCATCAAATACGTCCTTTTCTGATTTTTTTAAATGTACCCTTAATAGGTAGATACATATTTTACCACAACTGATTGTTCCCAGTAATTTTAAAAAACCTAACGCACAGTGTGGTCGAATACGGTACTCACATCTTAACATTAGTATGGTATGGAGTTGTTAAGTTGTTCCAATATTAAGGGTAAATGCTGTAACCTTTCATCTTCTGACTTTAAAATATCAGTAGATAAAAAAAAAAACAGCTTTTTAATTTTCTTCTCTGTTTTTTTTTTTTTTAATAGGAAACCAGGGCTTAGCATTTCATTCATATTTTAAGAAGAAATTATCCTTATATTCTGTGAAAATAATAGAAGCTTTTTATTTTAACCTTTATCACTCTCTGGGTTAATTCGGCAGACATCTGCAAACTAATGATGTTTTTCTTATTTTTCCCATAAAAAAAGTTGGACATTTCAGACAATTTGTATGAATGTCAAAACCTATCATCTAGGGAAAAATATTTCAAAATTTTGTATGCTGTATTATTCATCCAGCATGCTAATTTTTTTCATCCAGCATGCTAAGGGTTAACGAGCTGTTATATGGCTGTCATATGGCTGCGCCTTGCTTAAACATGTCTTTGGGCATATGCGGACAGCAAAGACCCAGAATAGTCTGCACATCTGTGCAGTCTGATCAGGGCATTCACATTTCGCTAACAGAATCACTGATGACTGGAGAACAAATGTCTGGGCCCAGTTGTTCAACACTAACAATGTCGTTAGTTAATATGTAGTTAAAACTTTGATCATTAAATATGGCATACACTAAATATTTTTGCTGAAAAAATGTGAGTAGCTTTTGCATTTGCAAAAGCTACTCACATTTTTTCAGCAAAAACACCTGTGAATTAGATATTGTGCTTACAAGAACAGTTAACATTTTCACCACTAACAAGCTCATTAAGTTAACGATATTTTGAAGAACTGGGTCCTGGATGAGACTTTGCGCATATGCAGGATGATGTGAATCCTCACCATTTTGCATATGCTTGAAAGCACTTTTTAGCTTAACACAGCCCATATGGTGTTCTTATATTATTTGTACAAAAAACCTCAGCTGACACAGTGACCTCGTTATATCACTCAAACTTTTGACAAATTACATCACTTTGAAATTAGTTTTGGTAAATTTGCAGGTGTAAGCAGTATTTGTTGAATGAAAACAAAACACAACAAAAAAAAACAAAAAAAAACAACAAGCAAACAAAAAACAAGCAAACAAACAAAACAAGAGGACCACAGAAGTCCTGAATCACCCACCTGAGCACATAGGATATCAGTATCTTGGGGCAAAGGCAGAGAGCACCTAGGGCAAAATTTGTATATAGGGCAAAACAGTTTTCCCAACCTAAGATTAATTACCATTAAAAACTCACTAAAACTATGACTGAGCCTCAAAGTTTCCCTGGTTCTAGACAATACGATATATTGAAAATTTCACCACCAAAAACTGAAAGTTTTCAGATAAAAATTCTGATAGTTTTCATATTTCTGCTCAAAACATAGATTGTGGCTACTTGTTAGAACTGCCTCACTGAGGTGGTTCTAATGAGTACCCACAATCTATGTTTTTGAGCAGAAATAAGAAAAATAACGTATACCTCTGTAAACCCTAGTTTTACCATATAAAAGTGGGGTTTTACGAGGTCAAAATTATACAGGTATGTTTTCGTGATGAGAAAGTTTTCATATGGTTTTGAGCATCTACGGGAATGAATTCCATCTTCGTCAATGGAGCCTGTTTTAGCTAACTCTCAATCCCACTTTGATACAAGAATCCATAAAACTTTGTGAAAATTGGTTCAGTGGTTTCAGAGAAGTTTTTCAAAGACTTCATGATTTTATACATGCATATTGCTTAGAGGAAGTATGGAAAATGGGGCCACTATATCATAACTACAGAAGTTGTGAGACAAACCCTCCTCACTGTCCACTAACCGAATCTACACTGCAAGGTAACAAGAACTTTGGAATTATTATTTTTCTTTGTTTCACCAAAAAAACAAAACAAAAAAAACAAAAAAAAAACATGTTATGGGTACTCATTGCCACAGCAGATCTTTGATGACTACTTGCATTAAGTTGTCAAGCAGAAAGAAGAAAACAAAATATTTTTCATATGCACATATTATACCATAGTCTTGTTTGTTTGTGTTGAGGTTTTACGGCCCAGTCAACCCAATGGGGTCATGACGAGCGCGGTCAGTTTACCTAACCACACGTTTACTGGGCAGGCTTAGTCCTCTAAGTGGTTAACCAGTACTGTGCACATTCTTTCGCCAGAAACTGACAACTGCCCTTCTTGAATCAGCGGAAGGGAGAGAATGACCGTAGAAAATACTTCATGATCAATCTCCATGAAAGAATGTTGCCGACCTTGGCGGGGGTTGAACCCGTGACCTCCTGGTCTCAAGTTGGACAGCGCATCCAACTGAGCCCTAAATATTGGGACACCTTATCACATTTCCATACTTGTCTTAAAATTTGAACAAATCCATTTTCTCTGCTTGAAGTGTCTAAAAACCTCTGGCTTGAGTTGCAAACAGGTGAACCCTTGCCCTGCTGAACCTGGATATTCTCCACCTTTGCAAACAATGTAGATCCAGATCATTTGGCTTCTGAAGAAGCCAAATGATCTGGATCTGCACTGTTTGCCATTCAGTATGTGAATATGTATCAACAACCTGGATTAAGTAAACCGATTGGCTGAAAAATAGAAGTGGGTGTGGCATCTTAATTTATTCAGCAGGACAAGGGTAAATGCTTATCAGCTGCTGCATTCTGTGGCATGTCATCACGAAAACATGCCTATATAATTTTGACTCCCTTAAACCCCACTTTCATATAGTAAAACTGGGGTTTACAGGGGTATACATTGTTTTTCTTATTTCTGCTTAAACATAGATTGTGGGTACTCATTAGAACCACCTTGGCGAGGCGGTTCTAATGGGTACCCACAATCGATGTTTTGAGCAGAAATATGAAAAATATCAAAAAAATTTATCTGAAAATTTTCATTTTTTGGGTGGTAAAACTTTCAATATATTTGAATCCGCTTGTTTTCTTAATGGATCCTCAGGCCTGTCTGCCCCAAATACTTAGCTGCAGATTGTTTTTAACCCTTGTCATGCTGAATAAATTAAGATGCCACACCCACTTCTACTTTTCAGCCAATCATATTACTTGATTCAGGTTGTTGATATAAATTCACATACTGAACAATAAACAGTGCAGATCCAGATCAGTTGGCTTCTGAAGATCTACACTGATCTGGATCTACACTGTTTTAAAAGGCAGGGCATATCCGGGTTTGGCAGGACTAGAGTTAACAAAATTGTAGATGAAAATCTATATTGAGTTATTACTTGGAAGTACTGCATCACTAAAACTACATGGTAATGTGAGAAAATGTACCCTCTGACAAGGGTGCCCACATCACAAAAACACGCATATATAATTTTGTCCTCCTTAAGCCCCATTTTTATATAGTAAAACTTGTATTTACAGCGGTATACATTGTTTTCTTATTTCTGCTCAAAACACAGATTTTGGGTGCTCGTTAGAACTGCCTCACCGAGTACCCACAATCTACGTTTTGAGCAGAAATATGAAAAATATCAGAGTTTTTATCTGAAAATTTTCATTTTTTGGAGGTGAAATTTTCTGTATATTTGAATAGGCATGTTTTCGTAATGAACCAAGACTCAAATCTGCCTGAGCATCTGCGCAGATTGGTCAGTCTTTGTTGTCCATATGAAGAAATTTGCATTCTTTGTTTGGAAATAGGGTTAACTATTGCATGCCAAAATGACTACTGCAATACTATTACTATTGCAGGTTCCTATTGCAATACTATTGCCATAACTATTGGGAACATTATTTGGTTAGAAAAGACCCAAGATTTCCATAAAGCTTTAGTTTAGATAACATCCAGCGTTGAAATTCTATTTGAAAGCCACAGTATTGCTGTAATATTTGATGAACTGAGTACATACTGACACCAAAAGTGTTGAATATTTTAGAGTTCTGGTAAGCAAATTCTATTACATTCCTCATTATGGTTATAATATGCAGATATTTTCTATTTATAGACCCTTTGATTTCTATTTATATATCTAATATTTCTATCTTTAGAACTATTGAAACTATTGCAATAGTGAAAATACTACTGCCGATACTATTACTATTGCCACTTTACTATCACAAACTATCACAAACTATCACGATATATTTTTTTTTTTTTTTTTGATTTGGGTTTTACGGCCCTTTCAAGAATATTTCACTTATATCTAGCCAATTGTCCATCAAAGGTGGGCAAAAACTGGAGAAAACTGGAGAACCCAGGGAAAACCACCTGACCATCCATACGCAGACTTTGGCTTTCCCACATGTGACCCGAACTTGGCTTTCCCACATGTGACCCGAGCGAGGCTTGAATCACAGCAGTGAGAAACCTACTGGATTAAGAGTCCTATCCACTAGGCTAAGGGGGCCCACTACTATCATGATAGCACTATTGCCAAGGTCATTTTTGCGACGCATCTTGTTACATCCCTACTTCCAAAATGATCCCAGTGAAGTTTCTCATCAGACTGTGCAGATGTGCAGGCTGATCTGAATCTTTGCTTGGTGCACATGTTTTCTGATGTTGTGGCTCAAACTGTTCTATAAGCAGGCAGAAAAAAAAGCAAACACAATACACTAGACTACATAAGACTGTTATCTGGAGTAAAGCATGTCTGATGGCAGGAAGGGTAAAATCTCTGTATGTGGTAGACATAAATCATAACAGAATCAGCATCCATCTCTCTGAATCATGTATGCTCTACAAAATATTCCAATGGGGAAGGAAGACAAAAAAAAAAAGAGAACACCACCCACATATTATGAAAATACGCCCCTTCAAATATATTGAAAATTTTACAACCAAAAAAGGAAAATTTTCAGATAAAAATTCTGCTCAAAACATAGATTGTGGGTACTTGTTAGAACCACCTCAATGAGGCAGTTCTAATGAGTACTCACAATCTATGTTTTTCAGCAAACTAAACCCCAGTTTTACTATATAAAAGTGGAGTTCAAGGGGGTCAACATTATATAGGTGTGTTTTCGTGATGATTTCTTCTGTTTCACATAGGAAACATACTAGCTATGATGATCCCAATGAAAAGCCATAATATTTGAGTTTGTGAAGATACCAGGGAAAAAAACAAACACTGAGGAGGATGTAACTATCTTGAGCACTTGGCTAATGAGTTGAAAAGGTAAAAATTACAGTAAAAACTCGGCATTATAATTCCCTAGGAAACTCCAGGCTAGATGTTTTTGTTCCGGATGTACCAGAAGCTGGTAAATTTCTTATTTCTAGATGAAAACAGAGTTTGTTTGTACTTATGAGACTACCTTATCGGAATACAGTATTTATCATAAGTATTTGGACAGCGCAACGAGTGTATAATCTGATCAGATGACATAGAACATAGCCATCTGATCAGGGTCTACACTTATTGTCACTCATCTAGCAGTTTTAGACACATTAACCCTTGTCCTGATGAATAAATTAAGGTGCCACGCCCACTTCTAATTTTCAGCCAATCAGATTACTTAATCTGGATTGTTGCTATGAATTCATATACTTAATGGCAAACAGTGCAGATCCAGATCAGTTGGCTACTTCAGAAGCCAACTGATCTGGATCTACACTATTTGCAAAGGCAGTGTATATCCGGGTTCAGCAGGACAAGGGTTAACAGGTAGCAAACAGACCTGTTGAAATTTAAGGATAAGTCTGGTGAGAAATTAAGGTGTCGGAATATTAAGAGTTAATATGGTAGTTCAGTCAGGCCTGGAGAAAAAAGAATAACAATCTAAATATAACAGAACCTAAGTTTCCTCACAGTATATATTGGAAGATTCTCATTTCTTTTTTAGTTAAATCAGGCTATGTGACATAGATATTCCTAAGAAAAATCTAAAGACACCGCATTCTGTGCCATCTGATCTGGGTCTGCACTGTTTAAAGGTCTCCAGACTGCAATGGGTTAAGGCCTAGTAATTGGTGATAATTTTTTGGATAATTTTCTCCAGTTCTCCATAAAAACATGTTGTCAAGACTCCTCAGAAGGGTCTCTCACCATGAGCTTCTGACGAATACCACAACATATGTTTTTATGGAGAAATAAGAACAAATTATCCTAGAATTATCACCAAATATACTCCTTAACAAACCCTCTGATATGTTCCCCTTATCTGGAGCTTGACTTCAGCAGGAACTACCTGTTGAAGATAAGAACTGTCCTAATTATCTTTAACTCTTCAAGAACTACTCAAAATTGTAGCAGGCCTTAATTCTTTCTAAAATATTTATCTTTTTTATTTTTTGAAGAATATAAAGCTTTATATTAGAGACATTTAATACCATATTTACACCAAATATTCTGACAGCCAAACCTGAGCAAACAGAATAAATCTAGATCAACTTATCAGATTCTACACTGCCTGGCACTGGAGCTCTACTAAAAGTCCATCAGTTTTATTTTAACAGCCAAAGCTATGTAACAACTTTCTGTACATGAAAATGATAAGAATCTATCCAAGAGAAAGTTGAAAGCTATCCAAGAACTATTTCAACAGCATATTAACCCTTGTCCTGCTGAACCTGGATATACCCTGCCTTTGCAAACAGTGTAGGTCCAGATCAGTTGGCTTCTGAAGAAGCCAACTGATCTGGATCTGCACTGTTTGCCATTATGTATGTAAATTTATAGCAACAACCAAGATCAAGCAATCTGATTGGCTGAAAATTAGAAATGGGTGTGGCATCTTAGTTTATTCAGCATGACAAGGGTTAAACTGTCTGCCTACAATATATATCCTAAATATCTGGACATTGACTCTATTGGGGTTTAATGACACATCAACCCTTGTAGGTCATTTTGTGTCATCTCTCAGAGAAAGGGAGAAGAAATATAGAAGAGATAGTAGAGGAGATGAATGAGAGGGAAGGGGAGAAAGAGGAAAATGAATGAAAGTGAAGAAGCAGAAGAAATAAAAACATTCCCCCTCTACCCTTACCTGCTGCAAGAACAGCAGGCCTTGCCCAACTGTAAGCCAATATCAGTTGGACGCCCCGGTGACGAAATATCTGGACAATGTAACCCCTTATCATATTAATGTCTGAAAGTTTGAATAGGGCGTGTCAATAAATAACCAGCCTATCCCATTTCCAATGGACTGAGATGGTCACGATTTTCATGCTTTGTTTCAATATATGTTTTATACATGGGTACAAAATTGCACACGTATCGAGTCATTCTTTAATAAGATATTGAATGTCAAACATGGCTAGTGATGCAAAGGCATGCTTTTCATCTAAAGTTGAGTACCGTGCTTTAATATGGTACCTGTATTTAAAAGGAAAACAGGCAAGGAAATACAGGGCGAGTCAGCTGATGTTTATGGGTCTTCTGCACCATCTTATGCTCAGGTTAAATTCTGGGTAGGGGAATTCAAACGCTGTAGAACATCTTTAGAAGATTAAGCCAGGTCTGAATGCCCACTGGATGCCACCGACCCATAAATGTGTAAGAATGTTCGGGATCTGGTATACTCTGATAGGCGAATTCAGGTGGAAGAAATAGCGCAGGCATTAGGCATTTCACATGGTAGCGTTTCAACAATCTTACATGGTTGTTTAGGTATGCGCAAGCTAACAACCCGTTGGGTCCCCAAATTCCTTAGCGATGAGCAAATGACAACCAGAGCAACAGTATGCAGCGCCTTGCCTTGTTGAAGCGTTTTAGGTCAAAAGATGATTTTCTTGTGCATCTGGTGACTGTAGATGAGACTTGGGTTCATTTTTATGAGCCAGAGAATAAAGCTCAGTCGTCAGTAGGTAGGGCCTGGGTCCCCGAGGCCAAAGAAGTTCAAGACGTAACCATCTGCTGGCAAGGTGATGGCCACAGTATTTTGGGATACAAAAGGCGATATCATGTTGGACTTTTTACCCAAGAGAAGTACAATAACTGGAGTGTACTATGCAAACTTGTTAGACCAGCTGAGAACCGCCATCCATGAAAAACGCCGAGGTAAACTCTCTAAAGGTGTTTTGCGGCAACAGGACAACGCGAGAGTCCACACTTGCAAAGTTGCAATGGATGCTGTAGAGCGAAACGGGTATGAATTAATACCACATCCTGCCTATTCACCTGACCTAGCTCCTAGTAACTTCTTCCTATTCCCAAACTTGAAAAAGGATATCCGTGGACTTCATTTCTGGTCTGATGAAGAAGTCGTGACAGCAGTTGAGGAGTGGGTCAATGGAAAGGACCCTGGGCTGATGGCACTTGAACACCGTTGGTCTAAGTGCTTCAAACTAGAGGGCAATTACATTGAAAAAGAAGAGGTGGATCTCAACCAGAAATAAGTTAGGCTGCTTACTTACTGACTCACCCTCGTACCTTATTCACCCTAATTTCCGCACTGTGTGCTTCGGTTTTTCAAAATTGGAAAATGATAGCCACCTCCAACGTCTGCAGCGGAATGACAGGGCAATGATCAGACAGATCTGCAATGTCAAGCTGCAAGACATTGTCACCACCAGGTTCAATGAGCTATTGAGGATCTGGACCTCATTCTGAAGGAGAAGGCTCCGCTGGTATTGACATGTCGAAATCTCCAATGGTGCAGTCGACAGCCTTTGACATACAGGCTGATGGTAAGCTTGGGCCTGGGAGGCCCAAGATGGCATGGAAGCAGCTGATTGAGAGGGAATGCAGAGAGGGGAAGCTCTCTGCTATCCCTTCATGAGAGACATACCTGGAGGTCTGGTGTGAGATCTGCCATGCGTGCAGCAAGCTAGCTACCTGGCAGGGGACCCACTGATGTGGATGTTGACCCTGTACCTACACGTTAATCAAAAATCCGATGATGATGATGATGATGATGATGATTATGATGATCATGATAATTGGAAAAACTTAAAAAATATCCTCCTAAATTTATATGGACTTTGAAGAAAGATCGGCAGAGGACTTCATGAGAGGCATATTTAATGATGCTTATGCAGTAATTTTTTCTGATTTTCTCTATAAAAGCATATGTTGTGGGTACTGATTTGAATTGCCTCAACTTGTTGAGGGAATTCAAATGAGTACCCACAACATAATTATGCTTTTATAAATAAATGAAGAAGTAGATCACTGGCTGTAATCTGAACACTACAAAATTGCATGACTGTGCGCTTGTAGGGGTATGTGCCGTAATTAGGTCTAATACAATGTCATTTATTTGGCTAACAAGAGCTCTGCTGAGAGGGGCATATATGCCCATAGCGGTTTTCAGTAGTAAATGATACAATACATTGAACAGGGGTTTGTCCATAACAGGAATATTTGCATCATATTAGCAAAGGTCCTGTATAGCTTCCCTGTGAGTCCAAGCAAAATAAGGCCTGTTGTCTCTGACAAGTGGGCTAACTTGGCTTTGTGCTTGTTAGTAAGTAAACGTTCATAAAAAAATCAAGGAAGAATATCAGTAGCTGCATATTGCTTCTTGGTAAAGAATTGTAACTTCACTCTTTCCATAACTGCTGACAAATTTAACCCTTGTCCTACTATGAACCCGGATATACCCTGCCTTTGCAAACAGTATAGATCCAGATCAGTTGGCTTCTGCAGAAGCCAACTGATCTGGATCTGCACTGTTTGCTGTTAAGTATGTGAATTTGTAGCAACGATTCGGATTAAGTAATCTGATTGGCTGGAAATTAGAAGTGGGTGTGGCATCTTAATTTATTCAGCATGACAAGGGTTAAAGGTCAAAGAAAATCCTTGTGAAGGAGATATGGAGTGAACAAGAATTCACTATATGAATAGACAAAGGGGCATGATTAGGTCAAAACTGGAAGAAAGATTCCCATTCCTTTTTTCTGCAAATTGTCTAATAATGCTTGATCTTTGCACAAACTTTCATGAGAAATCATTGAAGTTAACAAGCGGAAACATAACACAACCTTTGAACTCTGACCTTGAATTGTGACCTTGATCTTCATCAAACACGGTTCAATTATGAGTTCTGCACATTACATTCATCACCAAAACATGCCTATATAATTTTGACCCCCTTAAACCCCACTTTTATATAGTAAAACTGGGGTTTACAGGGGTATACATTATTTTTCCTAATTTGCTAAAACAACATAGATTGTGGGTACTCGTTAGAACTGCCTTGCCGAGGCGGTTCTAACGAGTACCCACAATCTATGTTTTGAGCAGGAATAGGAAAAATATCAGATTTTTTAATCTGAAAATTTTCCATTTTTTTTGTTGTAAAATTTTCAATATATTTGAATAGGCGTGTTTTCTCAATGGTTATGGTGAACATTTGACCAAAGTTTCACAAAAATCCTTCAATCCATAAAGGAGAGATGGAGAAAGACATGAAAAGTTAATACACAGACAGACAGATCAGAAGACAGACAGATGAACAGACAACTTCAGGACCTAATACAACCCGTCTTTGACAAGTGTATAATAAATCCTTCAATGGGTGAAGGTGATATGGAGCGGACACAACCTCACTATATGAAACAAGCAAATGGGCATAATTATATCAAAACTGAAAGCAGAGTTCTTTTCTTTGCACTTCAATGATCATGCGTTATATTTGTAGAGAGTTTCATGAAGAAATCTCGCACACTTTTAGTTATAGAGCAGACACTAAATATTGCCTGAAATTAACAAAGGGGCATAATTACATCAGAACTGTGTGTAGGGTTATGGTTCTTTTTCTCTGCCTATCGTCTGATCATGCCTTATATCTGTATGAAGTTTCATAAAGAAATCTTTAACAGTTTTAAAGTTATAGAGCTGACATGGGGACACAATCTCACTATATGAAATAAACAAAAGGGGATAATGAACTGAATTTTGGGATATGGTTCCATTTCTCTACATATCCTTATATTTGTACAAAGTTTCATGAAGAAATCATAAATGGTTTAAAAGCTATACAGCAGACACAACATCACTTTATGAAATAAACAAAGGGGCATAATGATGTCAAAACTGAAAGTAGGGTTACGGTTCTTTTTCTCTGCATATCACCTGATCACGCCTTATATTTGTGCAAAGGTTCATGAAGAAATCTTAAACTGTGTTCAAGTTATAGAGAGGACATGAAATTTTGTTTGAAATAAACAAAGGGGCAAAATTATGTCAGAACTGAAAGTAGGGTTACAGTTCATTTTCTCTGTACATCATCTTATAATTATCATGCCATATATTTGAAAATTTTCATGCAGAAATCTTAAATGGTTTTAAAGTTATAGAGGGTACAGGAAATACTGCCATTGGAACTTCGACCTTGAAGTGTGACCTTGGCCTTCATTGGACAAGACTGATTGTTCTGCACATCATCTTGGTGTAGCGAACATTTGACCAAAGTTTGAAAAAATCCTTCCATCAATAATGGAGATATGGAGCAGACAAGAAAAGTTAATGGGCAGACAGACTGACAGACGGATGGTTTGTGTTGAGGTTTTATGGCCCAGTCAACCCATTAGGCCTCGGTGGCTCAGTTGGATGCGCCATCCGACTGGAGACCAGGAGGTCACGGGTTCAACCCCCGCCGAGGTCGGCAACATTCTTTCGTGGAGATTGATCATGAAATATTTTCTACGGTCATTCCCTCCCTTCCGCTGATTCAAGAAGGGCAGTTGTCAGTTGCTGGTGAAAGAATGTGCACAATACTGGTTAACCGCTTAGAGGACTAAGCCTGCCCAGTAAACGTGTGGTTAGGTAAACTGACCGCGCTCAACATGACCCCACTGGGTTGACTGGGCCGTAAAACCTCAACACAAACAAATCGACCCATTAGGGTCATGTCAAGATGGTCAGCTTACCTAACTACACTATTTTCCTGGGCAGGTTTAGTCCTCTTAGTGGTTAACCAGTACTTTTGCACATTCTTTCGCCAGAAACTGACAACTGCCCTTCTTGAATCAGCCGAAAGAAGGGAATGACATTTTATGATCAATCTCCATGAAAGAATGTTGCCAGACTCAGCAGGGATCTTATCCGCAACTCCAGATCACCAGCTGGTTGTGCATCAGACCGATCCATCCAGGCCAATTAAGGATATACTACAACTTGTCTTTTGACTGGCGTATAAAAACTGCAGGATGAGTTGCAAAAAGTGTAGACCAAGATTAGATGATCTTGGTATATACTGTTTGCTGAGGTCTGTCTGTCTGTCTGAATACTTCAATCTCAGTTCATGCTAACATTCTGAATGGCACAGCTCTGGATAAGGTTCCTTTTTTTCTCCAAACCAAAAAATGTTAACCCTTAAACTGCCAGTCGCAACAATTGTCGTCTGCTTTGTCGTCTGCTTGTGATTTTAAAAATCATTTTTGCAAATAGTGTGGACCCAGATCAGACTGCTCCTCTAGGAGCAGTCTGATCAGGTGAGCAGTCTGATTAGGTTCCACACTGTTTGCCTGTATGTAAAAATAGGTTTGAAAAGTCAGCAAGAATATTCAGCAGATGACATAAACAGACGACATTTTCAGATTCAGGTTTTCTTGGCATTTTAAGGGTTAATTAATATTCTTCTTACTTAATTATACATGCAAACATATGTTATTGTACTCATTAGAAGCAAGGGCCAACTTGGTACATACCTAGATCTCTAGAAAACAGTTTTTCTGATAGGGGATGGAATGTACTTTCAAACAAACAAAATCTATATTATATGTCTTTATATTCAAGGTCAATCAGTGTAGTTAATAACTGAAATCACAATGAAATGCATCATTTGCTACTTGTCTACACTGTAGATCCAATATATCGCGGTGCTTGGGGTCCAAGTTCCGCTACCGCGATATATCCGGATCGCGATATAAGCTGGGGTGGTAGTTTGCTGAGACGCCGCTAATCAATCAACACCAAACGGCTGTCAGTAAAGCTATCGGCCACATTACATCAGTATAGTAGGTTTAGAATTACTCAATGGCAGTATTTACACTGGGAGATTATGTCTACCAATTAACTTTAATCGAGACTAGCTGATAAACGACGTTTAAAATCATTTGTTCGCGGAAATGTCAAGCGAGGACGCCATTTTGGATGAAGGGGGGCAACTCGCATATCCTAAGGATAGAATAGAATAGAATATCATGGACTTTTGCTGAGGCAATTCGGGTTGCTTCCCTTCGCTTCTTTCGTCTTTTTAATTCTTTCATACTTTATTTATTTTTATTTGTTAAATTATTACTTGCTGGGAAAGTGTAAAGTGGGAGGGCTACGAACTGGGTGTTTAGGACAGATAGGCAACATCATAAGGCTACTCTTTTCTTATTATTTGTTGGTCCTGAAAAGGACCGTTTTCGTCTGCGGCGCGTGGACATCGTTAATTGATTGAGCACTGAGAACATGTACTCAATTATGACACTGATTATGACAAGTGCGGCGATTAATATTAATTGATTGCCAATTATTATCAATCTGTGTACTGATTGACACTAATTGGATTGTTTGGTCATAATGCGTGACGCGATTTCACGTTTGGATATGCGCGAAAAATCAATACCGCAACGAATTACAGTCATTTTTTTTTTTTTTTTTTTTTTTTCAAATTAAGTAAAAAAAACATTTACTTATTTTTTTTTTTTTATGGTCATGGTAAATTTGGGGTCCACGGACGATTCGCGATATACTGGATATCGCGAAATAACGGACCGCGATGTATTGGATCTCCAGTGTATTTTCTTTTGGTCTCACCCTATCAGATCTAACAGGATCTTGTGCCAATCATGTGGACTCTCTGTGATAAATCAAATGCATACAACTGAGAGATGAATTAACCTATTTAAGCCTAGCATCCCATAATGGGGAAATTGGAAAATAGTGTAGACCTAGATCAGATGCCCTAGAATGCGGCATCTGATCAGGGTCTACACTGTTTGCATTAAGTTCAGAAATTTCTACAAAATATGATAATAATGCAAACCTAATCTTATTATGACCTTGATAAAAAAAAATAATAATAACAAGGCAGTCTGAAGGACAGCTATATCCCCTGCCACAGAATGACAATATTGTGGCCTCAAAATTTAAGGCTCAAACTGGTGGCCTTCAATTGTGCCTTGACCTTGGGTCTGCATTGTTGAGTTATGGGTTCTGCACATCATCTAACTAAGGCGAACATTTGACCCAAATTTAATAAATATCTTTCAAAGGGTTCAGGAGATATGAAGTGAACATGAAATTCAAGGTTCAAACTCATGACCTTTAACTGTGACCTTGACCTTGAGTCGGCATGCCTGAGTTATGCACATTGCCTAACTAAGGCAAACATTTGACCGAAGTTTCATGAAAATCTTTCAAAGGGTTCAGGAGATATAGAGCGAACAAGAAAGAGACGGATGACCTTCAATTGTGACCTTGACCTTGAGTCTGCATCGTTGAGTGATAGGTTCTACACATCATCTCACTAAGGCGAACATTTGACCCAAATTTAACAAGGCAGTCTGAACGGCAATGGAACGGCCGCAAAATTCAAGGCTCAAACTGGTGACCTTCAATGGTGACCTTGATCTTGAGTCAGCATAGCTGAGTTATGGGTTCTGCACATCATCTCACTGAGGCAAACATTTTAACAATGTTTAAAGAAAATGCTTCAAGGGGTAAAGGAGATATGGAGCCGACACCAAATTCAAGGCTCAAACTCGTGACCTTCAACTGTGACTTTGACCTTAAGTACGCAGGGCTGAGTTATTGGTTCTGCACATTGTCCCACTGAGGTGAATATTTGACCAAAGTTTAGAGAAAATCCTCCCACGGGTAAAGGAGATATAGAGCGGACACAAATTCAATGCTCAAACCTGTGACCTTGAACTGTGACCTTGTGAGTCTGCATGGTTGAGCTATGGGTTCTGCACATCATTTCACTGAGGCAAACATTTGACCAAACTTAAAAGAAAATCCTTCCAGGGGTAAAGGAGATATCGAGTGGACACGAAATTCAGGGCTCAAAATCGCGACCTTGAACTGTGACCTTGTCCTTGAGTCCCAATGGCTGAGTTATTGGTTCTGCACATCGTCGCACAGGTGAACATTTGACCAAAGTTTAGAGAGAAAATCCTCCCAGGAGTAAAGGAGATACAGAGCGGACATGAAATTCAAGGCTCAAACCCATGATCTTGAACTGTGACCTTGACCTTGAGTTGGCATGGTTGAGTTATTGATTCTGTACATCGTCTCACTAAGGTGAACATTTGACCAAAGTTTAAAGAAAATCCTTCCACTGGTATAGGAGATACAGAGCGGACACGAAATTCAAGGCTCAAACCTGTGACCTTGAACTGTGACCTTGACCTTGTGTCAGCATGGTTGAGTTACGAGTTCTGCACATCGTCTCACTGAGGCAAACATATGACCAAAGTTTAAGGAAAATCCTTCCAGGGGTACAGGAGATATTGTGTGGACACGAAATTCAAGGCTCAAACCCATGACCTTGACCTGTGACCTTGACCTTGAGTTGGCATGGTTGACTTATGGGTTCTGCACATTGACTCACTGAGGCAAACATTTGACCAAAGTTTAATGAAAATCTTTCAAAGGGTTCAGGAGATATGGAGCGGACAAGAAAGTGTTATGGAAGGACAGACGGATGGACAGATGGACAGACAAATGGACAGACGGACAGACAGACAGATGGACAGGCGAAGGCCATTTCTATAATCCCCAATCTGCTTCGCTGAGGGGGATTAATAATCAGCAGTCAAAGGGTGAAACTAGACTGAACATTATTGAGATCTGGTAGTGTGGAAATTGTTTCACTGTTGACCCAAAATTGCAGCACTTTTTTTTATTTTTCAAAGAAAATAAGTCTTGACACTTCATGTAAATCATCTGCTTAATTCACATGAAATGTCAAGATTTATTTTCTCTGAAAAATAAAAAAGAGAATAGAATATTGTCAGCTGCAAATATTGCTTGGCGCTTCATGGGTTACCTGCCCCTGTATACAAAAAGCTAATCAGTCATTCTGATAAGTGCTGTCACAGATAGGGAAACATGATTATTATGTATGTCCCTGGCACTGCAATATTTATGAAAAATCAATTCACTGAAAGCAGGTCTATCAGCTAGTTTCTATTGGACACACACTGGTTCAATGACTTTTCAACAAGTAAAAGCTTTTTATGAAAGTCTGGTCATTCAAAGTGATACCATTTCATACATATTATATTCCAGAGCTCCAGTTAAGCTTAAGGTAGTACCATGGGCACTGTTTTGATTAATTTCTTTTTTTCTAATTTTGAACAAAAAATATCTTATGGCCAAGGTACTCGCTGGAATCACCTCACTGAGGCAATTCCAGCGAGTACCTGCAAGATGTGTTTTAATGTAAAATTCAAAAAGCATATTTTCTGATTAATCCCTTATCTAGAGCAATGCAATTCCATAAAAAAAAAGATCAATCACTATGGAGTCAAATCAATCAGATAGTCTTCACAAGTAGGTAGTACAGCAGACCTCCAGATAAAATGCTTTTTCATCATTTTTTTTTGGATGAAGTTGTATTAAGATCACAGTGGACTTTATGACTGAACCAGAAATTTGTTTGTAAAACACTATGCCCCCAAATATATGCTTGTCAATACAGAGAGCCAAAGTTGAAAAGGGCCATAACTCTGACAAAAGTAATCTAAAGTTCAACAAAATTTAATGAAATGAGTTGTATTATAATGTGATTTGTCCCATTGAGAAACAGAAGCTAATTAAGGAGCTGTCTTATCACAGGAGTTGTCCTGTTTGGAAACTGGCACTGACTAATAAGTTGTATTATCATGCAAAGGGCCTAAACTATGGATAAAAAAGGTGACATGTTTTAGAAATGTAATCAGGCAATCTACTAATCATCCCCTATCAGCTGACCAACTTTCTTGCTCCTACCTCAAGCAGTTCCCCAGATATCTTGCTGACAAGTTTAAAATGTCCAATTTTTCAAAGGGCCATAGCTCAAGTAAAATAAGATGATACTCTTTTAAAATTTAACCAGGTAATCTACTTATCATTCCCTATCAGCTGACTAAGTTTTAAGCCTCTAGCTCAAATAGTTTCAGAGATATCTTGCTAACCAAGTTTAACAGGCCAAAATTTTCTTAGAGGGCCACAACTCTAGAACAAGGGCTCTGCCAAGCAGGGCATTATACGCCCATGGCAAGTAATAAGATATAGCACATAAACTGGCTCCTGTATAATTCAGTGCTCCGGATATAAACTGTAAGTGGAATTACAAAAAAAAAATTAAAAAATTTTCATTTGGTGAACTGTAACCTAAGGGTCCAAGCTGGCCCAGAAATTAAGGGAGAAGTTACTGCTCCCTCCTGGGAAAAGTGGGAGAAGTTTGCTGTGTCTAGGGAGAAGTGCTTTCGGATCGGATGTAAACTGTAGGAGGATATAGCCAGAAATGAAAAATTAATAGAAATTTCCCAACAGGTATAACTCTGCTAATATTTGGTGGATTGTAGCCTTGAAATAATATGCGCTGCTCCACATCATGGTCTAACTACAAATCAAGTTTCAGCTTGATCAGATGTAAACTGTAGGAGGAGTTAGCTGGAAACGAAAAGTTTACAGAAATTTTCAAAGGGGCATAACTCTGCTAATATTGGGTGGACTGTAACCTCACAACAATATGCGCTGCTCCACATCATAATCTAACTATAAATGAGTTTCAGATTGATCAGATGTAAAATGTTGGAGGAGTTAAGCAGAAATGAAAAGTTTACAGAAATTTTCAAAGGGGCATAACTCTGCAAATATTTGGTAAACTGTAACCCCAAAATAATATGCACTGCTCCACATCATGGTCTAATTATAAATGAAGTTTCAGCTTTGTTTGTTTGTGCTGAGGTTTTACGGCCCAGTCAACCCAAAGGGGTCATGTCGAGCCTGGTCAGTTTACCTAACCACACGTTTACTGGGCAGGCTTAGTCCTCTAAGCGGTTAACCAGTATTGTGCACATTCTTTCGCCAGAAACTGACAACTGCCCTTCTTGTATCAGCAGAAGTGAGAGAATGACCGTAGAAAATATTTCATGATCAATCTCCACGAAAGAATGTTGAAGTTTCAGCTTGATTGGATGTAAACTGTAGGAGGAATCCATATATGAAATTTCAAAACCCCTAGCATGCACTGTTAATCACATGGCATGCATGAGATTTCATTCAGATTTTATTCAAAGGGGCATAACTCCAGGAAGGGAGATTAGTCGAACAAGAAAAAATGTCCATCAAATCTATTTCCATGAGGAATTCATATATGAAATTTCAAAACTCTATATAGTACTCAATGTTCTTGACGAACGGATGGATGCTTGTACATATAAACCCAAACCAATATGTGCCAGCAACTTTTTCAAAGTTTGGGGCATAAAAAATGCATGAAATAAACATATGCAATAGATTTCAGGCAGGCAATCTTTTTTTTTTTTTTTTTGTTCCATAGATTTATATTGCAGTCTGTCTAAATGACAAAAAGAAACTACCGTATTCGACCTAATTACCGCACATACTCCTTTAAGTGCACACTCAATTAATTCTGTAGTATTCAGATTACAGCCTGTGTACTTTTTGTCTACTTCTTTATAAAGACATATGTTACGGATACCCATTTGAAATGCATCGACTTGTCGATGCAATTCAAATGAGTACCCACCATGTATGCTTTTAGAAAGAAAGTCAGAAAAAAACACACACACACACAAAACATCGCGTAAGCACAATTAAATAAGTCATTTGCTGATCTTGTTTTACTTTCAGTAGGTGGATACATATTCTCCACAAGTTTTCCCAGTAACTTTGAAAAACCCAAGCGCACGGTGCGGTTATTAGGTCGAATGCAAAGAGGGCAGTGAAATTAGATATCACCCACGTACCCAGCGTCACATAGTTTAGGATGTGACTTTCACAAGGAAACCATCGAAGTCGAGGCCGGGGTCCAACCTGCAACCTCCTGATCAGCATTTGGAGTAGACTGATGGCTGAGTAGAGAACAGTGTATAGCCCTATTAAGAACAAGGTCTACACTGTTTGATGAGGCCTGTCTTTCCCAATACTTACAGTAAATATGGTATCCAATCGGTTCCCATTGTAGTCTGGAGACCCCTAAAAGGGTAAATGGCAAACAGTGCAGACCCAGGTCCATTTTCCCGCCCTACACTCAGAGACAGTTGACCCACCAATGCTGTTGGTGCTTTGATTTTCTTTTTCAACTGAAGAGTATTGATATTTGTCCTATTTTTTTCATCAGAACCTGATATGTATTCATTTCAGCACTTTAAATAAGTTCCAACAGTTTATTTGTTCACGAAGAAGTACGGGAAATATTCATCTATATACCCCTCTTATCTACAGCCATGCAACACATGTTCTTGTGGAGAAATACCAAAACTACTGTATAGATACTTTTTGGTTAACCCTTGTCCTGCTGAATAAATTATGATGCCACACCCACATCTAATTTTAAGCCAATCAGATTACTCGATCCAGATAGTTGCTAAATATTCACATACTAAATGGCAAACAGTGCAGATCCAGATCAGAAGCCAACTGATCTGGATCTACATTGTTTGCAAAGGCAGGGTATATCCAGGTTCTGCAGGACAAGGGTTAATAAACTGGTCTTATCTAGAGCAATGTCTGAGATGAAGATGTGTGCATTTCGCATAAGATAAGATACCTGTGCTTGCACTAGCACAAACAGCAGATGTTTGCAGACTAAAAAATCTCAACTTCCTGGGTACTGTTACACTAACCTTTACCACTCTCTGGGCTTATTCAGCAGACGACAAATTGATGATAGTTTTCTTTTTTCTTTTATCAGAAAACAGGATTTGACATTTCATACAAACTGTCTGGAGACAATTTGCATGAAATGTCAAAACCTGTTTTCTGGGGAAAATAAGAAAACTATTTCAATATGTCGTCTGCTGAAAATTTTACTCAAAGTGCCAAGGGCTAAAACTGCCGACTGGATAATAATTTTCTTCTGCTTTGTCATGGTATCATAACTCCATAAAATTCTATACACCCAAACCTAACGATTTAACAGATACTCTACATCATGTTCAAAGAAATTTCTAAGATGCAACATTGATTTGTTTTGCAAGGCCAGGGCAAATTAAATTCTTGCTTCCTCAATTTTTATTCTGATTTAGAGGCCAAATGCTGACTTGGCGCTCACCTGAATTACGATTAACCCTCAGTGTCAATCACAACTTGCAGCAGACATTGTTTTATTATTATTATTCAGACCTAGCAGAGGAAGCCTTGAATTCTGACTTGGTGCTCACCTGAATTATGATTAACCCTTAGTATCAATCACATCTTGCAGCAGACATTATTGTTTTATTACAAGAGCTCTCATCACACAGGGCTTCCAACTTTCTCATTAGGCTTTGAAGTTCAGGGCTTTCAGGTAACTTTGATTTCATTGGTCAAAGATATCAAAAGCAATTTCTCCAGGCTCATTAAACCCCATTATTCCACCATGCTGGTAGCCCTGCTGAGAGTTTTAAAGCCTCCTGCCACAATATTTATTATTATCAGTGAGTGTAGTACCAGAATCTGTGTTGTATTTGCAGTCTTTTTTTTTGTCAGATGCACAATATTTTCATAAAGGATTAAAAATGGAAATGACAGTGAAAATGCATAATTATTCTTTATAAGAGTCGACAGTTGTTGAGACTATTATATAAATTTAACTTCAAATGCTGTTGTTTTGAGGATACTACTTGATTTTACATGTATTTAATAGAACTGGAAACACTGATGACCCTGATCAGACTGCCTTTCCTATTGTTGACTAGTGGATTTTTCCAGCCTTATTAATTAGGCCAATTCATTTCCAAGTCTAGGGGTGTCTGGTGGATCAAACACAAATATCTGTAAGCAAATAGTGCAGATTCTGATCAGACATTGAAGACACTGATCAGATGCTGCATTTTGATCTCCGTCTGCACTGCTTGCCTGTGTCCCTTAAATGGGCAGATAGTTTATTTGGCATATGCACCAAGTGAGCGCTCAGTTCAGCTCGTACATTCTATGAAGCAACTGAACTGTTAGGAGTTATTTGGTAATAATAGGGCGCTTAAGGGTGCTATAAAACAGCCAGTTTATCTCATTCTAATGACTTGCCACATTCTGACTGACCCCACTGCTTTGTCTTTGTAATCCCCCTCCCCTGCCTGAAAGACCTGTAATGATACTTCATAGCTTTCCACAATTAATAAGGTTTTCCTTTGATTTGGCCTGGTGACCTAGTTTTGGACCCTAAGAAACCCAGTTCCTAACTTGACCTAGAAATCATCAAGACAAACATTTTGAGCAATATTCATGATGATAAAAAATGTGACCTCCAGAGTGTTTCCTTTGATCTGGCCTGGTGAACTAGTTTTTGACCCCAAGTGATGCAGTTTTGAAACTGACCAAGAAACCATCAAGACAAACATTTTGAGCAAGATTCATGATGATTACTTAAAAAATGTGGCCTCTAGAGTATTAACAAAATTTTCCTTTCATTTGACATGTTAACCTAGTTTTTGACCCCAAGTGACCCAGTTTCAACCTTGACCTAGAAATCATCAAAACAAACATTTTGAGCAAGATTCATGATGATTACTTTAAAAATGTGACCTCTAGAGTGTTAACAAGATTTTCCTTTCATCTGACATGGTGACCTATTTTTTTTTTTTTTTTACCCTAAGTGACCCAGTTTCAAAGTCCACCTAAAGAACATCACGACAAACATTTTGAGCCAGATTCATGATGATTGCTTCAAAAATGTGTTAATAAGATTTTCCTTTGATCTGGCCCAGTGACCTAAGTATTGCCTCCCAAGTGACCCAGTTTAGAACTTGACCCAGAAATCATCAAGACAAACATTTTGAGCAAATAATGATGATACTTAAAAAATGTGACCTCTGGAGTTTCCTTTGATTTGGCCTGGTGACCTATTTCTTAACTTCAAATGACCCAGTGTCAATCTTGACCTAGAAATCACCATCACAAACATTCTGAGCAAAATTCATGATGATTACTTCAAAAATGTGACCTCTAGAGTGTTAACAAGACTTTCCTTTCTTTTGATCTGGTGACCTAATTTTTTATCCTAAGTGACTAAGTTTACGAACATGACTTAGATTTAAAAGAAGTAAACATTCTGAGTAAGTTTCTTTAAGATCTGGTCACAACTGTGACCTCTAGAGTATTAACAAATTAATTGCGGGCGGACAGAGGGTGATAACAACAGCTCACCCTGAGCTTTTGCTCAGGTGAGCTGAAAATAGAGAGGATGAGGTACAAAGTTAACCCTTGTCATGCTGAATAAATTAAGATGCCACGCCCACTTCCAATTTCCAGCCAATCAGATTACTTGATCAGAGGTTTTGATAGAAAGTCATATATTTAATGACACAGTACAGATCCAGATCAGTTGGCTTCTTCAGAAGCTAACTGATCTGGATCTACACTGTTTGTTAAGACAGGGCATGTCGTGTTCAGCAAGAGAAGGGTTAATGAGAGCGCAGAAACCAAACAAATACTCACATGCCCCTTTCCCCTATCTGCTACAAGTACAGCAGGCCCTTAATCCTTGTCATGCTGAATAAATTAAGATGCCACACCAGCTTCTAATTGTCAGCCAATCAGATTGTTTAATCCTGATTGTTAATACGAATTCACATACTTAATGACAAACAGTGTAGATCCAGATCAGTTGGCTTCTTCAGAAGCCAACTGATCTGGATCTAGACCGTGTGAAAAGGCAGAGTTTATCTGGGTTCAACAGGACAAGGGTTGAAACCATCCTACCACTCTCTTACACTGTTTGCTCACAATTGTCTGTACTTAGGACTATACTATAGTACATGTATACAATTAGAACAGTGCCCACTATGTTTCATCTAGTGTAGGGATAAAAACAAATTTGGAAATGTTTCAAAGTCATATAAGTCTTACAAAAATGTACATTTGTAACATGCATTGGGTAACTGACCTTCATATCTAACAGATTGCCAAACGGTAATGAGAAAAGGAAGGTCAGAAAATACCTATGTATATCATTGAACTATAGACATTCTCTGTGGGCTTTTTTGCTTAGTGATTGGAAATCAAATGCTAAATGTATGATTCTGTAAACTTCTTAACCCTTGTCCTGCTGAATAAATTAAGATGCCACACCCACTTCTAATTTTCAGCCAATCAGGCTACTTATTCTAGTTTGTTGCTATAAATTTGAATACTTGATAGCAAACAGTGCAGATCCAGATCAGTTGGCTTCTTCAGAAGCCAACTGATCTGGATCTATACTGTTTGCAAAACAGGGTATATCCGGGTTCAGCAGGACAAGGGTTAAGGGTATTTATAAAAAAAATATCAATTGGCAAAACTTCAGCTGAGGCTTGTTTATATCACAAGGCCTAAGTGCACAAAGCCTTGAAGCTAGGAGAGCTGGTCTTGTAAATAGACTCATCTGAATAAACAAATTAAGACAGATATAAACTGTTTCACCATGAAGCTTCTAGAATTGTAGCTCTCTGAGACACCATATTATGCCTAACATAATCAGAAACCCTATCCTTCAAGCAATCCTAACCCTTGTCCTGCTGGTCCCTGATACACTCTGTCTTTGCAAACTGTAGATCCTGATCAGATGGTTTCTTCCCACTGATCTGGATCTGCACCATTTGTTATTCAGTATGTGAATTTGTATCAACAACCTAGATCAAGTAATCTGACTGGCTGACAATTAGAAGTGGGCATGGCAATTTATTCAGTATGACACGGGTTAAGATACACTTTGGAACATCTGTCCAGCCACCAAACCTGCTGGACCTCAGAGAAACTACCCACAATATGTGTCTTTGTGGAGAATTAACCCTTGTCCTGCTGAACCTGGATATACCCTGTCTTTGCAAATAGTGTAGATCCAGATCAGTTGCTAACTGATCTGGAGCTGCACTGTTTACCATTCAGTATCTGAATTTATGTCAATAATCTATATTAAGTAATCTGATTGGCAGACAATTAAAGATGGGCATGGCATCTTAATTTATTCAGCATAACAAAGGTTAAGAAAAATATCAATAATTTTCAGAAGAAAAAAAAATGCCTTATCTGGAGCTATGAAATACAGAAGCATCAGTCTTACACTGATGTTACAGTTCAGCTACCTACCCAGTTGGAAACAGTCCATACAAACTATGAAGACCCTTAGCCTTAAAGTTACTGAGAAACTGACCCAAACTCACCAGACTGGCAATACATCTAAACTAAGTTTAGTTTCTGGGAAACTGGTCCAAACTCACCAGCCGGGCATTACATTTTTTTACGTTAACGCTCATGCTACTGTTAAAGCTAATGCTAACACTTTTACATTACGAAAACATGCCTATATAATTTCGACCCCCTTAAACCCCACTTTTATATAGTAAAACTGGGGTTTACAGGGGTATATGTTATTTTTCTTATTTCTGCTCAAAAACATAGATTGTGGGTACTCGTTAGAACCGCCTCACCGAGGCCGAGGTGGTTCTAACGAGTACCCACAATCTATGTTTTGAGCAGAAATTTGAAAAATATTAGAGTTTTTTATCTGAAAATTTTCAATTTTTGGAGGTAAAATTTTCTACATATTTGAATAGGCATGTTTTCGTAATGATGTATTATGTAGATGTTCATGGCGGAGCATGGTTTAAGTATTATCCTAAAAAAACACTTCTAGTTCATCACAGACTGACTGACTGATAAAAGCAATTATTTTTGTTTATCCCTTTGGAAATTTCCCGTAGATTGGTTTTCGTGGGCTACAAGATATAGTTATCTTCTTTCAGTAGCCTGCGTGCCAGAAAAAAAGTATAAATTTCGTTAGCGATTCTTTCCAATTACAATAAGCCCTAACTATGGTATTGAAGCATAAAATGATATCAACCTTTACCAAAGCTCAACACAACAAGGGATATTCTGTATTAATATTTTTGTTAAATCTCCATAAAAACATATGTTGAGGGTACCCGTTATAAACATTTTGTTTATTTCTCCACAAAAAACATGTTTTATTTCCCTACAAAAACTTAAGCGGTGGATATTCTCAAGAAGGGCCTTGAGCACCCACAACACATCATGAAAACATGCCTATATAATTTTGACCCCCTTAAACCCCACTTTAATGTAGTAAAACTGGGGTTTACAGGGGTATACATTAGTTTTCTTATTTCTGCTCAAAAACATAGATTGTGGGTACTCGTTAGAACCACCTCGGCGAGGCGGTTCTAACAAGTACCCACAATCTATGTTTTGAGCAGAAATATAAAAAATATCAGAATTTTTTATCTGAAAATTTTCAGTTTTTGGAGGTGAAATTTTCTATATATTTGAATAGGCCTGTTTTCGTAATGAGATGAGTTTCTTTTTGGAAATACAGTCCACTCTCCTTATCTCGACTTCGCTTATCTCAAATAACTACTTATAATCCACGAAAACACGCCTATTCAAATATATTGAAAATTTTACCACTATAAAGATTGAAAATTTTCAGATAAAAAAATCCTAATATTTTTCATATTTCTGCTCAAAATATAGATTGTGGGTACTCGTTAGAACTGCCTCATTGAGGCGGTTCTAACGAGTACACACAATCTATGTTTTGAACAGAAACAAGAAAATAATGTATACCCCTGTAAACCCCAGTTTTACTATATAAAAGTGGGGTTTAAGGGGGTCAAAATTATATAGGCGTGTTTTCGTGATGAGAAGTGAAAATCTTGTCCCTGTTTTAAGATAGAAGTCTAAGAACAGGTAACAAAATATTGTGGAAAAGAGGAGAAAGGTGCAATTTCTCCTCTTTTCCATAATATTTTCGATATATCTCTAACCAGGAGTAAAACTACAATGTGGTTGTTCGCTTTATTTTTTTCTCAATTAAGCAAATTTGATATGTTGAGGTATGGTTATCTCAAAGTATTTCAGAAATCTCATTGTTTTGATTGATTGTGTTGGGATTTAACGACATGTCAACCCTTGAGGGTCATTTTGTGTCGTCTCGCACAGAAAAAGAGAAGAGGGACAGAAGAGATATTAGAAGAGATGAAAGAGAGGGACAGGGAAGAAAGAGGAACAGGAATGAAAGTGAAGAAACAGAAGAAATAAAAACATTCCCCCTCTGCCCTTACCTGCGATAGCAGGCTTTGCCCAGTTGGAAGTCAATATCAGTTGGACACCCCGGTGACAGAAGATACCCGACACCTTTGCCACACCCAAACACCCCACAAAAGTTACATGGACTTCGAGATAAAAAGAGTTGACTGTATAAGAAAACAAATTAATGCATTTTGGTTGAAAAAAAGAGCACTTTATCTGGGGCTATGCTGAGCACTCTCCTGCATGGCTCCAGATAAGAATGGGTATGCATAGCATAACTTTCTTATTTCTCCACAAAAACATGTGTTGTAGGCACTCATTAGAAGCACCTCACTGATCAAAACCTGCAACAGTGACCTCTAGATAAAGTGTTGTTTGTTTTGTTGCTTCTTTCAATTTCTTATTTCTCCATGAAAACGTACATTGGAGTACTCATTAGAAGTGGCTCAGGGAGATGTTTCTACTCACAGTGTACTTTTCATGGAGAAATAAGAAAACTCATTTACTGCACAGCTGACTCTTACAGGGCATGTAACATAATAAAATGGGCCTTATACCATGTTAACCCTTGTCCTGCTGAACCCGGATATACCCTGCCTTTGCAAACAGTGTAGATCCAGATCAGTTGGCTTCTTCTGAAGCCAACTGATCTGGATCTGCACTGTTTGCCATTAAGTATGAGAATTTATAGCAACAATCCGGATAAAATAATCTGATAGGCTGAAAATTAAAAGTCGGCGTGGATCTTAATTTATTCAGCAGGATAAGGTTAATACTGAAGGCTTAGATTAACCTTCACCTTTGTGCAGTCCCATATCAGCCCTCTCTGTATATCAATATATTTTACAGTATTAACTGAGTCTGATACTTGAAGTTGGCAATGAAAAGCCCCGATTGCACAAGTGTGCCGAATGCATACATATCACATAAGGGCCCTTTTTCTAAAATTGGCCTTGCATTATAAGCTTGAAAAAATATGTTATTCACTGTCCCCCAGTACAAAAATGGTCAGCTGTCAAAAAGGTCAGTTTAAAGTGGTTTATGACCTTGTCAACAAGTCTTGTCATTTACATGACGGATGAATTTGTATTTAAAGCTGCAGTGTAGCTCAAAATGACCCAAACCATTGTTGCTCAAAAACAGAGTAAACTTTACCTCATCCATTTCAAAAACATTTTTCACAGTTTGGATCATTAACCCTTGTCATGCTGATTAAATTAAGATGCAACGCGCATTTCTAATTTTCAGCCAATCAGACTGCTTGATCCAAATTGTTGCTATAAATTCACATACTTAATGACAAACAGTTCAGATCCAGATCAGTTGGCTTCTGTTTGTAAAAGCAGGGTATATCCGGGTTCAGCATGAGAAGGATTAAACAAACTGCTCATTTAGTGTGTAAACCAAGTTGAATTACACAGAAAATGTCCATGCTACTGTGTATATCGACTTTTGACCGGGTCACTAAAAATTGAATAGGCTCAAATAAGACGCCAAAATTATGGTTTCTTTTTGTAAAAGGGGTCTGAAGTAAATTGAAATCTAAGTTAGGAGGCATTTACCAGAAAAACATTATATATTAGCCCAAAATAAAAAACATAACTTTTGAGGATGAATACAGCTTTCTCGGGGGAGGGGTGGTGGGGGGGAGTAACTTCTTATATATGGCATAGTATGGATGTGTGTGCCGAATAGCCCCCTTTTTCAGTGCTGCCAGGTATATGATTGGCCCCCTTTTTTCAACAAAAAGTATATGAATGGCCCGATTTTTCTGGATTCCTATGTGAAAGGCCCCATTTTTCTGACATCCTGGTATATGCATATATTTTTTGCTCAGAGAATTTTCGAGGCTGCTTATCCTCTTGGTATCACATGAATTGACTGTGATATTTGTGTAACAACCAGCAAAAAATGGGTACAAAAAATCAAAGAGCAGTATATGAATAGGTCAGCATTTTGGATGATCAAGTATATGAATGGGTCCATTTTTTCAAAGGCCAGATATATGAATGGGGTAGGTTTTGAAATACTGGCTCGCTCACCCATACCAAAATTACCCCTAAGTTACCCACCTCCCCCATCATATTAATCATGTATTTTAATGCTAAGCACTCTGGGTAAACTTTTCAGCAGACAACAGTTTGAAATATTTTTCTTGTTTTTCCCAGGAAGCAGGATTTGACATTTCATGCAAAATGTCTCAACTGGAGAAAATTTGCATAAAACATCAAATCGAGTTTATTTGGAAAAAAAATAATCAATTTGGCATCTGCTGAATTTGTCGAGAGAGTGGTAAAGGTTAAGTTCTTTGTACCACTTTTTAGTATGATTACAAAAATCAGGGACCAGTTGTTCAAAGCGTCATTAGCTTAACAAGCTCGTTAGTGGTCAAATGTTAACTGTTCTAGTAAGTAAAGTATCTAATATACAGGTATTTTTGCTGAAAAAATGTGAGTAGCTTTTGCAAATGCAAAAGCTACTCACATGTTTTCAGCAAAAATATTAACGTATATGCCACATTTAATGATCAAACTTTTAACGATACGTTAACTAACAACATCGTTGGTTTTGAACAACTGGGCCCAGATTAATAAATATTCTGACAGATTAATAAATATTCTATTTTAATGATCAAAGTTTTAACACTATGTTAACTAATGACATCATTAGTTTTGAACAACTGGGCCCAGTATTGTATGTTCTTTTATTGTAAGCCTCAACTTCTTGAGATAGCTCAAAGTTAAGACATTTCTTCTATTCTCTACAAAAGCATGTAATTGTAGGTACTCATTTGAAAAGTCTTACTAAGTACCCACAACATAATATGTTTTTTTTAGGAGAAATAGGAAACATTTTTATTTGGCTCCCCCTCTCATCTAGAACTATGTCTTGAGTTGCCTTCTTCCCTCCCCCCCCCCTCCCCCCACCCCCATCCCTGACCTCTCCAAAATTAACCCTTATCCTGCTGTTTGTTATGTAACAGATATCATGTGAAGGTCATCTAAAAATATCTGACCTATAATATAAAAGCCTTTTTATGGGTTCACTAGGCATGCAAGTGTGAGAATTTATTGAAATAGGTATTCAGGTAAGGGTACCCCTTCTGAAGACCCAGATCAGAAGAAAATACAGCAGTTAAAGGTTAACAAAAGTTGACCCTCGGACTACTGGATCACTGAATTCTACACATTAATGTTCACCAAAAATGACAACCAATATATCAGCCAGCACAAACTGACAGAATTTACCTAGGAACAGCTTTATATACCATATTAACACTAAATATTGGGACCTTAACTCCTTACCAAACTTACCTAAATTTTGATTATGTTCATTTTACTACGTTGATGTGCTATAAACTGGTGGATGAGTAGCAAACAGAGGTAATCCCTGATAAGATTCAGCATTCTGCAGCATCTCATCTGGGTCTAGACTGTTTGAAAAGGCTTGTCTGTCCCAATATTATCCCTTAATCTGCCAATCACAACAATTGTCGTCTGCTTTGTCATCTGCTTGTGATTTTAAAAGTCAATTTTGCAAGCAGTGTGGACCCAGATCAGACTGCTCCTCTAGGAGCAGTCTGATCAGGGTCCACACTACTTGCCTATATGCAAACATAGGTTTGAAAAGTTTGCAAGAATATTCAGCAAACGACATTTTCAGATGCAGGTTTTCTTGGCATTTTAAGGGTTAAGGGTAAATATGGTATGTTTTGCTTGGTAACCTTATGTCAACAAAAGCTGACATTTTAGAGTAGAATGAAACACGAACATGTTCCCGAGCCAAGGTAAATTTTTTCTTTAAAGTAGGTCACAGGTCAAGGTCACAGGTCAAATGAATATTTTGTATGAGTGGGAGGCCCTTGTCACAAGGAACCTACATGCCAAATATAAAGGCTCTATCTCAAACGGTTCAAAAGTTATGACCACTGTTAAAGTTGTCCAACCAACAAAAAAACAACAACAAACAGACAGGGCAAAAACAATATGTCCCCGCTATCACTACTAGGGACATAAAAAGGAGGACTCATTAACCCTTAAAATGCCAGGAAAACCTGCATCTGAAAATGTCGTCTGTTTATGTTGGCTGCTGAATATTCTTGCAAACATTTCAAATAAATTTTTTGCATACAAGCAAACAGTGTGGATCCTGATCAGACTGCTCCTAGAGGAGCAGTCTGATAAGGTCCACTCTGTTTGCAAAAATGACCTTTAAAATCACCAGCAGATGACAATTATTGTAATTGGCAGTTTAAGTTAAAGGCAAATCTGATGAATGAGCACAGCATATTTTTTAAATGAAAATCAAGGTTCTCAACATTCCTTTTATCCAGCACCCTGTCAATTGATATTAACCCATGTGTAAACACGTCTTCCGGCATATGGGGATAGTCAAGGCCCAGATCCGTCTGTGCATTTGTGCAGTCTGATCAGGGCCTTCACTGAATCATTGGACATTACAGAAGGTATCAATGGAGAGCAAATGCATGAATGAACTTTGCGCATGCATGGGATGAATCCGAGTCTGTGTATTCTGTGCATGCTCGAAGACATATTTTCTTTCGCTTGGCGTGGCCAGTATGTTTTCACAAATAAAGTATCAATATTTTTGCTGAAACTATCACATACCATATTTACCCATATTTACTTACCATACTTGTCCTAAAATTTGAAACAGTCAATTCTACTACCTATTGATGTGTCTAAAATATTGCTGTATGTATGGTAAACAATGTAGACCCTCATCAGACACAGTATTCTGCAGTGTTTGATCTGGGTGTATACTGTTTGCAGAGGCCTATCTGACCCAATACTTAGGGTTGTTATGGTATGATGTGTCAACCATTAAAGTGCTATTCAAAATTGAAGTAGATGGCATTTCATTTTCTTATTTTTTCGGAAAAAAGCTTGATATTGCATGTGAATTTTCTGTTAAGCAGAAAATTTACACGAGACATCAAGCCTTATTTTCTAAGATAAAAAATCTATCAGAATGTCTTTGATTGCTGTTGTGGCTGGCACTTTAACCCATTTATGCTGAATGGACTCTTCTACCTTCACGCTCCGGACTGCTCCATTTCTAATCTAATGGGTGTCTGGTTATTACCATGTTTTATTAAAATTTCTGAACTTAATGCAAACAGTGTAGACCCTGATCAGACACTGCATCCTGCAGCATCTGATCTGGGTCTATTCTGTTTGTCAATGTCCCTTTTATGGGATGCCAGGCGTAAATGGGTTAAAGGTTAATTTCAATCTTTTGCAGTTGCAGTTATACAATGCTTTGGGTGGTTTAGACATGATAGATGCTTTTTTATTTTTTTTTATTTTTCCAAGAAAATATGGGAGATTTTGTTTGTTTGTGTTGAGGTTTTATGGCCCAGTCAACCCAATGGGGTCATGTCGAGCGCGGCCAGTTTACCTAACCACACGTTTACTGGGCAGGCTTAGTCCTCTAAGCGGTTAACCAGTATTGTGCACATTCTTTTGCCAGAAACTGACAACTGCCCTTCTTGAATCAGCGGAAGGGAGAGAATGACCGTAGAAAATATTTTATGATCAATCTCCACGAAAGAATGTTGCTGACCTCGGCGGGGGGTTGAACCCGCGACCTCCTGGTCTCCAGTCGGACGGCGCATCCAACTGAGCCACCAAGGCCGACTATAAAGGAGATTATTTGAGTGAAATGTCAAGCATTATTTTTCTAGGCAATTATCTGTCATCTGCAAGAATCAATGACAGGGAATGGATAATATGCATCCAAGGGAAATAACTTAACCCTCCCCTTCCTTCTCAATGGAGGCTACTTTAACACTTTGCATGCTTGGTAAAAAATTCAGCAGATGGCATTTTTTAAATGATTTTCTTATTTTTCCTAAAAAATTGGACTTGGTACTTTATGCAAATGGTCCGGCTCCTAAGACCATTTGCATGAAGTGTCATATCCTATTTTCTAGCAAAAATAAGAAAAAAATATAACCAGTTTGGTGTTGAATTTGCTCATAGTATGATAAGCATTAAAGAATAGCTTTCATTTTTGTAAATGTTTAAATACTGGGAAGCCAATTACTGTCTTCAAAATTTGAACCCCACCCACCAAACCCCTGCCCCTTTGAAAAACGGCACTAATTAAAATCTCCAGGTTTGTCCTTTCAACTTAAGTTAGAAAAAGAAAACCAGTTACAAAAAAAAAAACAAAAAAAAAAAAAAAAACATAGAGCACTTCCAAACACTGATACAGACTTCTCAAAATTTACTGTATTAATATGTTTTTTGTGTACCACTTTAATCCAAGTTACATGCCACCAAAACACCATGAAAGAAATTCAATGAATCCGTCTGAACACAGATCTCTGGTTATCAGCATTTTCCAAAACTCCAAATTCCTTTTATCCTTCAGAAAGATCTGATAATCACTATCAAATAATTGCTACAAATCCATACAGTAGCAAAAACATTTCATACTAAAACATGCCCCAGGAATTACAGCTGTGGAATATTAGTTCAGCAGACACACTTCTGACAGTCAGAAACAATCTGCTGCTTCCCAGTATTGAAAGCGAGATGCTCAAAGCTGGGAACCAGTTTATCAGCAGCAGTGGCCTCATTCCTTTGCTGCTATTGAGCATTTTCCCACTCTCACATGTATCCTAATTAGTGACTTTTCATTCAATTCAGAAATTAGATTTTTTCCTGCTTCTTGTCAAAGCCTGATAAGCAGAGCTCTAGATTAGATCAATATTTTCAACAGGTAGAGGACCGTATTTACTATAAGTATTGGTACACCTTATCTACTTACCATACTTGTCCTAAAAATGAAATACTCCATTCTACAACCTGTTGATGTACCTAAAATATTGCTGTATATATGGCAAACAGTGCAGACCCAGATCAGACACTGCTTTCTGCAGGGTCTTTTGTTTGTGTTGGTTTTATTGCCTAGTCAACCCATTGGGGTCATGTCGAGCACTGAGTCAGTTTACCTAACCAGATTTTTACTGGGCAGGCTTAGTCCTCTAAGCCGTTATAACCAGGATTGTGCACATTCAATTGCCAGAAACTGACAACTGCCCTTCTGTTTGAACAGAACAGAACAGAACTTTATCAACTTTGAATCAGGGGAAAGCAGAGAATGATCCTAGAAAATATTTCATGATCAATCTCCACGATAGAATGTCAGAAATGTCAGCGCATCAACTGAGCCACCAAGGTCGGCTCTGTGGAGTCTGATCTGGGTCTACACTGTTTGCAAAGATCTATCTGTCCCAATACTTTGGGTCATTACAGTATCATACCTAACTTGCCAGCAGGCACATGGTGTTAATACAACGTCGCCTCAACGTCGATGCAACGTCATGACGTTGCATCGACGTTGAGCTGACGTTGTATAAACGTCATGTGCCTGTTGGGTTTAGCCACAGGAAAGATTTGCTTTTCAACCATATCTTTCTTATTTCTCCACAAAGATACATTGTAATACCAAGTAACACATTAGAAGTCTAATGAGCTCTTGGTGATGCTCATTAGAAGCACCTCACCATGGGCATTTCCAATGAGACTCTACCACACCTTGTGATTTCATGGAGAAATAAGAAAAAACACTTAGGCCAGAGAAAATTATTAGATTCTCATCCCGATTTTTTGAGAAAAATGGAGTAGGCAAGTGGATTTTATTTTTTATTCCTGGATCATTCAGTGAAGAGGTAAATCATAGGAAAACAGAATATATCTGACACTATCTCTCATATGCAAGAAGAAAACCTTGCTTTAAAAGTCTTTTCATAACAAATAATTCATTTGCAATTCTTAAAAATGTTATAAATTCCAAGGGGTTTCAGAAAACAAGTCAGTCAAAGGTGTGGACAGATGACAGATAGACAGACGGACAGACAGGGAGTGATTACAATAGCTAATCCTGAACCTTTGGTTCAAGTGAGCTAAGAAAGGACAATAGCTCTGTAAATATAATTAGGAACTCATTCAATCTTTACCAAATAAATACACACATCATGTACTGTCAGTATACAAAAAATCAGCCTCCTAGGTCAAATAGTTAAAAAGTTGGAAAAACACCAAAATTGAAAAAAGGCCGTAACTCTCGCAATATTTTATGGATTTCTGTTAAAAATTTATCAGGTGATCTACTCCTCAGCCCCAATTATTGCACCAAATATCAAGGCCCTAGCTTGAATACATTTTGAGATATCTTGCTCACAAGATTTCAATATGAATTTTTGAAAAAGGGCATAATTCTGCAAGTACAGATCTGGCAAAGACAAAAAAAAAAAATACAGATCAGCTAATTTTCCATGAGCAATCCATATATAAAATTTCAAGATCCTAGCATGCACAGTTCTTAAGCTATCAGACATGCCGAAAAGTGTGACAAACTGAAAGCAGGATGGATGAACAAAGCAAACGCAATATGCCCCACCAACTTCTCTGAAGTTGGGGCATTAAAATGTGGGTCAGCTATTTCTTTATAAGCAATCCATATATAAAATTTCAAGACGCTAGGAGGTACAGTTCTCAAGTTACTGGATATACCAGTAAAATGTGTCAAAAAAACAAACAAAGGGCAATAACTCTGTAAATATAATTAGGAGCTCGTTCAAACTTTACCAAATAAATACACTCATCATATACAGTATCAGTTCCTCAGTGCTGAGGTTGATACTGCGTGTTAACGTCAGTACTTAAGTACTGAATTAAGTAACTACTTTATACCTTAATCCTTGTTATAGTACAAATTAAAAAATTTTCTAAAATTAAAACTGACTTGTCAAAATGACATGTATCTTAGCGGGTTCAGAATCCACTTTTTAGGCTTATTTTGCTTTCTGTATGTCTTGCTGCTTGCCAAGACATGCGCATCATACATTTCATTTCCAATCTTTTGGGGTTAAGCCACACTGATGAAGTTTAAATAACAGAAAGACCTCTGTGGCACTAAATTAGGTATAGTTAAGCTCATATATTGCCAGTACACCAAAAATCAGCTTCCTACATCAAATAGTTAAAAAGTTGGAAAAATGCCAAAAGTAAAAAAGGGGCATAACTCTTGCAATAGCTTATGGATTTTTGTCAAAATTATCAAATGATCTTCTCCTCAGCCCCAGTTAGTATACCAAATATTAAGGTCCTAGCTTGTATACTTTTTGAGATATCTTGCCAACAAGATTTCAATATTGTTTTATGAAAAGGGGCATAACTTTGTAAGTACAACTCTGCTGAAGAAGAAAAAAAAAATGAGTCAGCTATTTTTACATATAAAGCAATCCATATATGCAATTTTGAAATCCTAGCAGGCATTGTTCTAAAGCAATTAGATATGCTAGTAAAGTGTGTTAAAAAAACACAAAGGGCAATAACTATGTAAATGTAAGTAGGAGCTTAACCTTTACCAAATAAATACACACATCATATACTGTCAGTGTACCAAAAATCAGCTTCCTACATCAAATAGATAGAAAGTTGGAAATGCCAAAAGGCCCATAACAGATTTCTGTCAAAATTTAATCAGATGAACTACTCCTCAGTCCCAATTAGTAAACCAAACTCAGCCCAAAATAGTATACCAAATATCAAGGCCCTAGCTTGAATACTTTTTGAGATGTCTTGCTCAAGATTTCAATTGGATTTTTTGAAAAGGGGCATAACTCTGCAAGTGCAAATCTGCCAAAGACGAAAAAAAATACTGGTCAGCTATTTTTCCATAAGCAATCAATATATAAAATTTCAAAATCCTAGCATGCATGGTTCCTAAGATTCCAGACATGCCAAAAAGTGTAATTAACAAAAGGATGGACAAATGGATGAATGGACGGACAAATGCAAAGCAATTTGCCCTCCAACTTGGGAGAAAACATTAGCCAGTAGCTGGTAGTCCATGCTAAGGCCTGTGTATTCTCTGTTACCAGTGTACAGTCCTCTATTACCAGAGTATAGTCCTCTATTACCATTGTATAGTCATCTATTACCAGTGTATAGTCCTCTATTAGCAGTGTATAGTCCTCTATTACCAGTGTATAGTTCTCTATCCCCAATGTTTAGTCCTCCATTACTAGTATATAGTCCTCCATTACCAGTGTATAGTCATGTATTAACAATGTATAGTCCTCTTTTACCCATGTACAGTCATCTATTACCAGTGTCTAGTCATCTATTACCAGTGTATAATCATCTATTACCAGTGTATAGTCCTCTATTAGCAGTGTATAGTCCTCTATTACCAGTGTATAGTTCTCTATCCCCAGTGTTTAGTCCTCCATTACCAGTATATAGTCCTCCATTACCAGTGTATAGTCATGTATTAACAATGTATAGTCCTCTTTTACCCGTGTACAGTCATCTATTACCAGTGTCTAGTCATCTATTACCAGTGTATAATCATCTATTACCAGTGTATAGTCCTCTATTACCAGTGTATAGTTATCTATTAGCAGTGTATAGTCATCTATTACCAGTATAGTCCTCTATTACCAGTGTAAAGTCATCTATTACCAGTCTATGGTCAACTATTACCAGTGTATGCTTTTATTAACCCTTGCCATGCTGAATAAATTTAGATGCCATGCCCAATTCATATTAACAGGGAATGAGATTACTTGATCCAGATTGTTGAAACAAATTCACATACTGAATTGCAAACAGGGGCGATTCAGATCAGTTGGCTTCTGAAGAAGTTAACTGATCTGGATCTACTCTGTTTGCAAAGGCAGGGCATATTCAGGTGCAGTAGGACCAGTGTTAAGAAATTAGAAAAAAAAAAAATAAAAATAATAATAATAAGTTTCATTAACTACTCCCCCAAGAAGTCCTCTGCTGACTTTTTTATGTGTGTCTTCATTAGTAGACATTTTACCACCAGCTTTTCCAATAGTTTTGGGCAAATAAAACCTGAAACAATAATACCCCGCCATTATCATGTCATGGGCAGATAAGTGACGAAATTTGCCCATGAAAGACCACTAAGCAGATCTCCACATTATCAATGCACATATCAAATTTGGTGAAAATCCATTGAGATTTACTCAAGTTATTGTCCTGAAAGTCAAATACGGATGTATTGTGGGCAGATAACTCTGCCAAACATGGATGATTTGCCCATTAGCATTCTTAAAGCAGATCTCCACAATATCAATACAATGCATATACCAAGTCTGGTGAAAATCCATTGATATTTACTTAAGTTATCATCCAGAAATGAAAATTTGGACATGTCGTGAGCAGATAATGCTGCCAAAAATTGACAAAATTTGCCCATGAACAACCCCAAACCAGATTTCCACAATATCAATGCACACACCAAGTTGGGTGAAATTCATTGACATTTACTCAAGTTATCACCCGGATATGAAAATATGGATGGACAGAGGGAGGTACAACAGACATACAGACGGAGGGACACACGGACAGCCAAAGTGATACCATAATACCCCACCACTATCATTTCGCAGGGTATAAAAACAGTGCACAGAAACAGTTACAGATAAGGCACTTTTTTCAACTGAAAAGTATTGATTCTCAATAAAAATATATGTTGTGGGTACTCATTAGAAGTGCCTTGGTGAGGCAGTTCTAATGAGAACCCACAACATATGTTTATATGAAGGAATAGGAAAAATATTATGTGAATACCCCCACTTATCCGGAGCTATGCCCAGTGTGTTAATTAGATGGACTACTGTAATGTGCTGAATCATCAGTAACAAATCTCTTCCTTTTCTGAAACACACTTTCTATACTGTAAAGCCAAGACTGATCAGTACAAGTACTGATATCTTTTTATTTCTCCATGACACATATGTTGCGGGTACTCATTAGAAGCACCTACTCTAAATGTGTACCCACAAGATATTATAATTATGTTTTTATGAAGAAATGAGAAAAATATTACAGTGGTCATCAGTGGGTTGACAGATCTGCAGTAATCTCTCACCAGTATAAATATGATATATTCAACTTATTGGGAGATCAGGATTAGTTTTCAGCTCCAGAAGATGAGACACTTATTAACATATTCACCCAAAAGACTTGGACAGACAGACTGGAGCAAACAGTGAAGGCCCTGATCAGATGCCACAGAATGTGGCATCTGATCAGGGTCTACACTATTTGCCACTAATCCAGCAATTTTCTCTGACACAACCGGTACTCAAATGGACCGGTTCAAGGTTTAGAACAAGTACAGTAAAGAGATATCGTGTCCAAATATTACCATTAAATGTGGTATGTAAATTTTTCCAATCAGTATTCTGTCCATTCACCAAGCAGCTTCATACATATGCATGAAGCACAAGTTGCCGTGAAATAATTGGTTTTATGCTATAACAATTTGTGGCTATTTTGTACTACAAAATAGCTGAAGTCAGAGACAAACTCGTTAATAACGTAACTCTAGATAAGAGGGAGTATCAGGGAAATATTTTTCTCATTCTCCACGAAAACCTATGGTGTGGATACTACCGTATTCAATCTAATTACCGCACATACCCCTATAAGTGCACAGTCAAACAATTCCGTACTCTTCGGATTACAGCTAGTGTACTGTATGGCTACTTCTTTATAAAGGCATATGCTGTGGGTACCCATTTGAATTGCATCGACTTGTCGATGCAATTCAAATGAGTACCCACAACATGCTTTTATAAAGAAATTCAGAAAAAAATGGTATAAACATCATCTAATAAGTTCTTTGCTGATCTTTTTTAAGTGTACCTTTTAGTAGGCAGATACATATTTTACCAAAAGTGTTTTCCAGTAATTTTGAAAAACCTAAGCGCACAGTGCGGTAATTAGGTCGAATACGGTAATAAGAAATGCCTCACTGAGGTGTTTCTAACCAACACCACAAGATATATGAGTTTTCATGGAGAAATATAAAAAAATACCAGTACGTTTTGGTTGCAAAAAAAAAAAAAAAAAAAAGCATCTTACTTAGAGCTATGACATATCAACACAACCAGAGAAAAGGGCCCAATCCCACGTGAACAGCAAAGGCCATGACAGCCAGCACATCTGTGCCCACTGTTTGGACAGGCACTTCTCTGTTAATGGTGAAGACCATGAGCAGCTACAGTAGTGGGACATCAGGCCTGAGCAAACAGTGGAGACAAAGATCAGATACGGTGAAGTCTTTAAATTTTGAACACCAAATGGTCTGACAAAATGACATATGCAAACAGTGCAGACCCACATCAGACTGCTTGACTATTTGCCATTCCACAAAGTATTTTATTTGCTTGTTTGATTTTGGCTTAATGTCGCTTTCAACCGCTTTCAGTCATATCGCGATGGTGTCTGCATGTGGCAGGGAGCTCAATGCTCGTTTTTAGAGTGCCTCATTGAAATATCATGCCCCAGACACTTTGACATGATATTCCACCCAGTCACATTATACTGACACTGAGCTGACCAGTTCTAGCTCTACTTTCTTTAATGCTGATCACCAAGCAAAAGAGCAGCTAGTACCATTTTTTAAGTCGACCCGGCCGGGGATCGAACCTGCAACCTCCCAGTCACAAAGTGGATGCTCTACCACTGAGCGACTGTGTCGGTCCACTAAGTATTTTTAGAAAGAACTACATTAAAAGCAAAATTTCGGCCAAAAAGCCATAAAATAAAGTGTTTGAAATTTTAGGACATTTACCGTACTGCAGAATATGACATCCGATCTACTGGTCTACACAGTTTGTCACTCATCCAGCAAATTCAAGACATATCAACATGTAGCAAAATGGAGCAGTTCAGTTTTTAGGTCCAAATATTTCGGGTATATAATTATGGTAGTGGACACAAGCTATGCATAACCTTAGCACTCTGGGTAAAAATTTCAGCAGGTGACATTAAAAAATATTTTTTTTTTTTTTTTTTTTTTTTCCAGAAAACAGATTTAACCCTTGTCCTGCTGAACCCGGATGTACCCTGCTTTTGCAAACAGTGTAGATCCAGATCAGTTGGCTTCTGAACTGGATCTGCACTGTTTGCCATTAAATATGTGAATTTATAGCAAAAATCCAGATCAAGCAATCTGATTGGCTGAAAACTAGAAGTGGGTGTGGCATCTTAATTTATTCAGCATGACAGGGGTTAACATTTCATGCAAAGTGTCCCCTTTGGAGAAAATTTGCAGGGAATGTCTAAACTTATTTTCTGGTAAAAATGAGAAAATGTCATCAATTTGTCGTCTGTGGCTGTTGATGTTGATGATTTGGTGTTTTACATCCCTTTCAACATTATTTAAGTCATATCGAGACAACGAATGATAATGAAAGGCTCTGTGCAATGAAGCGCCATGTGGTCATGAGCTGATTTCTGCCTCTAGTGGGATTTGAACAAAGGACCTTATGATCCGAAATCCGGAGTACTAACCACCAGGCTACCCGGATGCTTCTGTCATCTGCTGAATTAACCCAGAAAATGGTTAAGGTTATGTAAACTAGAACAAGAGTGCTCATCAGCCCAGTAACTGGATAATGTAACTGAGTGGAATATCATGCCAAATGTCTGGAGCATGATATGTCAATGAAGCAAATTTATAAAAGGGAATATTGAACTCCCTACCTTATCCTTAGTGTGAGAAGATAAGGCCCTTTTAACAACTTTAATGAATAAACAGCTGGCTTCAGTGGCTCAGTTGGATGTGCCGTCCGACTGGAGACCAGGAGGTCACGGGTTCAACCCCCACCGAGGTCGGCAACATTCTTTCGTGGAGATTGATCGTGAAATATTTTCTACGGTCCTTCTCTCCCTTCCGCTGATTCAAGAAGGGCAGTTGTCAGTTTCTGGCAAAAGAATGTGCACAATACTGGTTAACCACTTAGAGGACTAAGCCTGCCCAGTAAACTAACCACGCTGAACATGACCCCACTGGTTCGACTCGGCCGTAAAACCTCAACACAAACAATAATGAATAAATATTTTGAGCCAGCACATGGCAAAACCTGCAATAAGTCATGTGACCCTTAAGACTCTGATCAGCCTGTACATCCACCCAGTATGGCAAGGGTTCTCGTTCATCCATCTTTGGATTATCCCGGAGGTTGTAGAAGGCACATGTGATCAGCAAAGATTCTGATCAGACTGCACCAATGTGCAGGCTGATTAGAGTCTTTGCTGGTTGCACAAGTCTTATTGTAGGTTTTGTCATGTGCTGGCTAATTTTTCTTATTTCTCCACGAAAATAATGTTGTGGTTACTCATTAGAAGTGCCTTACCTTAACCCTTGTCCTGCTGAATAAATTAAGAAGCCACACCCTTTACTAATTTTCAGCCAATCAGATTACTAGATCAAGGTTATTGATATAGATACACATATTTAATGGCAAACAGTGCAGATCCAGATCAGTTGGCTTCTTCTACAATGTTTGCAATGCCAGGGTATATCCGGGTTCAGCAGGACAAGGGTTAAGCTCCTTCTTATGAACATCTTCCTAAGTAATGTCATAATTTTGTGGGGAAATAAAAACCTTATCTGGATACCCATCTAATCTAGAACTCTAAGAAAGACTGAAAGATAATTATACATGCAGCTCAGCAATTTGTACTTTTACTACAAATTGGAAGTACATCCATTAACCCTTGTCCTGCTGAATAAATTAAGATGCCACACCCACTTCTAATTTTCAGCCAATCAGAATGATTACTTGATTCAGGATTTTGATACTAATTCACATACTTAATGACAAACAGTGCAGATCCAGATCAGTTGGCTTCTTCAGGCACAGGCAGGGTATATCCGGGTTCAGCAGGACAAGGGTTAAAAAGCTAATTACAACTACAGCAGATGACTCTTTGAATTTTTTTTTAAAGTAAGGCTTCACAATTCATGTGAGATGATTCACATGAAATGCCAGTTCTTATTTTCTTTGAAAAATTAATAATAAACAGATTTAGAATGGCATCGGCTATACGTTTGCTTAGCACTATTTGTTGTTGATCAGCAATTTGTACTTTTACTGAGAAGCTTGGTAAATTATGCAATGATTTTGTTATAAAATAATATCATCATGCCAAAAGGGGACATAGCCCACAACCCATATCATTCAATGCATGTACACAGACTGAATTGGGGCCTTTGTTTTACTGTAAAAATAAATAAAAGCATTAATATGCAGAGTGTCCTAGCTGTGCTTATAATATGCAGTTCAGTCCCTTTTTGTTTGCTATCACTGGATTAATTTATTAACCCTTAAAGCACCAGTCACAACTGCAGCAGACGACAATTTTTTTATTTTTATTTTTTATTTATTTTTTTTTATTTTTCAGAGAAAACAAGTTTTGACATTTCATGTGAATTGTCTGCCTGGCAGATGATTCACCTCTGAAAAATAAAAAAAAGATTTAGAATGTCGTCTGCTACAAATTTTGCTGGGCACTTTAAGAGTTAAAACAGATGATGCCTTTATCTGAGCAGGTGTCAGTCAATATTTCTAATCAATACTAATCAAAGATACACTGCTAAAACCCACCTTATCCCCATACAGGGAAAATAAATATCAAATCCGTGTACATACACAGTTTGATGTAAGGTTATTGTGTTCTTTTTTTGTCATTGTTGCTTTGTTTTTTTTTTCAATAAATGTACTGATATTATTTTTCTTTTTTATAAAAGAGAAAAATAAGAAAACTATTTCAAAATGTTGTCTGCTGAAATGATTACCCAGCATGCAAAGTGTTAACCCAATCCACAATTTAGGCAATCCTATCTATGGCCCTAGCATTTCATTTTTTACTTCAAACTATCTCTGGCAGGTGTGCTTCACCACTTGTAAGATTCGTGTTTGTTGCAGCATCCATGTCAGCTTGGTGGCTCAGTTGGATGCGCCGTCTAACTGGAGACCAGGAGGTCCCGGGTTCAACCCCCGCCAAGGTCGGCAACATTCTTTCATGGAGATTGATCATGAAACATTTTCTATGGTCATTCTCTCCCTTCCGCTGATTCAAGAGGGGCAGTTGTCAGTTTCTGGCAAAAGAATGTGCACAATACTGGTTAACCGCTTAGAGGACTAAGCCTGCCCAGTAAACATGTGGTTAGGTAAACTGACTCAAGATGACCCCATTGGGTTGACTGGGCCGTAAAACCTCAGCACAAACAATCTTGAACTCAGCTCAAAGTAGATTTTTAATGTAGCCAGGAACCCAGCCCAAACAATAAGGTGAAAGAGTCCACTGGCCATTATTGGGTTACTGTCTTTTCGACATCACTCAGAAAGAAGTTTTTTGCTTGGCGTTTTATTTTAAATGAAAATATTTTGTTCTGATTGACCATATCTTATCAAAAACCATTTGTCTTTTCTGTTTCTACACATGTGCTTTATTCTCAAATATTTACATTAAAATTAAATTTACAGCGAAATATCTGTCTGATCTGTGAAATTTTTTGCGTCAAGTGATTTACTGGAATTTGTGTCTAAGGAAATATTTTTCATTTTTCTTTGCTGAATTTGAATAACTGATGTTTCACAAAAATATTGTGAAAATTTGAGCAAAATTGAACAAGCGGAAACTGTTGAAAATATGCCTCCAAGTTACCTACCCTACAGATTTCTGCATAATTTGCATTCATTTTTATGGGAAAAAGTGAAAATATTTGATTGTTTAAAAACCAGTGACTGAAATAAAATTTTTTGCACATTATTAAGGTATATACACAACAATATTGTGAAAATTTGAGCGAAACTGAACAAGCGGAAACTGTTGAAAATATGCCTCCAAGCTACCTACCCTACAGATTTCTGCATAATTTGCATTCATTTTTATGGGAAAAAGTGAAAATATTTGATTGTTTAAAAACCAGTGGCTGGAATAAATTTTTTTGCGCATTATTAAGGTAGTTACGACAACTGGTTTTGCAATAAATCGTGACAAACTTTTGCAAATTTACTTCTTCTGTATAAAGCGTCAAGCACAAAATGATTTTCTGAAAGATGTCAAAAGTATAGCAAGCACATCACGAAAACACACCTATATAAGTTGGTCCCTGGAAATGCCACTTTTATATAATAAAACTGGCATTTACAGGGGTATACATTATTTTCTTATATGTGACGGAAATATGAAAAATATCATATTTTTAATCTGAAAATTTTCATTTTTTGGTGGTAAAATTTTCAGTATATTTGAATAGGCTTGTTTTCGTAATGAAATGCCCCAATTCAGACAGAAGGATGTGAGGAAGCTTTAAACAGTACCATGTCTTACCCTTAATATCTGGAACTCATGTATTTAAGTCCAAAGGATACTTATCTTAACCCCTTTGCTGAACACAACATGTCCTGTCTTAGCAAACAGTGTAGATCCAGATCAGTTGGCTTCTGAAGAAGCCAACTGATCTGGATCTGCACTGTTTGTCATTAAATATGTGAATTTTTATCAAAAACTCAGATCAATTAATCTGATTGGCTGAAAATAAGAAGTGGGTGTGGTATCTTAATTTATTCAGCATGACAAGGGTTAAACTTTTGGACAAGACCATTTACTATATGTAAATATTTACAACCACAACCTAATCAAATACCAGGACAAGATTGGTAAGTAATTATTGTCCAAATTATTAACTTCTGGAAAGTACATTACCATGTTTTTATAGGTAAACTTGACAAATTTCAATTATACCGTATTTACCCTAAGTATTCAGAAAACTTAACTGCCTTACCATACTTGTTCTAAAATTTGAATGTATAGTTTACTACCCTATGTTTTGTCTAAAAATTGCTGGATGAGTGGCAAACAGTGCAGACCCTGATCAGATGTTGTGTTCTAGGGCATCTCATCTGGGTCTACACTGTTTTCTCTGGTCGTCTATCCAAATACATATGGTAAATATGGTAGCATGTTTCAGAGATAATACAGTTTAAAGATGGACCCCAGAAATGTTTGTATCAAAAACACAAATGTATCAATTACTTAGAAAAATAACCAATTATGGTCTTTTATCTATATACATGTAATCTATATCTAAAGTCCTGGTTATGAGGTTAAACTGCATCCAGCTGTGAAACTCAATATGAGTGTGGGAATATGAGGCTGCCCTCTATCACAGTTGCCTCCTCACCTTCAGAGTTATGAGGCTGCCACAACCTGGGTGGTAGAGCTGGGCGGCAATCATCTACAGACCGATGGTTTGGTGATCTAGCTATTGTGGTTTGGCGGACGATCCTTCTTTATAAGGACAATGGCAAAGCACATTGCCCAAGGGCTGGAACGGTGTGCATGCATAGATGCTGTTAAAGAACTGAGTTGGGATGTTAGCTAGGCTTTCCCATAAAAACACATGTTCAAAAATTCTTCATGGTAATCACAACCTTTGAGTTAGTCAGTGCCAACAGACATTAAAGTTCTGCTGGTAATGTCTCTGGCTTGGTCTTCTGTCAGGTGTGGCAGGCAGGATTGGGCCATTGTGGTGAGTCAAACATGCACCTGGGGAAATTCTGGGTGGGAACACTCAATGTGAACAGTCTGAGAGGAAGAGTTCGCGAGGTAGTGGAAACACTATCCCGCAGTGGTATCTGCAGTATTCTGGAGACCAGATACTGTGGTGGCAACTGCCGCACAATCAAGGGCAAGGATGCCAGGTACAAGCTCTACTGGTCCGGAAACGACAAAGGCACTGCTGGTGAGGGGGCGTTTGTGGTGGAAGAGTGGATAGAGAGTTTTTGAGTGGTGAGGGGGCGTTTGTGGTGGAAGAGTGGATAGAGAGTTTTTGAGGTGCAGAGTCTCTGACAGAATCAACTTTGTGATGCTTATAGTCGGCCAGCATGTGGTTACCTTTCTGTCTGTGTATGCCCCACAGAGTTGTTTGAGTGATGTTCTTTGATCAGCTGCATGCCGTGACTGCCAGGATCAGAATTTCTGATCCCATGTGGAGATTGGAACAGCCATGTAGACTGTGCAGGAACTGGATACAGGGAATTGGATGGGGATATGGCAGGCCTGAACCAGATGTTCAGGGTGAGAGAACCTTAGAGTATACCCTAGCATTCAACCTGCTTCTTGGGAACACGTTTCAAGAAACGTGGCAAGCATCTCACCACATACAAGTCGGGAAATGTAGCCATGCAGATAGACATCATCCTTTTCCGTAGGTCCATGCGCAAACTTGTCACAGATGTAAAAGTGATCCCTGTTTAGGAAGTAGCCCTGCAACATCAGCCTCTTGTATGCAACATGAGGATTGATGTGCCAACAAAATCCAAGCGCAAGTTCACCCCTTGCCTTAAAGTTTGGAAGCTTAGACAAGCAATCATTTCCAGAAGGTCTTCAACTTGCATGTGAGCATGTCTGCAGGTGTAGCTGATGCTGGCACTGAGGATATCTGGAACAACATCAAGACTAGCCTGCTCAAGAAAACTGAGGTGTGTGACACAACTCGGCCCTACTGTTGGCGTCGTGAAACCTGGTGGTGGAATGAAACACATGGAAAAGGCCATTGCTGCCAAATGGAAATCTTTCAAGGCCTGGAAGACTGGTAAAGGCACTATGGCATCATAGGATGCAGCCAAACGCACTGCCTGACATGCAGTGCACCATGCTCATCAAGAAGCCGACAAGAAGGTCTATGAGAATATTGACCCGAAGTCTTCAGAAGTCAGTTTAGAAAAGAGAACGCTGATGTTGGAGACAAACCAGTGAAGAATGATGCAGGGGAGATGTCAATGAGCGAAGACTCAAAGCAGAAGGCCTGGTTAGGGCACTACCAAAGGCTTCTCATTGTTGAATTTGATGAACCACCAGTGAAAGGCCCGCCCTTCCCAATAACCACTGATATGGTTAAGAAAGCTATCTCTCAAATGAAGGTGGGCAAAGCACCTGGCCCATCAGGCATAGTGGTGGAGATGATACGAGCAGCCGGCGACATGGGCGCCTCCATGATACGTGACCTCACAGCTGCAATCATTCACAATGGTAAGGTACCCTCTGACTGGGAGCAGAGTTTCACTGTCTGCCTCTACAAGGGTAAGGGAGATGCATTGGAAAGGAGCAACTACTGGGGTATCAAGCTGACAGAGCAGGTCATGAAAGCCCTGGAGGACGGCCTCATCAGACAGTTATTCCCAGTTTGGCTTCGTCCCAGGCAAAGGCACAACAGACGCAATCTTTGTAATCAGGCAGCTGCAAGAGAAGTATCTAGCTGCCAACAAGACACTCTACATGGCTTTCATAGACCTGGAGAAGGCTTTTGATTGAGTATCTCAGAAGGTCAGCTAGATGGTGGGCACTGAGAAAACTTGGTGTGGAGGAGTCTGTGCGACTGGTGCAGATGTATGCCAATGCAGAGCTGTGTCCGTGTTGGAAAGGCATACAGTGAAGAGTTTGAAGTGAAGGCTGGTGTTCACCAAGGCTCAGTACTCAGCCCGCTGCTCTTTATCATTGTGCTTGAAGCCTTGTCATGAGAGTTCAGCTCTGGTGTCCCCTGGGAGGACCTCTATGCCGATGACCTTGTTATCATCGCTGAATCACTGGAGGAATGTGTCAAGAGGCTCTTGACTTGGAAAGAAGAAATGGAAAAGAAAGGACTGAAACTAAATGCAGGAAAGACAAAGATCAAGATCTGTGGTACGGGCCTGGACATCCTGCAGAGTTTAGGTGAGTTTCCATGCGCCGTCTGTCGCACTGGAGTGGGCAGCAATAGCATCTTCTGCAACGGCTGCAAGCACTTGGTGCACAAGAAATGCAGTGGGCCCAAGCGCTTGACAAAGGACCCTGATTAGATGTACACGGTGCCAGGGAACTGTATGCCTCTTAGATGGCAGACCACAGAGGGAAGTCCAAGATGGACCTGACAAGCTGGAGGTGGTAGCTTCCTTTTGCTACCTAGGAGACATGCTCTCAGCAGCCGATGGCTGTGAACTTGTAACCACAACACGTGTGAAAACCACCTGGGAGAAGTTCAAGGAGCTGCTACCAATTCTCTCTTCCTGCCACCTCTCTTTCAAGACACGTAGCCATGTGTACAGCTTGTGTGCGGAGCGCAATGCTCCATGCCAGTGAGACTTGGCCATTGACAAGCCAAACCTCCAACATCTGCAGCGGAATAACAGGGCAATGATCAGACAGATCTGCAATGTCAAGCCGCAAGACATTGTCACCACCAGGGTCAAATGAGCTACTTGCGCAGCTTGGCACTAAGGATCTGGACCTCATTCTGAAGGAGAGAAGACTTTGCTGGTATGGACATGTGGAACATTCCAATGGTGCAGTCAAGACAGCCTTTGACATACTGGTTGATGGAAAGCGTTGGCCTGGGAAGCCCAAGATGACATGCAAGCAGCTGACAGAGAAGGATTGCAGACAGTGGAAGCTCTCAGCTATGAACCCTCATGATAGACATACCTGGAGATCTGGTATGAGATCTACCATGTGTGCTGCAAGCCAGCTACCTTGAAAGGGTCTACTGATGTGGATGTTGCCCTGTATTTGCACATTAATAAAAAATCTGATGATGATGGATGATGATGTATATATATATACTTCTGTTTGGATACAACTTGGTTGTTTAGCTTAAACATGGTTTTTGCTATGGGTCTCAGCAATAGTGTTGTAAAAGGGTTGAGATGAATACTAATTGTTAACACTTACAGTGCTTTGGGCAAATTCAGCAGACAACAAATTGCTGATATTTTTCTTATTTTCTCAGAAAATTGGAGTTGTCAATTCATGTAAACTGTTTCCTAAGGAAGGAGACAGTTTGCAGGAAATGTCATATCCTATTTTCTAGGAAAAATAAGAAAATATTTTGAAATATCATCGGCTGAAATTTCTATCAGGCATGCTTAAGTTAAATAGCATTTCACAACTATAACAGACATTTGTATTTTTCAGTGAAAAAAATGCTTAAGATTTTATGGGAATTGTTAGCAGACAATTCACATGAAATGCAAAGTATTATTTTCTATGAAAAATAATAACCAAAAATTTAGAATGTTATCTGCTACAATTTTGCTTATCACTTTAACCTTTACCACTCCCTAAACAAATTCAGCAGACAACATCTTAACCCTTGTCCTGCTGAATAAATTACAATACCATGCCCACTTCTAATTTTCAGCCAATCAGATTACTTGATCCCGATTGTTGCTATAAATTCACATACTGAATGACAAACAGTGCAGATCCAGATCAGTTGGCTTCTTCAGAAGCCAACTGATCTGGATCTACACTGTTTGCAAAGGCAGGGTATATCCAGGTTCAGCAGGACAAGGGTTAAAATAATTTCTTAATTTTTACCAGAATTTTATGCACGAAATGTCAAATCCTGCTCTCTAGAGAAAATGAGAAAAAAAAATCGAAATGTCGTCTGCTGAAAATTTTAAGTTAAGCATCAGGGTAGCATACTCATATTCTTGTTCAAATATTCCAAGGACGTAAACAAGTACTTCACATCCAAGACTGTCAAGAAGGGTTTTTCCCCTTGACAACCAGAACTGCTTAAGTTTCAGCAGACAACACTATGAAATATTTCTTGTATTTTTTCCAGGAAACGGGATTCGACATTTCATGCAAATTGTCTCCAATGTCATTTGGATTCCATGGGATTGGAATATGTATTTAAATATTAGGATAGACACACCTGAGCAAACAGTGTAGATCCAGATCAGAACACATGCACTGCAGTGGTGGGTCTAATCAGGGCCTACACTGTTTGCAACTCATCAGCAGTTTTTTCTAGCCAATAACAACTTGTGGAATATATTAGGCAAAAAAAAAAGTTATTAGATTCTCAGACACTTTTTTCAAAAAGTAGATGCATGTGGGAGGCTTTTTATTTTTACTTTTATTTTCTGGTTGGGTACATTCTTGGACATTTGGGTTTGTTTGGCTAAACAAAATGGCGACTGGAAGTATCTAAAATCTATCTATCTGCAAGTTTAGAGTCACAAACAACACAAACAGATCATAATTTTCTTTGCAAGTAAGTAAGAATGCCATATGTTTGTGATCTAGATTGCAATTTGGTTAGAAATGATTCTCAGAATAGCAAGTAAAATCTAGTGTCACGTATTTTCGTGGGTTGGAAAAGCTTACCACGGAAAAAATCATGTATGGGGGACCTTTTGGACAGATGCGGCAGAGTCTGAGAATCTAATACCTTTTTTTTTTTGTGGCCTTAGGACAAGTAGGACAAGTAGTGGCCTTAGGACAAGTAGTATATGCAGTGCATTTGAAAAGTTCATTTTCTGCAACAGTAACACTTGTACACAGATTATAAATGCAACATCTCGTTAAAACCTTTTAACCCATTTTATTCTGAATAGACTCCCCCAACTATATATTGGAAGAGTCCAATTTCAATTTTAGGTATGTCAGGCTACATAATGTATATATTTCTTAAGAAAAGGCCAAACTATTTGCAAACAGTGGAGACCCTGATCAGATGCCGCATTCAGCGGCATCTGATCTGGGTCTGCACTGTTTTCCAATTACCTTTTAGCAGTATCCAGAATACAATGGGTTAATTGCTGTATGTTACTTCTGAGTATTGCATGGGTTGTGTATACAAGATAAGTATGAATGATGGTCATTTTCTGTGGTCAGAGAAGGGTTACATTAATGGTGATAATATTCAAGATGAAGATAGTGCATGCTGCAACGCCCAATACTACTATGTTGATGCTGTAAAGACACTGGTAGAGGTAGATCACTGTGGGTCTGATATATCTGGCTTATATTTGTTGTTTATTTTTTCAATAAAATTCTACCTTAGGCTCAGAAAGGTTTGTACCCTGTGGGTACCCCATTTATTATCATGAGAAGAGGGACCAGGTATAGAAAGCCTCACAACTCTGACATGGATCTACAGTTTGCTCAGCCCTGTCGGTCCGAATAATTCAGGTAAATATGGTAACTATCAAACAAATATCCTGAAAGACCTTTTTAACCCTTCTCATGCTGAATAAATTAAGATGCCACACCCACTTCTAATTTCCAGCCAATCAGATTACTTGATCTGGGTTTTTGATAAAAATTCACATTTTTAATGACAGTGTAGATCCAAAGATCTGGATCTACACTGTTTGCTAAGACAGGGCATGTCGTGTTCAGCAAGAGAAGGGTTAAAATAAAATTGGGATTAATGACCATAGCCCTTGATAAGGTGCTTTATTCAACAAAAAAGTATTGATATTTTTCCTTATACCCTCTCTTATTGATATTTACCCTAGACCTACGACCTATGTCATCTAGTCTCATTTTTGTTTATCATTAGCAGCTTAGGTATTAACCTTTAAACATTAAATTAACATATTATCCAAAAATATCCCTCTGACTACTTGTTAATGTGTGGAAACAGTGTGGGGCAAACAGAAAACAGAGCTGACCCTTACCCGTTCTGTCAGCGGTTTGATCTGGGTCCATACAAATCTGCTCAAATTTTCAGGCTAAATATGGTATACAAAAAAAGGTAAGAGAAAAGTCAATCATAAACAGCAGCCCATCCCAGACACCAAGAGGAAGAGGAAACCGACAAATCCAAACAAGCACAAATGGAACAAATGTACGAAAAGCACTAAGATTAGCTCTCTCTTCCCCAAGCGAGGTAATCGCAATGCTAAAAGGACTGAAAAACACAAGAACAAAATGATACAGGGTAAGACATAAAACAAATCGCCTCGCAGAATAAACCACAAAGCAACAAAGAGTAAGACTAACACCAGGACCACCACCTTAGAACAGTCAGTAGAGTAAACCACTGGGTTTAAATTAAACTAAACTTGAGACCAGCAGTTTTTCACAGAATAACCTGACTTTATAGCATAATAAACAAAGCCTACTAACCTTTATATAGCATACCATAATAACCCTAAGTACTGGGGCAGACAGGTCTGAGCAAACAGTGTAGTCCCAGATCAGATGCCACAGAATGTGGTATCTGATCAGGACCTACACTGTTTGCAACTTATCCAACAGTTATTCATACATATCAACAAGTAGTTAAATGGACTTGTCGAAATGTTTAGGACAAGGATGGTAAGGAGTTGTGGTGTCCAAATGTTTATGATAAATATAATAATAATTGTTAAACAGACCGGTAGGTGACAGCGGATAACTGGTAGGTCACAGCAGACAATTGGATTAATTATATGGCCATGCCAAACAAAAAAGAGTCTTTGAACATGTGCAAAATTCGCAGATTCAGATTATCCTGCACATACGCAAAGTATCATTCTAGGCACTGCTCTCCATTCATACATTTTGTAGTATCCAATGATTCTGCTAGTGGACGGATATGCAGGCTGATAAGGGCCTTAGCTGTCAGTACATTTTCATATGGCCCGCGGCCCATATTTACCTTTAGCAATCCTTGGGCAATTCAGCAGACAACAAATCCACCTTACTTTTCCAGAATTAGGGGCTGACATACCATGTGAATTGTCTCCTTAGACAATTTGCATGAAAAATCAAACACAGTCTTTTTTACAGAGATAATAAGCATGACATGTTAAACCCTATTTGTTCTAAGGAGACAATCTGCATATCATGTCAAACCCTATTTTCTCTAAAGAGACAATTTGCATGACATGTTAAACCCCATTTTCTCTAGGCAAATAATTTGCATGACAAGTCAAAATACTATTTTTACAAAGGAGAAAATTTGCATGACATGTCAAACCCTGTTTTCTCTAAAGAAACAATTTGCATGCCATGGCAAACCCTGTTTTCTTTGAGACAATTTGCATGATGTAATAACCTTATTTAAAAAAAAAAAAAAAAAAAGATCAAAATGTCATCAGTAGCAATGATGATCAAGCATTAAATATTTTGAAATTGAGACAATTGTGAGTATGTGTATAGTTACTCATATCTATTCAACAAAAGATATAAGTGTGTTTATTACCTTTACCACTCTCTGGACATCAGGACTGGGTGAATGACCATTAAATTAACAATGCTTGGAATAACTTGGTTATGAAACCAAACCATGACCTGGTCAAGTGAAATTATATTACTGTTGTCCCAACACACATCAAAACAAACTGGCCACTTGGACATTATAATTGCAAGTCATTTAATATTCATTTAATTTTTTTTTGTATCTTGCCCTTAATTTTTTTTGCATTAGCATGCTAGAATGCACAAACTAGGTCAGTCAGATTTTTCAGCTGCACTCACCTGAGCTATTCTTGAGCCTAGAATTACCTATACAGATAACAAAGCATGAAAAGGATTTCCCTACAAAAAACCATGGACTTTAACAGGAATTCCAATGAATTATGGCTTGCATGCTAGTAAGTAATGTCACTGAAACTGTCAGTGCCAGTGACAGATAGTACTAAATCTCCCTTGCTCTTGATACAAGTCAGTACCAAGTTTCATCTGGATACCCTGTCTTAACCCTTCTCTTGCTGAACACGACATGACCTGTCTTAGCAAACAGTGCAGATCCAGATCAGTTGGCTTCTGAAGAAGCCAACTGATCTGGATCTGCACTGTTTGCCATTAAGTATTTGAAATTATATCAACAACCTGGATCAAATAAACTGATTGGATGAAAATCAGAAGTGGGCATGGCATCTTAATTTATTCAGCATGACAAGGGTTAATGGCATAGAAAACACAAGCAGTGCTGTGGAATTGCCATGCTCAACTTGTTCAATTTTTCCATTTCCCTAAGGACAAGTTTGTAATTTCAATTTACTTGTTCAGGGACAAGGGCTTCATAGCTCTAGCTGGACTAGGTTAAGCTGGTTAAGCACCAATTATTTGTAACCACTGCCCCCACCCACCAAACTCCCACACCTATGGAGAATATTTGGACCTAAACAAAGCATTGACCTTAACTTTAAAAGTGCCAAATGCACAGTCTATTGTCTTCCAAGAAAATAAGGCTGATAATTTCATGTGAAATTTTACATGAAATGTCAAGCCTTATTTTCTCTCTGAAATGAAAAAAAAAATTCAAAATACCATCTGCAGCAGTTGCAATTGGCACAACATATGTCATAATAAATGCACCGCAAGCATAATACCCCACCATAGCAATTATTTGTTTATGTATTAAAGTTATCGTTGCGAAAATGTCTGGAAAGAAAATGACTGAGGGACAGATAACAATCCTAAACCAGATCTTGATAATATCAATGGACAAATAACAATCCTAAAGCAGATCTTGATAATATCAATGCGACTGAGGGACAGATAACAATCCTAAACCAGATCTTGATAATATCAATGGACAAATAACAATCCTAAAGCAGATCTTGATAATATCAATGCATAGAGCAAGTTTGGTTAAAAGGCCTTGTTATTATCAAGTTATCATCCAGAAATGAAAATATGGACGTGTCTCGGGCAGATAACTCCGTAAAAATTTGATGAAGTTTGCCCATTAGTAATCCCAAACCAGATCTCCTTAATGTCAATGCATACAGCAAGTTTGATGAAAATCCCTTGTTATTTACTCAAGTTATCATCCGGAAACGAAAATATGGGCGTGTCTTGGGCAGATAACTCCGTAAAAATATGACTAAATTTGTCCATTAGCAATCCGATACCAGATCTCCTTAATGTCAATGCATATACCAAATTTGGTGAAAATCCCTTGTTATTTACTCAAGTTATAATCCGGAAACGAAAATATGGGCGTGTCTCGGGCAGATAACTCTGTCAAAAATTGACGAAATTTGCCCATTAGCAATCCCAAACCAGATCTCCACAATATAAATGCACATACCAAGTTTGGTTGAAAATCCCTTGTTATTTACTCGTTATAGTCCGGAAACTGAAATATGGGCGTGTCACGGGCAGATAACTCCGTCAAAAATTGACAAAATTTGCCCATTAGCAATCACAAACCAGATCTCCACAATATCAATGCACATGCCAAGTTTGGTGAAAATCTATTGATGTTTACTCAAGTTATCATCCGGAAACGGAAAACGGACAGATGGACAGACGTACAATGGACGGACAGACGGACAGGCGGACGGACTCACGGACGACCAACGTGAAACCATAATACCCCGCCACTATTGTGTGGCGGGGTATAAAAATGATGAGGATACTTATTTTTGACAGTAACCAGTTTTTCAGAATCTTGTTAAAAGAACTGAAATTTTATGAAATTCAAGAATATTTATTTAGGGCACCAAATTCATTATTATATGGAATATCTTTTTTTTAAAAAATCAGGCTACCGACATACACTGGATATTCAGCCACTTCTACATATACAATGTTAGCTTATATTTGGTAAGACATACAGTTTAACCCATTGTATACTGAATAGACTCTCCCACACAATATATTGGAAGAGCCCAAATTCAATTTTTGGTACAACCAGCTATGAGATTTACATATTCCTAGAGAAAAATGGCTAAACTATTGGCAAACAGTATAGACCCTAATCAGATACCACATTCTGCGGTGTCTGATCTGGGTTTGCACTGATTGTCAATTACCCTTTTACGGGTCTGCCGACTATAATGGGTTAAGGACAGTTGGTTGAAGTATGTATAATAATTAGAACTTGTATGAAGATTGTATGAAGATTGCATTTATGGTGGAAGACAGTACTGAAATGGGCATATTTTGTGCACAAAGTGGTTTTTTGATGCACTCTGCATTCTTCATGATTTTGCCATAAATCCTAAGAACTGATACAGATGCAGCTATGCCCATATCACCAATGTTGATGATGTAGGATGTTGCCCTTGTTTAAGTATTAATGCAGTAGTCATCTGCATACAACAGATAAGGCACTTTTTTCATCTGAAAAATGCTGATATCTTTCTTATTTCTCTATGAAAACATATGTTGTGGGTACTCATTAGAAGTGCCTCACTGAGGCACTTCTAATGAGTACCCACAACATATGTTTTCATGGAGAAATAAGAAAAATATTATGTGGATACCCCCTCTTATCTGTAGGTATGCATCTGTAGCCACTGCTTCCCACCCAAGGGGAATAGCGGGGACAACAACTTTCCTTCCATTACAGCACTGCTAAATACACTGCACTGTGGGGACAACTGGATAGTAAAAGTCATATTCTTTTTCTCCCACCCCCAGGGACAATGAAAACTAAGACTTTGGTAAATATAAATCATATAATAGCAGTAGTCCCTGCTATTTTGGTGCCAAATCACAACCCTAGTACTTTCCCAGAATTGCAGGGGCATTCAAAAGGTCAAAGCACTGCCAGCCATCCCCCACACTTTCCCATGGCTGGGGTTAATGGGGTTGGGGTAGGAGGTGGTGGATACAAATGACTGGTGGCTGGGGGGTGGGGGGTGGGAGGGGGGGCCAGTGGAAACAATTGACTGGTGCATGAGATTGTTGTTTGCAAATGGGGAAAATGTTGGTTTCCCATACATCATTTCATTCAGGTTTGTTTACTCAAATGGTTCAAAGAATTTCCTACCTTGATACGAATGGATCCCATTTTTATCTCCGTGGATCCCATTTTTAACTCCACTTAAGCTTAGTGTCCAACTTCAATTATGATAACAATGCAAGTATTCAGTCACAATAGCTACAGGTAAGTAAATTAAATCAGTGAAATTAACCTTTACCACTCTCCACAAATTCAGCAGAGGACAAATACATGGCTTTTTTTTCTTATTTTTCCTAGAAAATAGGATCTGACACTTCATGCAAATTGCATGAAGTGTCAGATCCTATTTTCTAGGAAAATTAAGAAAAATGTTTCAAAATGTTGTCTGCTGAAAGTTTTATCCAGCACACAGTGATAAACTATACCATGAAGAACAGGTGAAACTTGTTTAACCCTTGTCCTGCTGAACCCGAATATATCCTATCTTAGCAAACAGTGTAGAAACTTCTGAAGAAGCCAACTGATCTGGATCTGCACTGTTTGCCATTAAGTATGTGAATTTATAGCAACAATCTGGATCAAGCAATCTGACTGGCTGAAAATTAGAAGTGGGCATGGCATCTTAATTTATTCAGCAGGACAAGGGTTAACTGTTACCATGCTCCCAGCAACTTCAGTATGACGACATACGATGATATTTTTCTTATTTTTAGTAGAAAATAGTACTAAACATTTCAAGGCAATTTCCATGACAATTTTAAGAAATTCAAATCCTATAGTCTGGCAAGAATAAGAATTTTCTTTTCTGAATGTGGTTTGCTGAAATTTTTCCCAGCATGCTAAGCATTAAATCATACAGTAATTTATTTAATTTACTTCTACAATGGTTATAAGATAAAAGCCTGGGGATGTCCATAATGACTACTTCAACTTAGCAACCACCAGAAAGACAAATTTAACCCTTGTCCTGCTGAATAAATTAATAAGCCACGCCTACTTCTAATTTTCAGTCAGGTTATTGATCCAGATTGTTGTTATAAATTTGCATACTTGATGGCAAACAGTGCAGATCCAGATCAGTTGGCTTCTTCAGAAGCCAACTGATCTGGATCTACACTGTTTGCAAAACAGGATATATCCGGGTTCAGCAGGACAAGGATTAATAGTGGGGGAAATATCTGTATTTACCCTAAATATCTGGATGCTTAACCCTTGTCATGCTGAATAAATTTAGATACCACACCCACTTCTAAATTTTAGTCAATCAGATTGCTTGATCCAGGTTGCAGATACAAATCTGCATACTTAATGATCATCGCAGAAGCCAACTGATCTTGATCTACAATGTTTGCAAAAGCAGGGCTTATCCAGGTTTAGCAGGACAAGGGTTAATAGGGGCTGGGGGGGAAATATGTTGCCTGATTTGGCTAAAAATAATGACAGAACTGGTATTTCTAACAGAAAAAATGATTGTGTGTTTTCTGTCTATTCAAATTGGCAGCAGCCAGTGAAACTACAATTTGATGCTAACTTACCCTTGTCCTGCTGAACCCGGATATAGTCTGCTTTTGCAAACAGTGTAGAGCCAGATCAGTTGGCTTTTGAAGAAGCCAACTAATCTGGATCTGCACTGTTTGCCATTTAGTAAGTGAATTGATATGAACTACCTGGATCAAGTAATCTGATTGGCTGAAAATTAGAAATGGGTGTGGCATCTTACTTTATTCAGCAGGACAAGGGTTAAATGGCTATTTTAGCAGTAATATAACTGTAACAGGCGACAGATGTAATTTCTGCGGCGAGATATGGAAAATGGTGCCAATAGCAGAGTGACTAACTTAAATAAGGAGGTGTTGGATGGGGCAAAATGGCTTGAATAGGAACCAATATGCTGAATAACTTGAAAATTAGCACAGAATATAGTAGACATATCATTACTAATGTGAAATATAATATTTTTTCCTGGAAGCAAAATAATTTATTTAAAAAAAACAAGGTCATGAAAGGCAGGGGTAGAAATGTTTTTGCTTTCCTTCTATTGTTTTCCTTATTTTAGGTGTAAATTTACAATAAAAAAATATCTTCTACAGAAGCAGCAGACACTAAGAAAAGATTTTACAGAGGTTTCATATACCTAACTTTAAAAATCTAATGTAACAGATTTTTTTACCAGCTGTGGGGTGTATAAAAACTGTCCTAAAAAAAAAAACAAAAAAAAACAGCACCAGAAAGAAGCACCTGGTAGTCCCGACTTTCATAGCTCGATAAGGACTAAATATTCTGACAAACAGGCCTGAGCAGACAGTGTAGGCCTGGATCAGATACCACAATATGCAGGATCTGAACAGGATCTAAACTCAGGTAACAAAGATGGATCTGCTCAAATTTTAGGACATACATTGTAAGAAGTTAAAGTGTACCAAGTTATTTAGGTAAATATAGTACTAGATACCATATTTACCTTATGTATTTGGTCAGACAGGCCTGAGCAAACAGTGTAGACCCAGATGAGAGGTCGCAAATGTGGGATCTCATCAGGGTCTACACTGTTTGCCACCCATCAAACAAGTTTTAAAAACAATATCGGGTAGTAAATTGTTCTTCTTGAAATTTTAGAACAAGTATGGTAAGGAGCAGGGCCCGGTTGTTCAAAGCGTCGTTAGCTTAACGAGCTCGTTAAGGGTCATTTCGTTAACTGTTTTAGCGGATTCAATATACAATATTCTGATATTTTTTGCTGAAAAAATGTGAGTGGCTTTTGCTCTGCAAAAGCTACTCACATTTTTTCAGCAAAAAATTTCAGCATATTTGCATATCACTGGCTGTAAATTTTAACGAATCGTTAACTAACGACATCGTTAGTTTTGAACAACTGGGCCCTGATGTGTCCAAATATTAAGGGTAAACACTGTAATAATATACTGATAAACAAAGCAGGACCTAATCACTGAGCAAAGCAGCATGCATTACAAAATCATGCTTATTCAAATACATAGAAAATTTCACCTCCAAAAACTGAAAATTTTCAGATAAAAACTCTGATATTTTTCTTACTTCTGCTCAAAACATACATTGTGGATACTCGTTAGAACTGCCTCGCCTGATGAGTACCCACAATCTATGCTTTTCAGCAGAAATAAGAAAAATAATGTATACCCCTGTAAACCCCATTTTAACTATATAAAAGTAGGGCTTAAGGGGGTCAAAATTATATAGGCATGTTTTCGTGATGATACATGTGATCAGCTGATCGTACATGACAGAAAGGCCCCTTTTCTCATGGGAAAGTTCAAATGATTCTCTAAGTGTTTGTTGGCACTATGTGTCCAATGGCTGAATCTTGTATGTCTGACCTTATGGTGTATTTAAGTACAGGTTTAAGAACATGTGAACTATTTTGACAATCTATCAAAAGTGACTTTTAAATGAATGGATAACCTGGTATAATACCCTAAAAAACTGGAATAGTAAGGACAATGACCAAGGTTAATTACCTTACTTCACCAATGTAAGAGGATATAATTCCCAGTGTTAGAGTCCTAACTTCACCAATATAAGAGGACATACTTTCCAGTGTAAGAGTCCTAACTTCACCAATATAAGAGGACATACTTTCCAGTGTGAGAGTTCTAACTTCACCAATATAAGAGGACATACTTTCCAGTGTAAGAGTCCTAACTTCACCAATCTAAGAGGACATACTTTCCAGTGTAAGAGTCCTAACTTCATCAATCTAAGAGGACATACTTTCCAGTGTAAGAGTCCTAACTTCACCAATCTAAGAGGACATAATTCCCAGTGTGAGAGTCATAACTTCATCAATATAAGAGGACATAATTTCCAGTGTATGAGTCCTAACTTCACCAAAGTAAGAGGACATACTTTCCCATGTATGAGTCCTAAGTTCATCAATGTAAGAGGACATACTTTCCAGTGTGAGAGTCATAACTTCACCAATGTAAGAGGACATATTTTACAGTGTGAGAGTCATAACTTCACCAATGTAAGAGGGCATACTTTCCAGTGTGAGAGTCATAACTTCACCAATGTAAGAGGACATACTTTCCAGTGTGACAGTCATAACTTCACCAATGTATAAGGACATACTTTCCAGTGTGAGAGTCATAACTTCACCAATGTAAGAGGACATACTTTCCAGTGTGAGTGTCATAACTTCACCAATGTAAGAGGACATACTTTCCAGTGTGAGATTCATAACTTCACCAATGTAAGAGGACATACTTTCCAGTTTTAAAAGCCCTAACTTCACCAATGTAAGAGGACATACTTTCCAGTGTGAGAGTCATAACTTCACCAATGTAAGAGGACATACTTTCCAGTGTGAGAGTCATAACTTCACCAATGTAAGAGGACATACTTTCCAGTGTGAGAGTCATAACTTCACCAATGTAAGAGGACATACTTTCCAGTGTGAGAGTCATAACTTCACCAATGTACGAGGACATACTTTCCAGTGTGAGAGTCATAACTTCACCAATGTAAGAGGACATGCTTTCCAGTGTATGAGTCCTAACTTCACCAATGTAAGAGGACATACTTTCCAGTGTGAGAGTCATAACTTCACCAATGTAAGAGGACATACTTTCCAGTGTGAAAGTCATAACTTCACCAATGTAAGAGGACATACTTTCCAGTGTATGAGTCCTAACTTCACCAATGTAAGAGGACATACCTTCCAGTGTATGAGTTCTAACTTCACCAATGTAAGAGGACATGCTTTCCAGTGTACGAGTCCTAACTTGACCAATGTAAGAGGACATACTTTCCAGTGTGAAGAGTCCTAACTTCACCAATGTAAGAGAACATACTTTCCAGTGTATGAGTCCAAACTTCACCAATATAAGAGGACATACTTTCCAGTGTGAGAGTCCTAACTTCAACAACGTAAGAGGACATACTTTCCAGTGTATGAGTCCTCACTTCACCAATGTAAGAGGACATGCTTTCTAGTGTAAGAGTCCTAACTTCACCAATGTAAGAGGACAATTTTTTCTAGTGTGAAGAGTCCTAACTTCACCAATGTAAGAGGACATACTTTCCAGTGCATGTGTCCTAACTTCACCAATGTAAGAGGACATACTTCCCAGTATGAGAGTCCTAACTTCACCAATGTATTTTGTTTGTGCTGAGGTTTTATGGCCCAGTCAACCCAATGGGGTCATGTCGAGCGCGGTCAGTTTACCTAAACACATGTTTACTGGGCAGGCTTAGTCCTCTAAGCGGTTAACCAGTATTGTGCACATTCTTTCGCCAGAAACTGACAACTGCCCTTCTTGAATCAGCCGAAGGGAGAGAATGACCGTAGAAAATATTTCATAATCAATCTCCACGAAAGAATGTTGCCGACCTCGGCGGGGGTTGAACCCGCGACCTCCTGGTCTCCAGTCGGACGGCGCATCCAACTGAGCCACCGAGGCCGAATTTCACCAATGTAAGAGGACATACTTTCCAGTGTATGAGTCCTAACTTCACCAATGTAAGAGGATATACTTTCCATCGCATGAATCCTAACTTCACCAATGTAAGAGGACATAATTCCCAGTGTGAGAGTCATAACTTCATCAATATAAGAGGACATAATTTCCAGTGTATGAGTCCTAACTTCACCAAATAAGAGGTAATACTTTCCCGTGTAAGAGTCCCAAGTTCATCAATGTAAGAGGACATGCTTTCCAGTGTAAGAGTCCTAACTTCACCAATGTAAGAGGACATACTTTCCTGTTTTAAAAGTCCTAACTTCACCAATGTAAGAGAACATATTTTCCAGTGTATGAGTCCTAACTTCACCAATCTAAGAGGACATACATTCCAGTGTAAGAGTCCTAAGTTCATCAATGTAAGTGGACATACTTTCCAGTGTATGAGTCCTAACTTCACCAATGTAAGAGGACATAATTTCCAGTGTATGAGTCCTAACTTCACCAAAGTAAGAGGACATACTTTCCCGTGTAAGAGTCCTAAGTTCATCAATGTAAGAGGACATGCTTTCCAGTGTAAGAGTCCTAACTTCACCAATGTAAGAGGACATACTTTCCAGTGTGAGAGTCATAACTTCACCAATGTAAGAGGTTATACTTTCCAGTGTGAGAGTCATAACTTCACCAATGTAAGAGGACATACTTTCCAGTGTGAGAGTCATAACTTCACCAATGTAAGAGGACATACTTTCCAGTGTGAGAGTCATAACTTCACCAATGTAAGAAGACATACTTTCCAGTGTGAGAGTCATAACTTCACCAATGTAAGAGGACATGCTTTCCAGTGTATGAGTCCTAACTTCACCAATGTAAGAGGACATACCTTCCAGTGTATGAGTCCTAACTTCACCAATGTAAGAGGACATGCTTTCCAGTGTACGAGTCCTAACTTCACCAATGTAAGAGGACATACTTTCCAGTGTGAAGAGTCCTAACTTCACCAATGTAAGAGAACATACTTTCCAGTGCATGAGTCCTAACTTCACCAATATAAGAGGACTTACTTTCCAGTTTGAGAGTCCTAACTTCAACAATGTAAGAGGACATACTTTCCAGTGTATGAGTCCTAACTTCACCAATGTAAGAGGACATGCTTTCTAGTGTAAGAGTCCTAACTTCACCAATGTAAGAGGACATACTTTCCAGTGTGAAGAGTCCTAACTTCACCAATGTTAGAGGACATACTTTCCAGTGCATGAGTCCTAACTTCACCAATGTAAGAGGACATACTTTCTAGTATGAGAGTCCTAACTTCACCAATGTAAGAGGACATACTTTCCAGTGTATGAGTCCTAACTTCACCAATGTAAGAGGACATACTTTCCAGTGTGAGAGTCCTAACTTCACCAATGTAAGAGGACATACTTTCCAGTGCATGAGTCCTAACTTCACCAATGTAAGAGGACATACTTTCCAGTGCATGAATCCTAACTTCACTAATGTAAGAGGACATACTTTCCAGTGTATGAGTCCTAATTTCACCAATGTAAGAGGACATACAACTTCACCAATGTAAGAGGACATACTTTCCAGTGTAAGAGTCCTAACTTCACCAATGTAAGAGGCAATACTTCTTCAGTGTGAGAGACCTTACTTCACCAATGTAAGAGGCTATCTTTTTCAGTGTAAGAGACCTAACTTCACAAAATTTATGAGAGGCCAAACTTACCATTGTAAGAGGCCTAATTTCACCAATGTAAGAAGCCTAACTTCTCCAGTGAGAAAAACCTAAACTCATCAACATAAGAGGCCTAATTTCTCCAGTGTGAGAGATCAAACTTAACCAATGTAAGAGGCCATACACCAATATTAAAAAGAGGCCATACTTCTCCAGTGTAAAAAACCTAGCTTCACCAGTGTAAGAGACCTAACTTCATCAATGAAATTTAAGTGACCTATCTTCACCAATGTAAAAGGCCTATCTTCACCAATGTCAGTGGCCTAACTTCACCAGTGTGAGAAAGCTAACTTCACCAATGTAGTAAGAGATATAACTTCACTGATGTGTGAGACCTAACTTCACTGACAAAGGAGGCCCAATGTCTCCAGGGTGAGTGATGACCTCAATTTTCCAATGTAAGAGACCATACTTTTTGAGTGCAGGAAACTGAACTTCTCCAAATAAGAGACCTAACTCCACCAATGTAAAAGACCTAACTTCTGCAATGTAAGAGGCCTAGCTTCTCAAGTATGAGAGGCCTAATTTCTCCAGTATAAGGGACCTAACTTTGATGATGTATGAGGCCTAACTACTCTAATGTAAGGGACCTGACTTCACCAAAGTAAGAGGCCTATCTTCACCAATTTAAGAGGCATAATTTCACCAAGGAACGAGGCCTAACTTCACCAATGTAAGAGGCCTTACATTTCACCAATGTAAGAGGCCAAATGTCACCAATGTAAGAGCCTAACTTCTCTGATATCTGTAGATTTGGCCTAGAGCATGCTAAAGGTTAAGACACTTTCTTTTAATGAGCATCCATTATTGAAGAGAAAAACCTATTATTCTAAATGAACTATTAACATTTTTGTAAGCATTCAGCTTGAAAGTTAGCATGCTACAGGCAAATTCAGCAGACAACAAATTGGTATTTTTCTCATTTTTCCCTAGAAAATAAAATGCGACAATTCATGCCAATTGTCTCCTAAGGTTATAATGCTCACTTTTAGAATGCTGCCTCACTGAAATATCATGCCCCAGACACTTTGACATGATATTACACCCAGTCACATTATACTGACACTGAGCTGACCAGTTCTAGCTCTACTTTCTTAATGCTGAGCGCCAAGCGAAAGAGCAGTTAGTACCTATAGCTATCTGTATACCAAATATAAACTAAATGAACAGTATGATATGAAAACTAGCTGAGAAAATACAAGATCTTAAGAACTTTGAGGTAAACCTTAAAGATAAAATTTCTAAGTATGTGAACTTGGAGTTGTTCATCAAAGTTAAGGATAAGAAAGGGTTAACATTTAGCACTCTTAGTAAAATTTTCAGCAGACGATAGTTTGAAATATTTTTCTTATTTTTCCCAGGAAACAGAATTTGACATTTCATGCAAATTGTCTCCAATGAAATGTCAAATCCTGTTTTGTGGGATATATATGAACAATGTCATCAATTTGTGGTCTGCTGAATTCGCCCAGAGAGCAGTAAAGGTTAAGGTATTCTGAATATCTAGGGTAAACATGACAAATTGATAACTAACAACTGTACTGTCAATCAGAATAACAATAAGACAAATAGTAGTTAGTTCACAGTTCTATTAGTACAGATGTATTAACCCTCAAACCACCAACCAAAATTTGTTGCAGCGCCAACCAGAAACCACAGCAACTAAGACAACTAGGCTTGTTTTAGGAACTTTTTAATTGTCAGTTAAACACAAGACCGCCTTTCAACACAAAGCAAATCCAATCAAGGAAGACAACCCCGCCAATCCACACAATCTACAACTGCCACTGCAGTAAAAGTTAGATTAATTTAAAACCCTCCAGTTTGGGGTTCACCACATACTGGCGTGACCTCTTCTTCTTCTTCCTCTCTCCTTCTAGATGAGAACGTTATTCTACACATTTATTGCATGAGGATTTACGCAAATGAACATATGAACAAGATTAAACTCCTTTCAAAAGGTGCAAACACTTATCAAGTAGCATAATACATGTATATAAACAATATGATATGGGAATATGTGCATGTGTGTCTAAAATGTCTCTGGTACATAGCAACTAAACCCCACTTAAAGCACATATGTATTCTGCACAAATCTCAACTTATTATGTTATTTCAGGACATAATCGTCCAAATATTTTGGACGTTTAATTTCTCGTTTGGGTCGTGATACTGACGGGGCACTCATTTGTGTAATCTCAGATGGACTAGAATCATGTGCAGGTTGACAGTCAGTGCTGTTATCTACTGGGCTAGCAATTATGATTGGATGATCATATTCTACGGGGCTTGCTGGGTTTTCTGACTGAACCGGCAAACTAACTCCTGGGGCAGTGAGTGTTTCAGGTATAGCTACAGGAGGGGGCGGATGAGTATCAGTCAATATGTCTTCATCTTCGTCGTCAGTCAAGGGATCATTCCTTAGGAAGGGACGGGAAGACAAGGATTCTGTTGGAACTAAGTAGCATTCATCCCTTTTGACCTTGTATGAGGATGACCGTAATTGACTCCCAGAGAACTTTTTAATAAAGCACCATTCCCCATCTGTGCTAACGACAAGATACCTGTTACGGGCTTTCGATTTATCCCTATCAGCGTATAGGTAGACCAAATCGCCTATGTCAATGGGATACGAACGGGCTGGTTTTCCGCTTTTATGTTTCGAAGTTTCGCTAGATGGATGATTTTGTTCGCGTAACTTTTGTTGCTTTAGGAGATTACTGCGGTCTGATACAGGCAATTGTTCATGAGTGAACTGACTCCTTTGAGTCCATAATTCCCTTGCAGATAACCCTGAGTAACGAATGCGAGAATTGAGTCTGGCTGTAGCTATGGCCAAACTGAGTGAGGAAACTGAACCTCCGCTCGGTTCTTGTCTTAAAAGCTCATCTTCCAATTCTTGAACTGCTCGTTCAGCAACAGGATTTTTGTTAGGATTTTTCACACGACCGATTTCGAGACATAAGCGAAGTGATTTCAAAGTCTCGTCGTTTCTAAGAGCCACAAATCCCGGTGCAGGATCAACTCTTATTACAGCGCACGGCCCATCCAGTGGGTGTAACTCTGTTGATAGACAAGCTAAAGCATCTCGCAGGGTGCCTTGTTTCTCATCATTAATTAAGCAAGTTGACGTGTAAGAGGTAACCGTTTCGCGAAGTATGAGTATCAACTGCCGTTCCCGTTTAAGAACATCAGCAGCGAATGAAACTCCCACGGTTTCTGGGGGATCTTCAGAAGACTGTTTTACAAGAGAATCAGGGAATGTTTGGAGTGACATGCACGTGTGACAAGTGTTATAACAGCGTTCAATAGCCTTTGGCAAATCTAGGGCATAGAAGTGACGCTTCATAACCTGTTCAAGTTGGTGCTTTGATGGGTGATTGAGCTTTATATGAAGGGCAGTTATCAAGCCATCAAGAACTGACCGAGGAATGATGATGAGTTCTGTGGATGGGACGAGGGGATCATTCCGGCGTACAATTAACATGCCATCTTTTGCGACCGTAGCGACATTAAGATACCTTTTGACATCCCTGATGTTTGTTGACTTTTTTGAGGGGCGTGTTCCTTGCTTAAGATGTGCATGCGTTCTTCTCAAATCTGGACAATCAGATTGTATGGTCAACCATGTAGACCGTGTTGTGAATGGTAATCGTGTCATGTTATCTATAATATCTTGGACATGAACAGACCTGACAACGGAATCCTCTAACTGAATAATGAACGAACAAACCTGACAGCGTGGTTCTGTGCACTCGGGTGCATTTCGACTTGCGAAATCAGATGGAATATTGGCTGTTCCGTTAAGATGTCGTACGTTGATCTGATATCTACTGACTGTGGAAAGAAATGAGGTTACGCGTGGGCTTGCTGAGAACTCTCCCCTACAAAGCTTTTCAACTGCTTGTACACAAGGTTTGCTATCTGTCAATAAGCATGTATTGTGCTTGGACTGTATTATGTAGGGACTAAAGTGTTTTATGGCTGCTGCAATGCACAAAGCTTCTATTTCACATGGGAGCCAATTGACTTGATGCTTCCTAAGTTTGGCACTAAAGAAGCCAGCAAGTGAGAGTTTGTTATCACGGGAGATATACATGGTAGCACCGATACCGTGTTTGGTTACAGAGCCATCTGTGACAATCCAGAGTTGGTCATCAATGCGAGGTAACTTTATAGACCTGTGATTCTGAAGAGCTTTCTGGGCATTATAGAATTGTTGGTACAATTCATCAGACCAAGAAATTTTATCCTTGGATTGACCACCTGCTATAGCATTCTCTAAGGGAGAAATGTGAACAGAACAGTTTGGTAATACCCTACCAAGTACTTTGTATGCTCCGATAAATGAGCGCATGCCGCGAATGGTGTCAGGGGGAGAACATTTTGATAACACAGCAATCCTATGTGGACTTGCTGACAGTGCGCCTTGGGACCACACCCAACCAAGTATTGTGGTAGTACGAGGGCAGACGGTGGTTTTGGTAGGAGATAATTTTAGATTACATTTCTGTAGAGCTTCTAATACCTTTCTCCAATTACAGAGAAGTTCATCAAGTGTATTCCCTCCACAATACAAATCATCAGCCAACTTAGCCACTATTCCATCCTGAATGCAGTCACCTAGGACTCTGCACATGAGTTCTTCAAGTGCAGTTTCCGAACCCGGCATACCCATGGCGCAACGCGTATAAACTCGGACACCGCGATAAGGTGTAGCTACGCCGCAATATTTTATTGAGGTTTTAGACAAGGGAATCTGATAAAAGGCACTTGTCAAATCTGTAGTGATAAGGTAATTCCACTGAGCTATTTGACGTAAAGTGGAATCTACGTCTGGCATTAAAGATGGTTGTGGTTTACTATAACGACCTACATCTGCAAAGGCTGTAACCAATCGGTATCCCCCACTTGGTTTCTTAACAAGAAAAGAAGGGTTTAGGTATTCTGCCGTTACGCCTATAGATTCGGGACGTGTGAAAACACCCTGTTCTTCTAACTCGTCAAATTTCTGTTGTAGTTCAAGCAGTTTGTCGCGAGCATATTGAGGAACACGGCCTTTGCGCTGGGGAGGCTGAACAGGACCCATATTAATTGTTGCCTCAAACTGTCCCTTTGCACCATTATAGCCCTGTATTTTAGAATCAAATACCTCATCATAATCTTGGACCAATGTACGAAATTTTGACCTGTATGACTCTGGAAGGGTATTGTCAGGGTCGATAGTAACAGTACCTGAGTGAGAATCGGTCAAGGAGGAAGATGATTTGGGCACCTGTCCGTCAATGTCAGTGACTTCATCGTAGGGTAGGTCTCTGCTGAGTAGAATATGAGTCTCACCCACAATAGCAAGAGGTGTGATACCATCAGCTTGTAAAGCACTCTGTTTAGACTTTTTGATGACTGCTCCAATGTGATGAGCAACAGATGTTTTAATCATACTAATTTCAGCTCCTGTATCAAGCGTAATTTTGACTGGATATTCATTATAAAAGGCTTTGAAATGTGGAGACTGTTTTGTGCTTACAAGACGAGTAGATGGTATAACCTCATTGTCATGAGTGTGAGAGTCAACACTAATTTCTGTAGCACCACACGACTCCTCATCAGTGTCACTTTCACTGCTCTCTTGTTGAGTACCATAAACTGTCCTTACTTTAGTCATATAGGATTTGTCATCTGCTGGTAAGTATTTACATTTACTAAGGAAGTGGTGAATTTTGCTACGCCCTGCCTGTTGACATAATGGACATACAGGACGCTTAGTGTCAGATGTTGTCTGCACGGGTAAACCTCTGGGTTTTACACTGGTTGAGTTTTTAAATGCTGTTCGTAACACTTTAGCCTCGGTAACAGAGTTAATTTCTTCAAGCAAAGAATCTAAAGCCTGAGATATCTCGGGTTTGATTGAAGCCAAAGTTTGGGATCTTAATTCCGTGCCATACCGTTGTTTAACGAGTGAAGGTAACTCTTTGTTAATCAACCTTAGCTATGTCAGCACGATAAAGTTTTCGAGGGACGGCGATAATTCCTCGTCGTCTGTTGGAATTTCTCCATGATGATGAATGGATCCATTTGATTGTAGAAGGTTATCTTCTACGAAACTTTGAAGCCTTTGAAATAAGTCTTCGGGTCGTTCACCGGGTTCCAATTTGATAGTGTTGAAGTCTATAAAGTGTGCTCCTGTAGACTGAAACCCATAATGTAGACGTATAGATTGCCAAATATTAGATACAGAGGTTGAGTTTTTAACAATAGTGTTCCTGGAGATAATGGGACAAAAGTTCGCTATCTGACCTAACATAAGTTCCAACTGCGTGACTTTTTGAGCAGCTGTTCGTCGGTTTGCGAGTGGAACGGCATCGTCGTCGTCGACTAAACCCCTGATAGCGTTGGCAGGAGTTTTCTTCAGCCATGTGAATCCATCAACTAGAAACGGAGCGAAGTTCTGATCTAGAGACAAGGTATATTGGAGATTTTGCCTCCACGCTTCAAAGCGGATGTGATTGTCTCTTGCTTAGTCAAGGACCACTGCTTTGGAGCCCTGATTTGAGCAGCCATTTTGTGTTGAAGTTGTGTAGTTACTGTATCAACTACAAATTGTTCCTTATGGCCAAGTCTAGTTTACACAGCCAATTTATGGCAGAGTCACGTGACCTATATTTTGATCAAGCTGAGTTTTCCTGATTTGTTTTGAGTGTCCGCACTTAGAAGTCGTCGGAAAAGTGAGTCCTTTAATCGCTGCCACCACGCCAACCAGAAACCACAGCAACTAAGACAACTAGGCTTGTTTTAGGAACTTTTTAATTGTCAGTTAAACACAAGACCGCCTTTCAACACAAAGCAAATCCAATCAAGGAAGACAACCCCGCCAATCCACACAATCTACAACTGCCACTGCAGTAAAAGTTAGATTAATTTAAAACCCTCCAGTTTGGGGTTCACCACATACTGGCGCAGATGACAATCTATTTTTTTTTATTTTTCAGAGAAATAAGTCTTGACATTTCATGTGAATCATCTGCTTGGCTTATTTTCTTATTTTCTCGAAAAATTAAAAAACAAAATTCAAAATGTCCGCTGCAAGTGTGATTGGTGCTTTAAGGGTTAACATTAACCTGAGGTTGCTCAAGTTCTGCACTAGACACTCCAGTCAGCCTTTAATAGTATTCAGACAGACATACCTGGGCCAAACAGTACAGACCCTGATCAATCTGCTTCTAAACATGCCAATATATGAGGGCACATCAAAGGGCTTTTTTCTTTTCCCAAAGGCATTAAACAAGGTGATACATTTAAATTAAACCACATATTTATCAGCTACTATCAGCTGATAATGTGTGCAAATGCTGTGAAGGTTACAGAGAGAAATTGTTTAATTGCTGAAAGCTGATGAGCTATTTGTGAAATGGAGAAGCCAGAGAAGAGAGTGATAAAATATTTGCATATGAAAGGCATGTGTCACCCACAGAAATTCATGCAGACATGAAGAATACTCTTGGTGATGACTGCCATTCATATTCTAGTATTAAGAATCAGGCTGCCGAGTTCAAGCCAGGGAGAACCAGCATCAAAGATGAACCATGGTCAGATCACCCTTGAGATGTGACTGCTGACTCTCAAGTTGATATTGTATAGAGTATGGTAATGAATTACAGAAGAGTCACCATTCAGCATATTGCTAATACTGTAGGATAAATCCAGTCCATTTTGTCTGATACTTCATATGAACAAACAGTCCCCAAGATGGGTTAAAAAAATGTAGACAACAGACCAGAAGATATCTACAATTTTTGGAAAGTCAGAACCTGGTTTATGATGTAACCAGCGACATCATCAGTGATGTAATGTCACTCAAGGGGTAATACTCTAAGTTCACTTCCTCTTCCTGAGGCCATACTTTTGCAATGCAAAAGAAAACTTTACTCTGTTTAAATCTGATAAAATCTCTGTCATCTGAAGAATGATCAAGAATGCCTGAGACAAGGAAAAGCCAAGATTAGATGCTTGGAGGATCAGAAGGCCTAAAAGGCTGGCTGGGAATAGGATTTCTGCAGAAGTTGATCCAAAAGAAACAGTGGCAGGCTAACCATGTTGTGGGCTATGATGAAACCATCTCTTTTAGATGGAAATACAGCTGAGCAACCAGGTATAGGTACATATAGTTGATATGGGGAATCCATGCAGCAGGTATTATTTATTTTGATGATGTATTTAAAAAAATGTTCATTTGGAAATGCAAAATTCTGTAAGTCTATTAGAATCAGAGCCCTTAGGATGGTCTTTCAGACATTGATATTCATATTCCAAAACAAATCGGGGAAAAATTCTAAACATCCATCAACGTGCCTCTCCTGTTGAAAATAAATCTGCAGTATTTCTTTAGCAACTTAATTTCCCAACAAATGTTTGGAGAATAAGGAAGAGAAATAACTCCATAAATACTAATGATAGGGTTATGGTTCTTGCATTCTGCACTTCTTCTTATAGCCCTCTATTACTGTATCAAGTTTCAATTATTTATCTTCAATACTTTCAAAGATATGCTCCAGACAATTACTATTGCAAAAATTAGGAAGGGAAATAATTCTGTACTTACTTGTGATAGAGTTATGGTTCTTGCACTCTGCACTTCCTCCAATAGCCATCTATCAATGTATGAAGTTTCACTAAATTCCCTTCTATGCTTTCAGAGATATGCTCTGGACAAGCTTTTTATTGCAAAAAATTAAGAAGGAAAGTAACTCCATAAATACTAGTGACAGGGTTATGGTCTTTACATTCTGCAATTCCCCTCATAGCCCTCTTTCAGTGTATCAAGTTTCATTTATTTATCTTCAATACTTTTAATGATATGCTCTGGACAAGCTACCTATTGCAATAAAACTGCAAGCCATGCACCATGCCCCGCCACAGGGACATATTCCCTATGCACTTCTGTAGTATAAGAGCTGAAAACAATCTAAGTTAAACATGAAGAGAAGCAATAAACAGTTATTTCATAACTCCAAAAAAAAAAAAAAAAAAAAAAAAAAAAAAACACCAAAAGGTCTAAGTTAAAAATGCAATAAAAAGTGATAAAAAATAATTTCAGGATTCTGAAAAGACCAATATGCATATCTTCAGACCATCCTAAAAGCGTGTGTAAAGTTTCAAAAGGATCGGGCTGAAAATGTAGGAGGAGTTGCGCGTACAAGGTACATACTCCCTATACATTTCTGTAGTATTAGGGCTCGAAAAAAGTCTAAGTTAAAAATGCAAAAAATGTGATAAAAAATCATTTCAGGATTCTGAAAAAACAATATGCATATCTTCAGACCATCCTAAAAGCGTGTGTAAAGTTTGAAAAGGATTGGCCTAAAACTGTAGGAGGAGTTGCAGGCAGAAGGTACATACTCCCTATATATTTCTGTAGTATTAGGGCTCGAAAAAAGTCTAAGTTAAAAATGCAAAAAATGTGATAAAAAATAATTTCAGGATTCTGAAAAAAACAATATGCATATTTTCAGACCATCCTAAAAGCGTGTGTAAAGTTTCAAAAGGATCGGTCTGAAAATGTAGGAGGAGTTGCGCGTACAAGGTACATACTCCCTATACATTTCTGTAGTATTAGGGCTCGAAAAAAGTCTAAGTTAAAAATGCAAAAAATGTGATAAAAAATAATTTCAGGATTCTGAAAAAACAATATACATATCTTCAGACCATCCTTAAAGCGTGTGTAAAATTTAAAAAGGATTGGCCTAAAACTGTAGGAGGAGTTGCGGGCAGAAGGTACATACTCCCTATACATTTCTGTAGTATTAGGGCTTGAAAAAAGTCTAAGTTAAAAATGCAAAAATTGTGACAAAAAATAATTTCAGGATTCTGAAAAAACAGTATGCATATCTTCAGACCATCCTAAAAGCGCCTGTAAAGTTTGAAAATGATTGGCCTAAAACTGTAGGAGGAGTTGCGGGCGGTACATACTCCCTATACATTTCTGTAGTATTAGGGCTCAAAAAAAGTCTGTTAAAAATGCAAAAAATGTGATAAAAAATAATTTCAGGATTTTGAAAAAACAATATGCATATCTTCAGACCATCCTAAAAGTGCCTGTAAAGTTTAAAAAGGATTGGCCTTAAATTGTAGGAGGAGTTGCGGGCAGAAGAATGGTGGGGCCGCTGAGAGTATAGAGAGTATAACATAATACCCCGCCACTTTTTTGGTGGCAGGGCATAAAAATTAGGAAGGGAAATAACTCTGTAATTACTTGTGAGAGAGTTACATTTCTTGCCCTCTGCACTTCCTCTGCTATATCAATAATAGTCAAAAGTTTCTTTTAATTCTCTTCTATATTTTCAGAGATATGCTTCGGACAAGCTTTTTAATGCAAAAATTAAGAAGGGAAGCAAAAATTAAGAAGGGAAGTAACTCCATAAATACTGGTGACAGGATTATGGTTCTTGCATGTTGCAATCTCTCTCATAGAGAGATGTTGTTTGAAGAATTTCAAGATGGCCTCCATGGCAGCCATCTTCGATATCAGAAAAGAATGATTTTAGCAATTCTGAATCTCTGTGTCATTATGATGCCTCCCATCACGTTTCAGCTTAATCAGAACGGAACAGTTTTAGCAATTCTGAATCTCCGTGTTGCCACAATGCCTTTCACTAAGTTTCAGCTCAATCCAACTTATGGTTCTGGAGATGTCAAAAATGTGAAAAGCTAACATAGGATGGACAACAGACATACGAACGGGCGACAAACTGATGACGGACAACAGGTCAAGGCATAAGCTGACCTGGAGCAAAGCTCTAGGTGAACTAACTAGCAGCCAAAAAACTAATTTGCATAATTATAATATGCTTAAGCCGATATAAAGCTGCTAGCAGTTGCTGCTGTAGAGCCACGAGCCACAGACCTTATATGATGTTAGATTACTACTCAACAGTTTCAGTCAGTCAAAGCCCACTCAGCCGCACCATAGAGTGACCTTAAGGTCAAGATCACAGACCTAGAACTTGCATGTTAAGTTTCCTAATTTTAGAACAATATAGTCAGGAGTTAAGGTACAATTACAGCCAACTAATGGGGACATAGGTGATATGGCTGGGAAAGTCACACTAACCTAGTGAATGGTCCAATTACAAATGAGCCACATTAACCCTAGTCCGGCTGAACCCGGATATGCCCTGCCTTTGCAAACAGTGTAGATCCAGATCAGTTGGCTTCTGAAGAAGCCAACTGATCTGGATCTGCACTGTTTGCCGTTCAGTATTTGAATTTGTATCAACAACTTGGATCAAGTAATCTGATTGGCTGAAAATTAGAAGTGGGCGTGGCAAATGGAAAACAAGAAGATGCCAATCAGCCACTGAAGCCAGATACTCTGATATGGACCTTCACCAATATATGTAGGTGGATAGGGAAGGCTCTGATCAGTCTACATGGATGTGCAGGCTGATCTGGGTCATTGCTATCATCAATCCTGTTCTGATGGCCCATTTATATGTGGTATGACTTAATTATGAGAAAAAATCCATTAACACAGGAAACACAAAACCTGGGTCTTTGTGACAAACACCTCAATTATGCAGAAGCAATTACCAAAACAAAACAAACATGTCCTACTAGCCTACATAAACAGAGATCAGAGGAGTTGTTCAGGAGAAGTATTTGAGGATAATTCTGGGATATTTTTTCTTATTTCTACATAAAGATATATGTGGTGGGTACTCATTAGAAGTGGCTCGGTGAGCCGCTTCTAATGAGTACCCACAACATGTTTTTACAGAGAACTGGGGAAAATTATCCCAGAAATATTATGCAGTACACTCCCCTTTAACCCTTGTCCTGCTGAACCCGGATCTGGCCTGCCTTTGCAAACAGTGTAGATCCAGATCAGTTGGCTTCTGAAGAAGCCAACTGATCTGGATCTGCACTGTTTGCTATTCAGTTTTTGAATTTGCATGAACAACCTGGATCAAGTAATCTGATTGGCTGAAAATTAGAAGTGGGTGTGGCATCTTAATTTATTCAGCAGGACAAGGGTAAGCAAGCCCTCTGATAGATGTCAGTTATTATAATGTACTTCGCCATCCCCCAGTCTATCATTTTGACAATTATTCATCATTTACCATAATGTTTTTGCATACATACATCTTAAGATGCCCAGTTGGCCCAAAGTAACTCACCTGGACCATCATTTGAGAGGCCCATCAGCCAATAATGTCTTAACTCGACTGTCCTGTTCAAGGTGTATATTTTTTTTTTTTTTTTTGATTTGGGTTTTACGGCCCTTTCAAGAATATTTCACTTATATCGAGCCGATCGTTCATCGAAGGTGGGCGAAAACCGGAGTACCCGGAGAAAAACCACCTGACCATCCGTAAGCAGAACTTGGCTTTCCCACATATGACCCGAGCTAGGCTCGAACCACAGCGGTGAGAAACCTAATGGATTAAGAGTCAACTCTCTTATCCACCAGGCTACGGGGGCCCGATCAAGGTGTATATCATATTTACCCTGTTACAACCTAGTACTCCTTCCTTTGATTATCTGCCTTGGCAGATTATGCATAGCTTGTACGTATATATTCAATCTCTGACAACTGCGTCAGTGTCGACTCTTTGGCTCAGTGGTTAGAGCATTGGATTTTTATCCGGGCAGACCTTGTTCGAATCCCACGACAGGCGGGAAATTTTTTCAGCTATGCTTCATTCCTTTGTTATGGCTTTCATGTCATAAGATGGGGGCTCGTCCGAGATTGGATTTTACTTAGCCAAAAACAGCTTCATGTCATCATAAATGATGACTTCTTTGAAAAGGGGGAGTGTTACAACCTAGCATTCCTTCCTTCGATTATCTGCCTTGGCAGATTATGCATAGCTTGTATGTATATATTCAATCTCTGACAACTGCGTCTGTGAGTCGACTCTTTGGCTCAGTGGTTAGAGCATCGGATTTTTATCCGGGCAGACCGGGTTCGAATCCCACAACAGGCGGGAAATTTTTTCAGCTATGCTTCATTCCTTTGTTATGGCTTTCATGTCGTAAGAACCCTTAGTATTGGGACAACTTATCTATCAACCATACCTGTCCTAACATTTGAAATAGTCCATTCTACTACCTGTTGATGTGTCTAAAATATTGCTTTGTGTATGGCAAAAAGTGTAGACCCTGATCAGATGCCACATTCTGTGGCATCTGATCTGGATCTACACTATTTGCAAAGGCCTATCTGTCCCATAATTTAAGGTTAATATGGTACCTTGGATTTGAATCAAAAGAGGCAAATCAGCTGATAAAATTGTAACAAAACAATAACATAAATAAAAGCGTAAAACTATAATACCCCGCCATTATCATGTCGCAGGCAGATAACTCCATCAAAAATTGACGAAATTTGCCCATTAGCAATCCCAAATCAGATCTCCTAAATATCAATGCATGTACCAAATTTGTTAAAATCCCTTGATATTTACTCAAGTTATCATCCGGAAACAAAATTATGGGCATGTCTCGGGCAGATAACTCTGTCAAAATTTGATGAAATTTGCCCACTAGTAATCCCATACCAGATCTCCACAATATCAATGCACATACCAAGTTTGGTGAAAAACCACTGATGTTTTTCTCAAGATATCTGAAAACGAAATACAGACTGACGAAAGACAGACAGACGGACAGACATACAGACGTCCAATGTGAAACCATAATACCCTGTCACTATTGTGTAGTGGGGTATGAAAATACAATGTAGTAAAGAAGATGTCCAGGGAGAACCACAATCACACAAGATAGTCTACCAAAGATACCAAGAGGAAGAGCAAACAAACCTTGACAGACAGGACATAATTTCTCAATTTTTATTGTAGGTTTTGTCATGGGCTGGCTCATAAAAAATTTGACATTTCCTTCAAATTGTTTCTGTTGAAGTCAAAAGAACAAAAATGGAATGCCTTTTTATTCTTTAAAAATATGAATAAATACATGCATTTTACAATGTCAGCTCATATTATTTAAATTCAGCAGGTTAAAGGTTAAAGCTATGTATCCGACAGTAGTGGTGACAGGATGTAGACACAACCATTTGTCAAAAAACAGCAACAAATGTCTGCCTAACTTCATCTTTTTCATTTCCTTGTTTAGCTCTTTGCATGCTGAGTAAAATATTCAGTAACTGCCATATTGAAATATTTTCTCATTTTTCCCAGAAAATATGATTCGACATTCCATGCAAATTGTCTCCATTGGAGACAATTTGCATGTAATGTCAAATCCTGTTTTCTGGTTAATATTAAAGAACTAAACTCTTTCCCCATTAGTGGTGACTTTTGTTGTCTGCTGATAACCTTTGCAAACAGTTTGGACCCAGATCAGGCCCGACAAAATGTCGGGCCTGATCTGGATTCAAACTTTTTGACACTGATGGTATTCTTGAAAGTTTTTTTGAAAAAGTTAATTCTAAAAAAAAAAAATTCCACAGACGATAAAAAGCATGCAAAATTACCCAGCATGCAAAGAGTTGATAATCAGTATGTCACATGCTGCATTTGCTCTAGCCTGGCCCCATGGCTATGAGTTTAAGTTAAAATGTGACAAAGGTAAAGTACTCCTCCGTGACTATTTTTCTGCATATATTATCTCCCTTACCATCAGAAACTCATAACTAATCAGCCAAATCAGAGAGAAAAATATTGCAGAAGATAGGATTTTTTATAATATAAGTCATTCGAATTTCAGTTAGATGGTAGCCAGTCTACATTTGCCCAGACTTAGTGAAGGTTTAAACTCAGATCCAAATGATTTGCAAAATTATTTCTTTTTTTGTTTGTTTGGCCAAAATAGTCAAACCTGTCTTAAAGGCCACCTGTTAAGCAATCATCTGTATTCAAAGGGCAGTTTTTCAGGTCCCATTAAAGGAAAATAAGTATAACAGCACAAAAACCTATATAATTTTGACCCCCTTAAACCTCACATTTATTTGGTAAAACTGGGGTTTACAGGGGTTTACATTATTTGTCTTAATTCTGCTCAAAACATAGATTGTGGGTTGTTAGAACTGCCTCAGTGAGGTGGTTCTAATAAGTACCCACAATCTATGTTTTTGAGCAGAAATATGAAAAATATTAAAATTTTTATTTGAAAACTTTCGGTGTTTGGTGGTCAAATTTTCAATATATTTGAATAGGCATGTTTTCGTAATGATAAAAACAGCTATTGCATACATGTATTTGCAAATGCCATGCAACATTCTTCCAGTATTGCCACAGCAACTGGGACACAAATTTGACCATACTATAAAAGGTCAAAGGTACCCACAATCTATGTTTTTGAGCAGAAATATGAAAAATATTAAAATTTTTATTTGAAAACTTTCGGTGTTTGGTGGTCAAATTTTCAATATATTTGAATAGGCATGTTTTCGTAATGATAAAAACAGCTATTGCATACATGTATTTGCAAATGCCATGCAACATTCTTCCAGTATTGCCACAGCAACTGGGACACAAATTTGACCATACTATAAAAGGTCAAAGGTAATCCTAGTCTCATCATTTTAACGAACCTGGTGGACCTTGAGTTCCCAATGCTATATACCAAGATTCAGCCTCAAAGCTTTCTTAGTACTGGAGAAGATTTTAAGTGTTTTTACCATATATGGGTATGGCAACCATCTTGTCTAATGGCGCAGAACCATTTGAACAAATTGCGGACATCCCTTCGAAAGAAGCCCCTATGTGAAATCTGGTGAAAACTGGTCAAGAGGTTTCAGAGAAGAAGATGTTAGCCCAGAGGCAAGGGCAGATGGTGGTGGTAATGGTGGTGGTTGTGGTGTGTGTGTGTGTGGGGTGTGGGGGGTGGGGGGGGGCCTGTTCTGTCATTAGTCTTAAATACATATTAAAAAAATGATTTTAACTTTTCCCCCATATAAATCAATGGAGACGCTAATTTGACCATGCCGTAAAAAAGTCAAAGGTCAACCTACAATCATCATTTGAACAAACTTGGTAGAGCTTGAGACAGCGATGCTATTTGCCAAGATTCAGCCCCAAAGCTTTCTTGGTTCTGAAGAAGACAATTTTTTAAGTTTTTTCCATATATGGACATGGCAGCCATCTTGTTCAATGGTGTGGAATCATTTTAACAAATTGGCAATACTCTTTCAACAGAAGGCTCCATGTGAAATCAGTATCAGAGAACAAGACATCTAAACATTACACAATATTATACATGTATATAGCCCAGGGGCAAGGCCAGATAACCCTCAGGGGACAGAACATTATGAAAACACGCCTATATAATTTTGACCCCCTTAAACCCCACTTTTATATAGTAAAACTGGGGTTTACAGGGGTATGCATTATTTTTCATATTTCTGCTCAAAACATAGATTGTGGGTACTCGTAAGAACCGCCTCGGCGAGGCGGTTCTAACGAGTATCCACAATCTATGTTTTGAGCAGAAATGTGAAAAATATCAGAGCTTTTTATCTGAAAATTTTCAGTTTCTGGAGGTGAAGTTCCTGGAGGTGAAATTTTCTATATATTTGAATAGGCTTGTTTTCGTAATGAGTTAAATTATAACTAAAATACTTTACTACTTAAATCACACATTGTAAGTTTCAGCCATTCGTCTCTATTAGATTTTGAGAAAATGCCTTTTCAACATTTTCCCCATACAACCGCATGGGGATGCAAATTTGACCTTGCCGTAAAAAGGTCAAAGGTCAACTTACAGTCATCATTTGAATAAATTTGGTAGACCTTGAGTCCTTAATGCCATATACCAAGATTCAACCATAAAGCTTTCTTGGTTCTAGAGAAGAAGATTTTTAAGTGTTTTAACCACATATGGTGGCCATCTTGTTCAATGGCACCGAACCGTTTGAACAAATTGTCAATACCCTTTCGACAGAAGATCCCATGGGAAATCTGGTGAAAATTGTTCAAGCAGTTTTAGAGAAGAGGACCTTAAAATATTACACAATTTTATACATGTATATAGCCCAGGAGCAATGACAGATAACCACCAGGGGACAAAATTTTGATTATAACTTAAACGTTTTACTACTTTAATCACTCATTGTAAGTTTCAGCCATAAGTCTTTAATACATTTTGAGAAAATGATTTTTCAATATTTTCACCATACAAATGCATGGGGATGCAAATTTAACCTTGCCGTAAAAAAATCAAAGGTCAACATAATGTCATCATTTGAACAAATTTGGTAGACCTTGAATCCATGATGCTATATACCAAGATTCAGCCTTTAAGCTTTCTTGATTCTGGATGGAAGATTTTTAAGTGTTTTTACGATATATGGGCATTTCGGCCATATTGATTAATGGACCTTGACCATTGGTACAAATTTTGGGGTTTCAGAGGAGAAGTTGTCAATAGGTGTGGATGGATGATGGACAAAAGACAGACAACGGAGGGCACGTGATCACAATAGCTCATCCTGAGCCTTCGGCTCAGGTGAGCTAAAAAAACTAAAAAAAATATCACCATCAATCTGCCCAAGCCTGGTACAGTAAGTGATTTAGTATGGTCTTTGCTTTTGAAGAATTTTGTGAAGTTCATGTGCACCAAGCTTTTCAATACCTGCAAGGAACACACCATCATTAATCCTCCCATACAAAACAGTAGTGACATATACAACAGGAAGTATGCTGAATAACAATATCTGTATCACATGACATTTAAAATATTCTCTTCATTTATTCTCAGAATATATACCTAACACTTCATATGAATTTAAAAGACAATTCACTGGCAATGCCAATTTTCTTTGAAACACACATACAAACATAACACACACACACACACACACATAACACACAAACACAAACACACACATACTCATTTGTCATCTGCTAAGTTCACTTTCCACCTGCAAAAGTTAAATATTACTATTTCCACTGACCTATACCAGTTTCATTCATCTGACATGTCAGAAAAAACGATGTCTATTGTTCTTTTTCAAGGACATAAAACACTGGCTCAATGATCTGACCTAGTTTTTTCAACCAATCACACCATTTCAACGCTTAGCATGCTCGGTAAAAATTTTAGGAAACAACATTTTCATTTATTTTTCTTACATTTCCTAGAAAACAGGGTTTGGCATTTAATTCAAATTACCAGAGGCAATTTGAATGAAGTGTCAAATCCTGTTTTCTGCGAGAATTAAGAGAATTATCTCCAATTTATCATCTATTGAATTTATCTAGTCAGTGGTATACAGTTAACCCTTCTCTTGCTGAACATGACATGCCCTGTCTTAGCAAACAGTGTAGATCCAGATCAGTTGGAGCCAACTGATCTGGATCTGCACTGTTTATCATTAAATATGTGAATTTCTATCAAAAACCTGGATCAACTAATCTGATTGGCTGGAAATTAGAAGTGGGCATGGCATCTTAATTTATTCAGCAAGGCAAGGGTTAAATGAGAACAGGACCCTATGACGTTCCTAGCCATTGCAGTTCCTAGCCATTGCGATTTATGCCATCTAGAAGAGGAAGAGGATCATTTACTGTTAAGGAAGATTACAGACAGAATACTGAAGTATAAATGATTTAAGAAGATCTCAGACAGAATACTGAAGAATAAATGAGAGGACAGAATACTTAAGTATGAATGCTATGAGAAGATCTCAGACAGAATACTGACATCTCAATGGTATTAGAAGATCTCAAACAGAATACTGAAATATAAATGATACTAGAAGATCTCAGACAGAATACTGGAGTGTAAATGATATTAGAAGCAGGGCTCTAGAAATTTTTAAATCTGAATCAGTCCAGCCCCTGACGATGACGATGACGTCATCAACGAGCCAATTTCCAAAGTGAAAATATAATATCACCTGTCACGAAAACTAATGACAAGTGGCAGTCCTATAAATCCTTTTTATTTAACCCTTGTCCTGTTGAATAAAGATGCCATGCCCATTTCTAATTTTCAACCAATCAGATTTCTTGATCCAGATTGTTGATATAAATTCACATACTTAATGGCAAACAGTGCAGATCTGGATCAGTTGGCTTCTTTGCAAAGGCAGCACATATCCGGGTTCAGCAGGACTAGAGTATAATAATCCCGATTTCTGTACATTGTTGTGTATACCTGGGTACTTGATATCAAACCTTTGTAACGACGTTTATCTAAGCATATAAAAGCAAATACAAGATAAGAAATTGTTTGCCGGCCTATCAGACATGATTGAAGACACCTTACTTGATTGACAGGTGGACCAAGGAAACAACTGGGACAACTGGATATAGCCTGATAATATAATTTGCGGGATTGAAGCGGGACTGAAATCCGACTTTCTGACCGCATTTCCGCAGATTCCTGTTTCCCTAGCCAGTTTTTGTCTTGGACCGGGTTGACAAGTCAGTCATTTGACTTTTTGAACATCAATATGATGCTCTGTTGTGCCACTGCAATAAAACTGAACAGCGAAAACTGACTACTACTATTCAGATTTTTAATGCCACCAGGCAACTGAGTCACACAGAGGCAGCGCCGGCTAACACTGAAGGAAAATCTGTACTTTATATACCCAAAATGCTGATTCGCACCTTTACATTACTCAAAGTATTTAACTTATTAGTTTATCTTTTAATTCAAATGATCAATCAAGGTTAAGAAATTGCCAAATTTATTATCATTCCTCACTGCATCTTTCAAGGTCATTTAATTGCATCACTTTTCAAAAACAGCAAAACAGATTTCTTCTAACTATCAAAACATCAAACACATCAAATCGTTTTTTGATTTCAATGACACCACCTGAAGTTAATTACTTTTTCAAGACCTCTGTAGTCTCACGATGAATGGCGAGATCTCCGGTAACTTTATACTTGAGCTATGTAAGTTTAGAATTTGAGAATATCCTAAATATTGGATGGAATCAGTGAAAATGTTATAAATATTGGACCGAATTATTAGTGTTTTTGGGTGTTTAAAACCCATCTGGGATTCTTATTTTCGGTTCAGACTGGCTATTTTGAGGTTTTCTAGAGCCCTGATTAGAAGATCTCAGACAGGAGACTGACATATCAATGGTATTAGAAGATCTCATACAGAATACTGAAATATAAATGATACTATAAGATCTCAGACAAAATACTGGAGTGTAAATGATATTAGAAGATCTCAGACACAATACTGAAGTATAAATGAGTGGACAGAATACTGAAGTATAAATGAGACAGCAGAATACTAAAGTACATGTATAAATGGTTTTTGAATATCTCAGACAGGATACTGAAGTATAAATGAGAAGAAAGAATTCTGAAGTATAAATGATATTAGATCTCAGACAGAATACGGAAGTATGAATGAGAGGATTGAATGCTAAAGCATAATTGATTTTAGAAGACCTCAAACAGAATACTGAAGTATTAATGATATTAGAAGATCTCAGACAGAATACTGAAGCATAAATGATATCAGAAGATCTCAGACAGAATACTGAAGTATAAATTATATTAGATGATTTCAGATACAAAACTGACGTATAAATGAAAGGACAGAATACTAAGTTAAATGAGAGGACAGAATACTGAAATATAAATGATATTAGAGATCACAGACAGAATATTGAGGTATGAATGATATTAGAAGACTGAAGTATAAATGAAATGCAAGCTGACTAAAAAAATTAAGCTACAAAAATCTGAATACAAAATAAATATCAAAATTAGACATAAATCAACTTTCAGAATTTTCTACAAATTGTGGTCAGTGTTCTTTTGGCAAATACTGTATAGGCATGAAAGGGTAGAGCCAGGGTATCAATCCTTCAATAGCCTAACATTCCTAGGCCTGTCATTTCCCTTTCACTGGGAATGGGATCAATATAGTGAATCATACCACTATCTTCTCTCCTGATTCTTCCACTGGATATTTGGAAGACTTGGATGGCTCACTGTGTAAACCCAACAAATGTATGTCTAGGCCTGCCTGTCTGAGTCTTAGGGCTATTATGGTAATAATTTTTGTTTCAAAGTAAAATTTCATCCACTGAGCTCAGTTTCCATTTTATAGATAGAATCCACATTCACAGATAGAGTCCACATTCACAGTCCACATTTTTATGTGGTTATGAACCCTGCTGTAACCAGCATTCCACACTCTCTCATGCCAACTAATCACTCTCATGCTGAATTGGCAGTTGTTATGCTACTATGCAGATTTTTAACGCTACCAGACACCTATGGCACATGGAGGTAGTGGCATATGTGTTACATGCATGTGTTAGTACAGCCTTGCTTTCACAGATCAACCATGCACACTTGGTGCTGCTGTTTGTCACCAAGTGTCACCCTGACCTCTTTATTCTCAACCCAGGGCATGCTGAGCATAAGCTTGGTGTACTAATGGTCCAAATATTTTCTCGACCCAAGCAAGGTTCAATCCCACGACCTTCCATTTGCAAGTCAAAAGCATTAACCACCAGGCCACCCAGCCCACAGTTATTTTCCAAACTATGCATAGCCCTAGATAAGTTGCTTATTACATCCAAAAGGTGTAATTTTTCTTATTTCTCCAAAAAAACATATGTTGTGGATATTCATTAGAAAAGCCTAGATGAGGCTCTTCAAATGACTATCCACAAGGTAAGTTTTCATTTATAAATAATAAAATATCACCATGACAAGATTATATTCCAGTTGAACTCATTGTAGTCGGGAGACCCGTAAAAGGGTAATTGGCAAACAGTGCATACCCAGATCAGACGCTGCAGAATGCGGCATCTGATCAGGGTCTCACTGTTTGCAAATAGTTTAGCCATTTTTCTCTAGGAATATGTAAATCTTATAAGCGGATGTACCTAAAATTGAAATTGGACTCTACCAAAATATAGTGTGGGAGAGTCTATTCCATCTACAATGGGTTAAGATAAGACAGTAACAAAAGGAAAGCAAGAACTGTTTTTACACATTGTATATGAACAATATTCTGGCACTTGTGAATAGTGCCTACCAAACATTTTTGTCACTTGTTTACTGAATATATGAAGTGACTGAAGTAGAACTGTTCATGTAACAACTATTTTTACACATTGTATAAGAACAATATTTTGTCACTTCTAAACAGTGCCTACCAAACATTTTTGTCACTTGTTTACTGGATACATGAAGTGACTGAAGTAGAACTGTTCATGTAAAAACTGTTTTGACAGATGGTATATGAACAATATTTTGTCACTTCTAAAAAGTGCCTAGCAAACATTTTTGTCACTTGTTTACTGGATACCTGAAGTGAATGATGTAGAACTGTTCATGTAAAAACTGTTTTGATAGACCATATATGAACAATATTTTGTCATTTCTAAAATGTGCCTACCAAACATTTTTGTCACTTGTTTGCTGGGTACATGGAGTGACTGAAGTAGAACTGTTCATGTAAAAACTGTTTTGACAGATGGTATATGAACAATAGTTTGTTATTTCTAAACAGTGCCTACCAAACATTTTTATCACTTGTTTACTGGATACATGGAGTAACTGAAGTAGAACTGTTCATGTAAAAACTGTTTTGATAGACTGTATATGAACAATATTTTGTCATTTCTAAAAAGTGTCTACCAAACATTTTTGTCACTTGTTTACTGGATACATGAAGTGACTGAAGTAGAACTGTTCATGTAAAAACTGTTGTTTTGACAGATAGTATATGAACAATAGTTTGTCACTTCTAAACAGTGCCTACCAAACATTTTTGTCACTTGTTTACTGGATACATGGAGTGACTGAAGTAGAACTGTTCATGTAAAAACTGTTTTGATAGACTGATATGAACAATATTTTGTCATTTCTAAAAAGTGCCTACCAAACATTTTTGTCACTTGTTTACTGGATATATGGAGTGATTAAAGAAGAACTGTTCATGTAAAAACTGTTTTGACAGATGGTATATGAACAATAGTTTGTCACTTCTAAAAAGTGCCTACCAAACATTTTTGTCACTTGTTTACTGGATACATGGAGTGACTGAAGTAGAACTGTTCATGTAAAAACTGTTTTGACAGATGGTATATGAACAATATTTTGTAACTTCTAAACAGTGCCTACCAAACATTTTTGTCACTTGTTAACTGGATACCTGAAGTGAATGAAGCAGAAGTGTCTATGTAAAAACTGTGTTGATAGATTATATATGAACATAAAACAACTGAAGTAGAACTGTTCATGTATGATCTGTTTTGACAGATGTATATGAACAATATTTTTCCAGTTCAAAATAGTGCCTACCATACATTTTTGTCACTTGTTTACTGGATACATAAAGTAACTGAAGTAGAGCTGTTCATGTATGAACTGTTTTGACAGACAGTAAATGAACAATATTTTGCCACTTCTAAACAGTGCCTACCAAACATTTTTGTCACTTGTTTACTGGATACATAAAGTGACTGAAGTAGAACTGTTCATGTATGAACTGTTTTGACAGATGTATATGAACAATATTTTGCCACTTCTAAACAGTGCCTACCAAACATTTTTGTCACTTGTTTACTGGATACATAAAGTGACTGAAGTAGAACTGTTCATGTATGAACTGTTTTGACAGATGATTATGAACAATATTTTGCCACTTCGAAATAGTTCCGGCCATGCATTTTTCTCACTTGTTTACTGGATACATAAAGTGACTGAAGTAGAACTGTTCATGTATGAACTGTTTTGACAGATGTATATGAACAATATTTTGCCACTTCTAAACAGTGCCTACCATACATTTTTGTCACATGTTTACTGGATACATAAAGTCAGTGATGGAAGTACATCTGTTCTTGTATGAACTGTTTTGACAGTGGTATATGAACAATATTTTGCCACTTCTAAACAGTGCCTACCAAACATTTTTGTCACTTGTTAACTGGATACCCGAAGTGACTGAAGTAGAATTATTCATGCAAAATAATATGATTTACCCACTACAGTTGAACTTTGTGGCTCGAACACCTTTAGGACCATGAAAATTTGTTAGAGACAGCGGTAGTTCGAGCCACAGAGGGTTACTATTAGTGCCATACCAGGAGGCATAATGCAGATAATTGTGGGATATCTTTTCGGTGTTCTATATTAGAAACGTATGTTGTGTGTATTCATTAGAATTGCCTCATTGAGGCAATTCTAATGAGTACACACAGCATACATTTGCAAGATAAAAGAAGAAAATCTCCCTAAATTATACGTATATAGTATTTGGAGGAAATCCCTGCGGACTCAAGAACGTGTTCGACTCATCCATGGTAAATGAGCCATCAGGGTTCGAGTCATTGAAGTTCTACTGTATATAGTTCTAGATATGGGCTGCGTCATGCAAAAATGTTTTTTCAGGCAGATGCGGACAGCAAAGGCCCAGATCAGCCTGTGCATCTGTGCTGCCTGATCAGGGTCCCTGTCTGCTAACAGAATCATTGGACACTATAGAATGTAACAACTGAGAGTAAATACCTGGATGAGACTTGTGCATGAATCTGTGCATTTTGTACATGTTCAAGGACACTTTTTCATCTATAAGAAGGGTATACAAGAGTATATTAGAAAATGCAAAATCTATAAGAAGGGTATACATGAGCATTTTAGAAAATGCAAAATCTATAAGAAGGATATACAAGGGTATATTAGAAAATGCAAAATCTAAGAAGGGTATACAAGAGTATATTAGAAAATGCAAAATCTATAAGAAGGGTATACAAGGGTATTTTAGCCCTTCTCTTGCTGAACACGAGATGCCCTGTCTTAGCAAACAGTGTAGATCCAGATCAGTTGGCTTCTGAAGAAGCCAACTGATCTGGATCTGCACAGTTTGTCATTAAATATGTGAATTTCTATCAAAAACCCGGGTCAAGTAATCTGATTGGCTGGAAATTAGAAGTGGGCATGGCATCTTAATGTATTCAGCATGACAAGGGTTTTTTTTTTTTTTGATTTGGGTTTTACGGCCCTTTCAAGAATATTTCACTAAAATCGAGCCGATCGTTCAATGAAGGTGGGCGAAAACCGGAGAACCCGGAGAAAAACCACCTGACCATCCGTAAGCAGAACTTGGCTTTCCCACATATGACCCGAGCCAGGCTCGAACCACAGCGGTGAGAAACCTAATGGATTAAGAGTCAACTCTCTTATCCACTAGGCTATGGGGGCCCGATCATGACAAGGGTTATAAAATGCAAATTTTCAGGTGCTCGCTCACTGGTTCAAAACAATTTCTATGTTCTTTGAGTCATAATGCCATCATATAACTGTTTAGATTTATATTCAAGATGCTCCACCTGTTATTACGTTAGCTGTAAGGTAAATGTCCTAAAATTTCAAATGTTTTATTTAATACCATTTTGGTCTAAATTTTGCGCTTTATGCTGTTGCTTCTTAAAATACTTGGTGGAATGGCAAACAGTGTAGACCCTGATCAGATCAGACTGCTCTGGAGTGGTCAGATCTTGGTCTGCACAGTTTGCCTATGCCATTTTGATAGAAACTTTGATGTACGAAACTCTAGGACATTTACCATTTCCTGAGAGAAATAAACTTGATTGTTTGATTAAAAAAAACAACAACATTTTTCTTATTTCTTGATGAAGACATGCATTTCAGGGAAGCACTGCAAATGAGTACCCAAAACATATGTTTTGGTATAGCAATAAAAATAATAGCAATAGGTTTAGTTGACAAAGTATCTTATGTTGCTAAGGTTAGTTTTAAGTCTGTAGCAGCTGAGACCAAAAGATATATGGGCCAGCACATGAGAAAAGGGCACTTGTGACATAGGGGACCAGAAAGCTTCAGGCCAGCCTGCACATAAGTGTAGTCTCTCCAGAGCCTTTGCTGTCTACAGACATGCAGTAGGGACTTGAGGAAGCTTCAGGCAAAAAATGCATGTCTGTAGCCCCCATAGGGGACTCTGCATGCACATTTGAAGAACTGCAAACTGAAAAACCATAAGGTTCTTTTTTTTTTCATATAATTGCTCATATATCTGATATTTTAGCACTTTTGTAGACAGTAAGTTTTAGTGAAGCAGACACAGTGTAGAAACACAGGAACATGTACTTAAGTCAAATAACACCTAAAACCTGTAAAAAGCCAAAAACTGGGTTTGTGGGCTGAAGGCGAGCAAGGACAGGGTTAGTGAGCCAAAAGTGAGCTCACCCTTGCTCGCTTTTGGCTCACTCCCTAATTTCAGCTTTTTTACAGCTTTTAGGGGTTATTTGACTAACTACATGTTCTGTGGTAGAAAAACCCAAAAGGTTACCATTTTTGTATGTAATGATAATATAAAGAATTTCACAGCTCCAGGTGGCAATCAGTTAAATATGTTTTTCTTATTTCGCCACCAAACATATGCTGTGAGTACTCATTAGAACTGCCTTGGCATATTTACTTTACTTACTAAGACAGATGCTTGAACAAACAGTGTAGACTAAATCAGAACATGGTATCTGATCAGGGTCCACACTGCCACTCATTAAGCACCTTTTAGACACATCAAAAGGCCATCACGAAAACATACCTATATAATATTAACCCCATTAAACCCCACTTTTATATAGTAAAACTGGGGTTTACAGGGGTATACATTATTTTTCTTATTTCTGCTCTAAACATAGATTGTGGGTACTTGTTAGAACCACCTCGGCGAGGCGGTTCTAACGAGTACCAACAATCTATGTTTTGAGCAGAAATATGAAAAATATCAAAAAATTTTATCTGAAAATTTTTTTTTTTTTTGGTGGTAAAATTTTCAATATATTTGAATAGGGATGTTTTTGTAATGCAGTAAAATGGATGTTAAATTTTTGGACAAGTCTGCTGCTGATTTGGTTCTTTACATCCTGTTCAACATTATTTAGTCATATCAAAATGACGGAGGAGTGATAATGAAAGGCTCTGTGCAATAAAGTGCCATACAGTCATGAGAAAAAAAATGGCTCCACATTAGGAACATTACGAAAACACGCCTATCTAATGTTGACCCCCTTAAACCCCACTTTTATATAGTAAAACTGGGCTTTACAGGGGTATACATTATCTTCTTTTTCTGCTCAAAAACACAGATTATGGGTACTCGCTAGAACGAGTGCCCACAATCTATGTTTTGAGCAGAAATATGAAAAATATCACAATTTTTATCTGAAAAAGTTTCAGTCTTTGGTGGTAAAATTTTCAGTATATTTGGTAATGAAACACGCTTATTCAAATATACTGAAAATTTCACCACCAAAAACTGAAAGTTTTCAGATAAAAAATCTGATATTTTTCACATTTCTGCTCAAAACAGATTGTGGGTACTCATTAGAACCGCCTTGGCGAGGCAGTTATAACAAGTACCCACAATCTATGTTTTTGAGCAGAAATAAGAAAAATAATGTATACCCCTGTAAACCCCAGTTTTATTATATAAAAGTGGGGTTTAAGGGGGTCAAAATTATATGGGTATGTTTTTGTGATGAGGAGGATTTGAACCAGCAGGACCTCTCAAAGTTGGAACCCTAACCACTCAGCCATCCATACACTTCTGGACAAGTCTGGTAATGCCAGTTATGTTGTCAGAATATTTAACCCATGTGCTGCTGAATAAATTCAGGTGCCACACCTACTTATAATTTTCAACCAATCAGATAACTTGATCTAGGTTATTACAAATTCACATACTTTATGACAAACAATGAAGACCCAGATCAGAAGCCAACTGATCTGGATCTACACCACTTACAAAGACAGGGAAAACTGGGGTTCAGCAGGAATTGGGTTAAGGTATATAATGTAATAGCAAATTGTGAAGTCAATCATTAGGGCATTGGGACTGTCCTGAAAATGACCCCATCCTGATAATACAGTCGACTCTCGTTATCTCGAATTCCAAGGGACTCTCCGAAACACTTCGAGATATCCGTACCTCGAAATATCAGAGTTGCAATAGTGAGGAAAACAATAAATCGATCAACACCATTTAACAAATGTATATGTAATTTGACTCCTGAAGTTAGAGGCATATTGAAAATATTGTGGAAAAGAGGAAGCTGTCCATTTTACACCTATATAGTGAACTGTCTAACACAACTGAACAAACAAAGCAGATTCTGCAACATCTGATCTGGATCTACACAGTCTGTTCATGACTGTCTGTCCCAATGCTTAGGGTAAATATGGTATATGAACAAGTTCAAAACTTTAAGCTTAGCACTCTGTGTAAGCTTTTCGGTAGATTACATATTGGAATATTTTCCCCTTTTTTTTCCCAGAAAATGGGTTTTGACTTTTTATGCAAATAATTTGCATGAAATGTTAAATCCTGTTTTCTGGGAAGGAATACAAAAAATATAAATTTGTCATCTGATGAATTAGCCACAGAGTGGTAAAATTTAAGCAAAGATCCAAGAAATTTAATATCTGTGACCTTGTCAGGGACAGCTGTAAATTAGGTCAGCTGATCTTAATGTATGCCTGATCAGAGTATACACTGTTGGACACTCACTGCAGCTTAACCCTTTTACCCCTGGAATCATTCATCCCTTAATTTAGACAAATCAATTGTTGAAAATAGGGGTTTTAGTCTAAAATCAAAAACAGAATGGCAATGTGTAGATCCTGTTGAGACAGCTCGATATGAGCCGTCTCATCTGGATCTACACTCTTTGCATATAAGTATTTGTTTTGGTCAACCAGGTTGAAAGGGTTACGGGTTGAATTCATGATCATAAAATCAATATATTCCCAATTAAAACAAGAGGCCCTGGGCCACTATTCGCTCACCTAATAAAAACAGCTATTGCAAATCTGCAAATGCAATGCAACTTCTTCCAGTACTGCCACAGCACATAAATTGACCATACCTTAACAAGGTCAAAGGTCATCCTAGTATTATCAGTTGAACAAACTTAAGCAGACTTTGAGTCCCTGATGCTGTATACCAAGATTCAGCTTCAAAGCTTTCTTAGTTCTGGAGAAGTGTTTTACCATATATGGGCATGGCAACCATGTTGTTCAATGGCATGGAACCATTTGAACAAATTGTAAACATCCTTTCGACAGAAGGCCCCATGTGAAATCTGTTCCAGAGGTTTCAGAGAAGAAGACATTTAAAGATTTCACAATTTTATAAATTTATATAGGGGCAAGGGCAGATAACCCCCAAAATTTTGACGGTAGCTAAACAGTTTTACCTCTTTAATCATACATTGTAAGTTTCAGCCATCAATCTAATACATATTGAGAAAATGATTTTTCAACCTTTTACCCATACATTACAAATGTATGGGGGCACAGATTTGACACTGCCATAAAAAGTTGAGGTAACCATCATCATTTGAACAAACTTGGTGGACCAGTCCTCGATGCTATATACCAAGATTCAGCCTCAAAGATTTCTTTGTTCTGGCAAAGAAGATTTTTAAGTGTTTTATCATATTTGGGCATGGCAGCCATCTTGTTCAATGGCACAAAACCATTCAAACAAATTGTCAATACACTTTGGACAGAAGGCCCTATGTGAAATCTGGTGAAACTGGCTCAAGCAGTTTCAGAGAAGAAGACATTTAAGCAACTTTGTTAGACATTGAGTCCTCAATGCTACATACAAATGTACCAAGATTCAGCCCCAAAGCAGTCTTGGTTCTGGAGAAGGAGATTTTTAAGAGTTTTTACCATAGATGGTCATGGAGGTCATCGATTAAGGGACCATGACCATTTGTATAAATTTTCAATATCCATTTATCAGAAGAGTCCACAGGAAACTTGAAGAAAATGGGCCAAGGGACTTCAGAGGAGAAGTGGTTCAAAGGTGCTGACGGATGATGGATGGACGACAACGGATTGTAAGTGATCACAATAGCTCATCCCGAGCTTTCAGCTCAGTTGAGCTAAAAATCCAGTATCTCCTAAACCAATCAAACAACAGTAATGGTGCATAATAAATTACAGGCAAACCAGGAAAATATGTAAGCACCTATATATAATATATATTTCGCATAACTCTAGATAAGGAAACTTTATTCAAACAAATTATATCCATATTTTTCTTGTTACTCTATGAAAACATTAAAAGCTGCACTCATTAGAACAGCGTAAGCAAGGCAATTCTAATGAGAACGCATTATTTATAGAATTAACCTTGCCAATCCAGCCAATCACAGCAATTGTCGTCTGCTTTGTCATCTGCTTGTAATTTTAAGTAGTTTTTACAAAACAGTGTGAACACAGATCAGACTGCTCCTCTAGGAACAGTCTGATCAAGGTCCATACTGTTTGCTAGTATGCATAAAATAGGTTTGAAAAGTTTGCAAGAATATTCACCAGGCGACATTTTCAGATGCAGATTTTCTTGGCATTCTAAGGGTTAACCCTTAAAGTGCCAAGAAAAATTTGTAACAGATGACATTCTAAAATTTTTTTTATTTTTCAGAGAAAACAAGTCTTGACATTTCATGAGAATCGATTCACATGAAATGTCAAGACTTCTTTTCTCTGAAAAATAAAAAAAATAAATAAATAAAAAAATGTCATCTGCTGCAGTTGTGATTGGCACTTTTAGGGTTAAGATATATTTGATTTTATAAGTACTGTACAGTAACCCTAAGTATCTGGACACTTTACACTTACCATACTTGTCCATTCTACTACATTTTGATGTGTCTAAATTATTGCTGTATGTATGGAAAACAGTGTACACTCTAATCAGATGTCATATTCTGCTGCATATGATCTGGGTTTACATTGTTTGCAAAGGCCTATGTATCCCAATACTTAGGGTTATTGTGGTATTCAATGCTTAGCACTCTGGGTATAATATTCAGTAGATGACATTGGAACGTGTTTCTTATTTTTCCCAGGAAACAGGTTTTGACATTTCATGCAACATTTCTCCAATTAATGGAGCATGAAATGTCAAATCCTGTTTCCAAGGAAAACTAAGAAAAGCATCATTAATGCATTGTCTGCTGAATTAACCCAAAGAGTGTTAAAGGTTAACACCTTATATCAGTGACTATGTTAAAAGATCACAAAATTGTGAACTTTTGTCCCCACAAAAATAAATACAATATTGAATAGGATAAAGAAGATTGTTTTTGTTATGTCAGCACCCAAACATGTCTTATGTATACTGATCAAAATTGGATGTACATGCATATCTCCAGATTAGAAGGGGGTCTCAAGAAATTTTTTTTTTCTTTTCTCAATAAAAATGTATGTTGTGGGTACTCATTAGGCGCTTCTAATGAAAACCACAACATTTTTTTTTTGTGGAAAAATAAGAAAAATATCAATACTTTTTAGTTGAAAAAAGCACCTTATCTGGAGCTATGCCCATTTAGAAGTTCTGAAGTCTCATTTTAAGGCTAATTATTCTAATACTATTTTGAATACAATTAATGTCCTAACAGCTCGTAAACATGTCTATATAATTTTGACCCTCTTAAACCCCACTTTTATATAGTAAAACTGGGGTTTACAGGGGTATACATTATTTTTCTTATTTCTGCCCAAAACACAGATTGTGGATACTCGTTAGAACCACCTCGCTTCTAACGAGTACCCACAATCTATGTTTTGAGCAGAAATATGAAAAATATTGGAGATTTTTATCTGAAAATTTTCTGTGTTTTTGGAGATAAAATTTTCAATATATTTGAATAGGCATGTTTTCATAATGACTTTGATCTAGTTTATGCCAAATTTTGTTTAAATTTTACCTAAATTTTGTTGTTGCTTTTTATACATTTTTTTTTCATAACATACTTGGTGGAATGGCAACCAGTATAGACCCTAATTAGGTTGTTCCTTTAACTATACGCATTTTGCCAGAATGGTTGGTGTACAGAATATTTTGACAATTTACCATATGCTATCAAGCTATGCTCCCAAATACTTATTTTATCCATTTATAGCTGCAAATAAGGTGTGATAAATTAGACTATTACTGGCTATTTTTTTAACCTAAATATGTATTATGGGCACTGACTGAAATCAATAAGGCAATTCTATGAGTGTACACAAGATATCTGGAGCAAAAACCAAAAAATAATATCAGTAAGTAAGTAAGCAAGTAAGACATTATTTAACGAGGTAACAACATTTAGCATATAATATAGCTAATCTTCCAAGACGTCCTCAAAATATTATCATCACGAAAACATGCCTATATAATTTTGACCCCCTTAAACCTCAGTTTTGTATGGTAAAACTGGGGTTACAGGGGTACACATTATTTTTCTTATTTCTGCTCAAAAACATGTTGAGCAGAAAATATGAAAAATATCAGAATCTTTTTGTCTGAAAATTTTACCACCTTTTCATTTTTTGGTGGTAAAATTTTCAGTATATATGAATAGGCATGTTTTGTAATGTACAAATGAACATTATGCATATTAAACAAGTGTTATAATTATCCTGCACTACTAAGATAATATTATATAATTATCCTGCACTACTAAGATAATATTAAATAAGTAATACCATTATACACATTATAAAACAGACACATTGACAGAAAATGTTACATTACAAAAACATGCCTATTCAAATATACAGAAAATTTCACCTTCAAAAACTGAAAATTGTCAGACAAAAACTCTGATATTTTTCGTATTTCTACTCAAAACATAGATTGTGGGCATTTGTCTGAGTACCCAAAATCTATGTTTTTGAGCAGAAATAAGAAAAATATTGTATACCCCTGTAAACCCCAGTTATACTGTATAAAAGTGGGGTTTAAGGGGGTCAAAACTATTTAGGTATGTTTTCGTGATGACAAATGAGCCAGCAAACAAATCAAAGCACTGAGAGTGCTGATGGGGGCGGTTGCCTGAACCCTTGAACTGACTGGGATTTACGATGAAATAAAAAAAAAAAAAAAGCAATACATAAACAGTACTCAATAATGGCAACCTGTTTGGGGTTTTACACATTTAATGCAGATATCTGCATTTCAAATACAGATATCTCTTTTAATAAATACAGATATATGGAATTTTTGGAATTACAGATATCTTTAATTGAAATGCAGATACCTGTAATTGAAATAAAGATATATCTAACAAAAATTCAGATATAGGTAGTGAAATACAGACATCTCTATTTTCGATCATAATAGATATTTGCATTTCAAATAAAGATATATGCATATTAGATATCTCTAAGCTGAATTCTGGATAATTGTATTTAAAATACAGGTAATTCTAATTGAAATGTGTATATCTGTATTTGAAATGAGATATCTGAATTTCTAAATTAAAAACATATATCTGTATTTCAATTAGAGACAATGATTTCAATAAGAGATATGTGTATTTATGACTGAATTAGAGATATCCCTATTCACTCCACTTATGGGAAACTGATATCTCCCTTGCTGATTTTTACATGTGCACCGTTCACAGGTTACAAATATCAATGTGACGGACCATGTAGTTTGCCCCCTTACAGACGACACAAAGAAACTAATTAAAGATGCTCAAGATTTTACATCATCATCTCTTTACAGTCGAACCCGTCCCTATAAACATTCCCATAATTTTTGTTACAAACAAGCATACATAAACTGTATTCACATAGGCCGCCATCTTTGTTATGCCTAAAGACAGCTTAAGAATAGCCCCTTCTCTATCCTTTTTCTGTGGTTAGTAAAACTGCGGCTAGGGTATTTTTTTTCAGAGATTACTATAGAAAGTGGGCTTTGCACCGATTTCTGGTGGCCTGTCACAGTTTAATATACTGGATATGTGGCATGCTTCAGCAAAACAAAATATATATGTATTTTTTTCAGAACTTTGCGGTTTCCTTTGCTTTTATTCATCCGCTATTTATAAGAAGCTGAGTGTACAAAGCTAACAATAATTGCAGAATTTAACATTATCAGTGTTGCAGGTAACTATTTTGAGGGCAATTTTAGGTAGTTAAATTATTAGGTAGGTATTTTTTAGCTGAACGGATAGTTGAATGCAGTATAGTAAATCTGGTGGCAGTAAACCACCCCAGAAATTATGTATATGTATCTTAACATATATTAGCTTAAAATTTCACGAGAATGATTGCATCAGAAGAGTCGCATAAAATGTCAAGCCTTACAGACACTACTGTAATGTTAATTATTAGAACTGTCTCACAAAGTTGATATAAATCAGAACCTGCATTTTTGTGAAGAATTAGAAAAACATATTTGTAACTATTTGATTGGTTGACTCAGATTGGTTGGTTTGGCATTTAATGGCCCAGTGAACACTATAGGTCATGCTGTGCCGGTCGGTTAATACCTATATAACTGCAGTTTTTCTTGGTATGCTCAGTCCTTTAGGTAGTTAACCAATACTTGTGCACATTTTTTTGCCAGAAACTGACAATTGCACTTCTAGTATTAGCAGAAGGAAGAGAATGACCTTAGAAAATGTTTCATGATCAATCTCCAATCTCAATGTTGCAGGACCTAGCGAGATTCAGCCAGTGACCTCCTGATGATCCCAGCTGGACATGCATTAACCCTTGACCTGCTGAACCCGGATATATCCTGACTTTGCAAACAGTGTAGATCCAGATCAGTTGGAAGAAGCCAACTGATCTGGATCTGCACTGTTTGTCATAAAGTATGTGAACTGATAGCAACAATCCGATTGGCTGAAAATTAGAAGTGGGTGTGGTATCTTAATTTATTCAGCAGGACAAGGGTTAAGTATGGTAAGTAGTTATGTTCCAATATTGCGGGTAAATATGGTGCAAACACATTTTCAATGTATGCAATGAACAGCAGGAAAAATCTTATGGCATGGAAATGTTTCTGTGATGACATAAATGAAAACTGAATACAATAGTAATATGCCTGGGCTGCATTCAGAAGTGCAAAGTAACAGCGAATATTTTGCCCTAAATCTCTGTACCTGATAATGAGCACTAATGAAAGCAGCAATTCAGGGTAAAAAAACTCACAAGTATCTTCCACATTTGAACACAGCCTAGCTCTACTACATTGGTGGGCCAGTATAAGCTGGAATTCCATAACACAACAGAATAGAATAGATGCATGCTACAATGACCATCGATTCCAAGACATTTGCCCCACCCCCAGCACATTTGCCCCCCCCCATTTAATAAATCTATAAATGGATAAATGGACATTTGCCCCCCAGTTGAAAATGCAACCTGGACATTTGCCCCCCAGAGCTTATTTTTGGTGCGGACGTTTGCCCCCAAGTGCTTATTTTGCAAATGGACATTTGCCCCCCCCCCCCCTCCCCCTCACCCCACTGCTTATTTCTATTTATTGGTTTATTATTATCAGAAGAACAAAATGTTCAGCAATGAATAACTCCATCTATATAAATTATAACCTGCTGTTAAAGCCAACCCATACCTTTGTCATGCAGTTTGTGAATTGAACAAAAACATATCAAGAATTTGATCAGTGATTTTTTTAGGCGTGCGTCCTGCGTCCTGTACGCATAATTTCGCCAGAGGATGCAAAAAATTAGCCTCGGTGAGTCCCGTGGACTCATAAAATTCTTCAATGTATGCACATTTTGCTTCTTGAAATCTACTTTCATTTTCGGAAAAAGCGAATGCGCAAGCGGTGTTTCAGTACCGTGTTTGGTAAAAGCCAATACTGAAAAGCATCGTATCTCTACGGTACACCGATTCTACCTATACAGTCAAAAATCAATACTAAGTTGTCCGGTACCGGAGGAAACCGTAGCGGACATTAAAGTATTGGTTTTTAGTCTGTTGAGAACTTTTATCGTAACACCGACATTGACATTGCAATTGTCAACAGGAAACAGCGATCTTTTTTTGTTTCTTTTTTTTTTTTTTGAAAGAAGAAAAAGATGCACCCTAAAAAGATAATAAAACAAGACCCCTTACAGCAAACGCTGTTCGGTCTGCTACGTCAGCAAATCAGACTGACATGGACAACAAAGTCTGTGACTGCAGATGATGGCGATCTCGATAACGGAAACCCCCAGTTCCAAACTGAACCCACAAAGCAACAGACAAAAAAAAAAAGTCTCTGCTTTGTAATACAGTCTAGTCAAAACAGACAAAATGTCTGTCCTTAATTATGTATCACAGGTATTTATTTGATCATCTGTCACAAAAACTGAAGTTTTATGAAAACATTTTCATAAACCTGTAAGTGAAAACATTTTCTTAACACTTCTGTTTTAATAGACAGTGGTACTAGTCTATAGTTTCATGTTTCTCAGGAAGTTTTCTGGAAAGAATTAAAGCAAGTCACCACTATTTACTTTTATTGCACATCTAATTAAAATACTAAGAAAGTAATTATAAAACACTGTTACACAAGTTTAAATGAAAAGTCTAGGATGCGACAAAATATTTCACCACGAGTCCCAGGCTGGATGCATAGTTTGAGTTTGGGATGTATGAATTCTGGACCTAGCGAGTCCCAGGACCCACAAAGGCAAAATTGTAAAAAAATCACTGTTTGATTGGTTGATAGTCAGCAATTGGAGACGCTAAATTAATTTATTCAGCAGGATAAGAGTTATGCAAGTCAGCTACAGAACCATATACTGAGTTTGTGCCTCACTCAGGATCCTATGTCAGACACCAATTTATACAATGGAAGGTCATGTGTTTTTTCTCTGGGTACTCCAATTTTTCACCCACCTGATGGATAATATTCTTGAATTAAGTGAAATAATCTTGAAAGGGCTGTAAAACCATAATTAGTTACTTTAAGGAACAGTCAAAGTTAATGTACAATCATAAGACACTTTTTTACAATTAATCAGTAATTGTTATAAATGTTCTTGAGAATGACCAGATACAAGGTAATACAAAAATATGGAATGCTGGATGTATCAGGCAGCGGATTGGGGAGCAAATGTCCATACCAAAAATAAGCCCTGGGGGGCAAATGTCCGGGTCACATTTTCAACTGGGGGGCAAATGTCCATTTATACTTTTTTTCATTGGGGGGCAAATATCCTGGGGTGCAAACATCCAGGAACTTGACCATCTCATACTCTGGATAAGAGGGGTATACCAATATATTTCTCTGCACAAACCTATATTTTTACGCCTAACCAAGCTGCTTCGAATGAGTACCCATAACATACATTTTTGTAGAGAAATAAGAAACATACACATGTATTTACTGGAGACCCCTTCTTATAATAAGCTATGCATGTACCTTCAATTTTGATTATGAGGCACTTGTAAAGTTCTAATGAGTACCCTCAACCAAACACTTGGTAGATGTTCTGCCATTTTTAAAAGGGAGATAACTGTCATTTCCTGGCTATTCTGCACATCAAGCCCTTCTTAAAAGGGTTTTATTCTAAAAGGAAAGAATTTGCTTCCAAGGTTAAGCAAAATCTTTCAGGTAAAAGATCCTTTTTCAGAAAGGGGAGAAAATAATTTTACCTCCAGTGAGTGTGTATCAAATCTCCTTAACCCTTGTCCTCCTGAACCCAGATGTACCCTACCTTTGCAAAACAGTGTAGATCCAGATCAGATGGCTTCTGAAGAAGCCAACTGATCTGGATCTGCACTGTTTGACATTAAGTATGTGAACTTACATCAACAATCTGGATCAAGTAATCGGATTGGCTGAAAATTGGAAGTGGGCATGGCATCTTAATTTATTCAGCAGGACATGGGTTAAAAATCTAATACCTGAGTATTTTGTGCATATATTTGTCCATAAATCTTCTAAAAACACAATTAATCACTAGATTCCTAATACCCTATTTACCCTTTTAAGGACATCTTATCTACTTACCATACTTGTCCTAAAATTTAAATAATACATTCTACTACATCTTAATGCATCTAAAATATTGCTGTATGTATGGCAAATAGTGTGGACCCTGATGCCTATCTGTCCCAATACTTAGGGTTATTATGGTATGAGATGTTAATTTGAAAGTCTGCTTTTTATACCCATACATGAGACACCCACCATTTCTAGGGGTTTTACAATTTAACATATAGGGACAGTGGGGAACATTTCACGTGGAATTTTGATTAAAATGGAAATGTGTATTTGTATACACTATGCCCCAACTTATGTTTGTCCTTACAAAATGCAAAAGTTGAGAAGGGCAACTCTGACAAAATTAATTCAAATTTTTGTTCATAAGTAACAGATAAGCTTCTCCTCTGTCCCAATAAACTCCTCAAGTTTCAAGGCTCTAGCTCAAATAGTTATTGAGATATCTTGCTCACAAGAAACTCATGATGAGTGAACGGATGATCAACTACTAAAGGACAAAAGATCCAAAAACAATGTCCCATTCCAACTTCTTCAAAGTTGGGGGCATAATTTTTAAATGAGGAAACGGTACCTACCATCACTGCTAATCAATGTAAATAATTCCACATATATTTCCTGGATCAGTTTCCTCCTTCTGTATCACATCAAAAGACTAGTTTCCATCACAACAAGGGAAATCAGAACATCATAAAATTCTAGTGCTTAGAAAAAAGTCCCAACCATGCACATTATAAATAGTCAGCATTTGTTGTTTTTTTTCTTCAAATTATATCATTTACTTCATTATTTCAGTTCTTTACACACTTAAACAGGTGAATTGTCAAGCCTTATTTCCACGGGAAAAAATTAAAAACAAGAAATTCACCGAATGGCTATGTCACGACTGCTGGTGTGTCCAACAAACAGAGCTAAAGGCACAGACTAAACATTGTTCAGCCAATCATGAAAAGTAGGTCAAGGTCTACAAGGACTGATGGCGGTGGGCAGGGTGCATTATGGCAGATGTGTGCATGCCGTTTCATTAGCCTAGAAGCCTTAGTGTTTAAGAAATGGAGCTAAATGCTTTGACTTAATATTGTTGATGCTGATAAGGACAAAGCCAGAAAGAGAATTTCATGTCTCTCCTGCTTGCTAATGACAAAAAATTAAACCATAATACACTTAGCTGTAGCTTTAACCCTTAAAATGCCAAACACAACAATTGTAGTCTGCTTTGTCATCTGCTTGTGATTTTAAAAGTCATTTATGCAAACAGTGTGGACCCAGATCAGACTGCTCCTCTAGGAGCAGTCTGATCAGGGCCCACACTGTTTGCCTGCATGCAAAAATAGGTTTGAAAAGTTTGCAGGAATATTCAGCAGACGACATAAACAGACGACATTTTCAGATGCAGGTTTTCTTGGCATTTTAAGGGTTAATACTTAGCATGCTAAGTAAAAATAATTGAGGTAGGTGACCATTTGAATAGTTTTCCAAGAAAACAAAAGAGGGGATGAGATTTCTGCAAAATGACTCCTATTTTTTAAAGAAGACAATATGCATTAAGTGTGGGACCATATTTCAAAAATAAGAAACAGTATCATTAACCCGAAACCTTTACCAATCTCTGGGCAGATTCAGCAGAGACAAGTTTGTGATATTTGTTTTATTTTTCTCAGAAAACAGGATTCTCCAAACGAGACAATTTGAATGAAATGTCAAATCCTGTTTTCTGTGAAAAATAAGGGAATTACCGTATTTCAAAATGTCACATCTGCTGACATTTTTACCCAGAGTGCTAAGCGTTAAAGTGGCAATGATAACTGCAGCAGATGACATTTTGAAACTTTTTCTGATTATTATTTTCCTGAGAAAATAATGCACTGGTAATAGCAGGAGGCTTTTAACTTTTCAGGTTTTAAAGCCCTGCTAAATGCCCTGCACTGTGGGGACAAATTTATGGTAAAATCCCGGCTAAAAGACCCTCAACCCCGAGTTTTTGTTTCCTGGAACAGTCTGCTCTGAGTTGCAAAAATCTACCTGTATCTTTTTCATGGTAAAAGGTCTGGGCCCAGTTGTTCAAAGCATCGTTAGCTTAACGAGCTCATTAAGGGTCATTTCGTTAACTGTTTTAGCAGATTCAATATACAATATTATGATATTTTTTGCTGAAAAAATGTGAGTAGATTTTTTCAGCAAAAAATTTCAGATATTTGCGTATCATTCGATGTAAATTTTAACGAATCGTTAACTAACGACATCATTAGTTTTGAACAACTGGGCCCTGGTTTACTAGATACAGCTGAATTCAATGGTAAAGCTCATTGACAGTATGAGCCTGGTTATTAGAAAACTAAAGTTTGGGGTTGATGTGGCTTTAATTTATGTATTAGCGGGAAATTAGTATCAAGCATATCTATGGCATTGCCAGGACTCATCGGAGATTCAATCACAGCCCTAAAGCCACCCGGCTGTGTCCCTGCTATCCCCAGCCCCATAGGTGCCAGAGCTGCAAATGACAGGTACATAAGGCTTGATATTTAATATGGATGAGTGGCCTTGGCTTTATTTTTCATGTGAATCATCTGTCTTGCAATGGTTCACATGAAATGTCACCTTATTTTCACTTAAAAATAATTTAAAAAAATTTAGACTATCTGCTATAATTTTGCATGGCATTGAAAGGGTAAATTTGTCACCTGCGGAGTGCGCAAGGTTAAAATACTATATTTTTGCAGTGAAAAAAAGTCTTAACAGTATTTCATTGAGAAAACATTTTCATTAAAAAACCTTACGTTTCCTAAGACTTACTTAAATTAGCGCTTAGCACTCTGGGTAAATTGTCAGCAGATGACATTTTGAAATATTTTATTTTTCCCAGAAAGCGGGACTTGACTTTTCATGTAAAATGTATGGAAACAATTTGCATGAAATGTCAGATCCTGTTTTCTGGAAAAAATAAGAAAAAATATCACCAATTTGCCTCCTGCTGTTTCAGTCCAGGGAGTGGTGAAGTTTAACCTTAATTCTTTTAGAAATGTTCTTACAACATTATTTCCCACATATTAAATTACATTGGAGTTAAAATACAAATTTGTTTACCATATTTTATGTATGTCCCAGCAAACTGTCAATATAATCCTATCATTAACACATGTATTTGGATTGCACCTTACTGAACTGAAGTACAGAATTATAAATGACTTATTCACTTTGGACAATGAACACACATGAATTAAAGCATTTACGTATTATAATTTCATTATAGATTTTCTGAGGATCAAACTTCCTCCTGATTCAGAATGTAAAGTTAAGTAGTTCACTAGTTGTTTCAATTATTATTTTCAGAGTACACAAAATTCAGTTTAAACAACATCATTTTATGCACTTTATATGTTGATATATAACTCGAAGTCTTCGTCTGACAATATATATTTCCGCATATATTATTAAACACTCATTATCACTACTCATCTGTAGCCATTCACAGGATGCATTCACAATCTATTATCACCTGAGTAAAACTGCAAGTGACATAGCTTTTTCTTTACCTGTGTATATCAAAATACCACTGTTAAGTATCTGTACAGTTAGTTTTCGATAAATCAGAATGAGCTGTTCCAAAGGGTATTATCAAAATATTTGACGTATTTGACCTAATTACTGCACATACCCCTATAAGGGCACAGTCAAGCAATTCTATAGTCTTCAGATTACAGCCAGTGTACTTTTTATGTACTTCTTTTTTTTAAAGTGTACCCTTAGTATAGGGTTACAGGTACATATTTTACCAAAGGTTTTCCAAGTATTTTTGAAAAAACCTGAGTGCACAGTGCAGTAATTAGGTCGAATATGATATCATATTTTCCCTAGATAGTGGGATATCTTTACTCCTTACTATACTTGTACTAAACTTTTACCTGTGTATATAAAAAAAACACCACTGTTAACCCTTAAAATGCTAATTACAACTGTAACAGATGACACTTTTAAATAATTTTATATACTTTTTTTATTACTTTTTGTTGAAAATAAGACTTCACATTTCATGTGAATCATCTGCTTGGCATAGTAGGTTCTAAAACGCAATTAACACAAAAGTTGCTGTACCCTCAATAAAACGTCATGGATGAACTGTGTATGCTGCCAGAATTAGCTGAATAACCAATCATAGAAAAGTCAACTGTAGCTGAATAACCAACCTTAGTAAGTCAACTGTAGCTGAATAACCAATCTTAGGTAAGTCAACTGTCAACTATTTGTACAGTCAATATTACATTATGAAAACATGCCTATTCAAATACAAATCACCAAAAAAATGAAAATTTTCAGATAAAAATTCTGATATTTTTCATATTTCTGCTCAAAATATAGATTGTGGGGTTTGTTTTTTTTTGTGTGTGTTGAGGTTTTACGGCCCAGTCAATCCAATGGGGTCATGTCGAGCGCCGTCAGTTTACCTAACCACATGTTTACTGGGCAGGCTTAGTCCTCTAAGCGGTTAACCAGTATTGTGCACATTCTTTCGCCAGAAACTGACAACTGCCCTTCTTGAATCAGCGGAAGGGAGAAAATGACCGTAGAAAATATTTCATGATCAATCTCCATGAAAGAATGTTGCCGACCTCGGCGGGGGTTGAACCCGCGACCTCCTGGTCTCCAGTCGGACGGCGCATCCAACTGAGCCACCGAGGCCGGCATAGATTGTGGGTACTCATTAGATTAAATGCCACAGGGAGACGGTTCTTTTGATTGATTGTGTTGGGGTTTAACGACACATCAACCCTTGTGGGTCATTTTGTGTCGTCTCCCAGAGAAAGGGAGAAGAGAGATAGTAAAGGAGATGAAAGAGAGGGATAGAGGAGAAAGGAAAATGAATGACAGTGAAAAAACAGAAGAAATAAAAACATTCCCCCTCTACCCTTACCTGCTGCAAGGATAGCAGGCCTTGCCCAACTGCAAGTCAATATCAGTTGGACGCCCCAGTGATGTAAGATACACAACATCTTTGCCTCACCCAACCACCCCAAGGAGACGGTTCTAACACATACCCACAATCTATGTTTATGAGCAGAAATAAGAAAAATAATGTATATGCCTGTAAACCCCAGTTTTACTATATAAAAGGTTTAAGGGGGTCAACATTATATAGGCATGTTTTTGTGATGAGACAACTTAGTGAATGAGCTGAACTGACAAAACATGCATCGTAACAATATTCCTAAGTACATGTATTTGGGTGGTCAATCTCAATACTGCTTCGATTGATTTGCATTATAGCCTTAGACATAGCAACAGATAAGGCACTTTTTTCATCCGAAAAATGTTGATATCTTTCTTATTTCTCAATAAAAACATATGTTGTGGGTACTCTGTCACGTGATCGGACGAGCGTTGGGCCGGTGACGATGGACTAGACGCAATCACAAGCAATCAGAGGATAAACACAACACTTTGTAAAATAAAAAACAAGCATGTATTTAAAAAGTTCAAAAAAAAACAAACTATAATTAAAGTTCAAATTTCCATGTTCCAATTTCTATGTTCCGAAGCTTCCATAATCCACAGGTACTGTTAAACTTCATAATCTGAAAATACTGTTTATTTAATTATATTTCCATAATCAAATATAATATAAATTTGAAGTAAATACATCTCTTAAGATAAAGTCCACGGATGTATCCTCCATGATATTTCCGGTTATCACTAACACTTGTTTCTATAGAACTTTGAACAAAACTTGCCGGAAAACATTTGATGGTCAATCATAGTGACGATAACAGTGGTGAAACAGATACATATACGGATACGGGACCTGAAAATAAGTATCATGACCTAGAACTCTCGATATCAAACATGACAAGATATTTCCTTATTAATTTCCACTAGATATACAGAGTGTGTACGCCAATGTTATAAATGCGACAAGTCCGTTGCAACTGATTATTATATAGCAAAATCAGATCCTAAAACCACATGGACGCTGTTAATGACATATAATATTGTACAAAAATTCAACACAGACAGACACACAGTCAGAATATATCTGACATCCATATTAATCGGAGGAATGGCATCTCGACGATTACACATTCTTACAGGAAGAACCCATGCGCCTTCCACTGTAAGAATTCCTTTAGAACGCTAAAGGCTAAAATAAATTATAACTGCCATTATACCACAATGATTACAGGATCACACATCGTCCCCACGTAATCATTGGGTACAATATCAACATGCCATCATCATAGCCTCAAACATGACTCCTTGCTGCTTGAGCCATTTCACCGTAAAATATTCTAGTAAACAGACTTGTGATTAAAATAAAAAGGACCTCTGTATATGTGTTCAAGGTGTATATAGTATGTGTCATTTGTGTAAATCGCACTAACTAATAAATGTGTATGCAGTTAACATAACGCCTAACGGTAGCGTACTTTTTACGCGTATATGTACGGTGTGTGCAGTTAACATAACAACATAACGCCTAATTGTGTCATACATTTAAGCGTATATGTCTGGTATGTACATGTCAGATGAGAATATGTAATATCAAAGTACGGTAGTGCTATCATTGCGCCGATACATTTATCTTATTCAAGCAAGTAAAAATATTAATGATTGAATTCCGATCAGTGTCTACAGAACCTATCAGACTCACCAGACTGACCAGGATCCATAGAATCGATCAAACTTAACCTCCCTATTCGGTTTATAGTTTACACACCCGACACGGCTTATTTGTCTGATCAGGGTTTGTTTGTGTTGAGGTTTTATGGCCCAGTCAACCCAGTGGGGTCATGTCGAGCGCGGTCAGTTTACCTGACCACACGTTTACTGGGCAGGCTTAGTCCTCTAAGCGGTTAACCAGTATTGTGCACATTCTTTCGCCAGAAACTGACAACTGCCCTTCTTGAATCAGCGGAAGGGTGAGAATGACCGTAGAAAATCTTTCATGATCAATCTCCACGAAAGAATGTTGCCGACCCCGGGGGGGGTTGAACCCGCGACCTCCTGGTCTTCAGTCGGACGGCGCATCCAACTGAGCCACCGCGGCCGGCATTCTGATCAGGGTCTACACATATAACCAAATTATACACATCTGATCAGGGTCTATCTACTTATCATGCCGGGTTTGTAAGTACGAATGATACATAAAATCGCAACGTAGTAAAGCAATAAATTTACCTACTTGAATTTTAGCTGCGGTAAAGACAAGCAAGAATATTGCAAGAATAAAATTAAATAAATTATTGACTTACCATGGTCAGATTCCCCAGATACAGCACAACATAAATATTAGAAATAGGAAGACAAGGATCAGTTTTCGATGAAATAAATTTTGTAGTGTGTATCGTTCTATTCAACCAGGGAACTTTTATAGTAATGTGGCACGTTTTGAAACATTGTGTCCACAAGAAATCCGTGAAATTCAAGATCTAAAAATAATATTCACAAGAATACCGTGATAGTCAAGATTTAAAATAACCTGTTCGATTGTCCAAACGGTGCAAAGTTTCACACAGCAACTGCTTAAACTATGAAGTAAAAAACATTTTTCTCTCGGAACGCTACAAAACTGCAAAATTACGACAGAAAATTGTCTCCCCTTTCAAAAGATAGCCTTGAGACGAAAATCAATCCCAGAAAATCAATCCCAGAACAGTGAAGATATTGATCACCAAACGTAGGTTCACTCGGAATATATAGTGTTCTGGTAACCGCTCAAGTATATAGACGTAAATAATCAAATACACCCTCAGCATAACTATCTCGTGATGAACGTAACTTGAAAGCTGAAGTGTACCTACTTGCTTAAAAAGTAAAACTGTCATCATAATCAGCGCTCCTGTTACAAATGCATTAATCTAACCTGGTTAATAAAAATCGATACAAACTTTTTATACTATGTACATATAAAATATATTCAAGATAAAACAGGGACGTGACATACTCATAAGAAGCGCCTCGGCGAGTGCCGAGGCCCTTCTAATGAGTACCCACAACATATGTATTCGTCGAGAAATAAGAAAAATATTATGTGGATACCCCCTCTTATCTGTAGCTATGCAGCCTAGACTGGCTTCAGTTTCCAGTGACTAGACTCAGTCTCCAGTGACTAAATATTTATTCTTATAATTTTGTTTGATTATCCAATAAAATAATATCATAACTATAAAGGCTGTTCACTAGACTAGTGATCAACCTTTTATAGTCATGATATTATTTTGGTTTTGTTTTAGTGGATTATCAAACAAGATTATAAGAATAAATATTTAGTCACTACCCAGCGGGCACATGACATCTATACAATGTCGCCTCAACGTCGATGCAATGTTATCACGTTGCATCAATGTTGAGGCAACATTGTATAGATGTCATGTGTCTGCTGGGTAGAGATTGGAGCCAGTCTAGTTACAGCCAAACTCTGACAAATAAGTCATACTCCTGAAGGATTTCTATACCATATTACAACGGTCTCCCTGGTAACTGACACCTTTAAAAACTAGAGCAAGTCTTCAAAGAAGGAATAAATTCCTTGCACAGTAGCTATCAAAGGAACTGTTCCATCTCGGAGTAACTTCCCTTGTTGGTGCATTCATACCCCTTTACTATATCATTACAAAACTATCAAGTATTATCACTGTCAATAGATCTCCAAACTTTACCTAATTTAAGGGAAAAATGAAACACTTTCAAGGAAGGTAACTCTGTCAACCTGGTTTTTCTTCTACTTCTGAAAAGGGGTGTACCCTAAAGGAAAAAAAATGCTTCAGTTGTTAATGTTGAATCTGTCTCAAGGAAGTTACCATTGAAGTACACTGTCTCCAAGAGTGTTTTTTCAACATACCATATCATAGGTCTAGATAAGAGGGGATATCAAGTAAATATTATTCTTATTTCTCCAGAAAACATATGTTCTGGGTATTCATTAGAAGTGCCTCGCTGAGGCCCTTCTTATGTGTACCCACACCAAGTGCTTTTGTGGAGAAAGAAGAAAATTATCAACAAGTTTTGATTGAAAAAAACAGCTTAGCAAGAGCTACGCCATATTTACCACTTACCATACACCCAGCAAACACACAACGTCTCATCATCGTCGTTAAACCTCGCTGCAATGTCACAACGTTGCAGCAACATTGTAACCACGTTGTGTGTTTGCTGGGTTGGTCCTACAATTTCAACAAGCATTTTTACTACCTTTTTGATGCATTTAAAACTGCTGGATGAGTGACAAACAGTGCAAACCATGATCAGATGCTGCATTCTGCAACATCTGATCTGGGTCTATGTTGTTTGCTGAAGCCTGTCTGTCCCAATACTTATGGCTATTATGGTAATTGATCAAACTAACACAGCCTTAAATAGGGTGATAATATATGATGATTTATGATACTTTATGATACTTTATACAATGTGCATACATGTATTTATTAGAATTGCTTCAGTCAGTTTGTTTGTGTTGAGGTCTTACGGCCCAGTCAACCCAATGGGGTCATGTCAAGCGTGGTCAGTTTACCTAACCACATGTTTACTGGGCAGGTTTAGTCCTCTAAGCGGTTAACCAGTGTTGTGCACATTCTTTCGCCAGAAACTGACAACTGGCCTTCTTGAATCACCGGAAGGGAGAGAATGGCCGTAGAAAATATTTCATGATCAATCTCCATGAAAGAATGTTGCCGACCCCGGCGGGAGTTGAACCTGCAACCTCCTGGTCTCTAGTCGGACGGCGCATCCAACTGAGCCACCGAGGCCGGCTGTGCTTCAGTCAGACAATCTCAATGAGTATTGACCATACATGCTTTTGTGCTTTAGAAAGAATTAAAAAAAATATATATAGTATGTACCCCGAGTATTTGAAATTCTTCACTTCTTACCATACTTGTCCTAAACTATAATCAGGTCCATTTGTTTTACATTATGAAAACATGTCTATTCAAATAAAATGTGGCATCTGGTCAGGGTCTACACTGTTTGTTACCAATCAAGCAGTTTCTACTACTATACACACAAACAGTAAAGGGACTTGTTGAAAGTTTAAGACGGGTATGATAAGGAGTTATAGTGCTGGAGTACTTAACCCTTGTCCTGCTGAATACATTAAGATGTCACGCCCACTTCTAATTTTCAGCCAATTACATTGCTTGATCCTAATTGATGCTTTAAATTCACATACTTAAAGGCAAACAGTGCAGATCCAGATCAGTCGGCTTCTGAAGAAGCCGACTGATCTGGATCTACACTGTTTGCAAAAGCAGGGTATATCCAGGTTCAGCAGGACAAGGGTTAAGGTAAAAATACGGCATATTAAATGTCCTAAAATTTCCATACCTTCTGGTCAGGGTCTACACTGTTTGTTACCAATCAAGCAGTTTCTACTACTATACACACAAACAGTAAAGGGACTTGTTGAAAGTTTAAGACGGGTATGATAAGGAGTTATAGTGCTGGAGTACTTAACCCTTGTCCTGCTGAATAAATTAAGATGTCACGCCCACTTCTAATTTTCAGCCAATTACATTGCTTGATCCTAATTGATGCTTTAAATTCACATACTTTAAGGCAAACAGTGCAGATCCAGATCAGTCGGCTTCTTCAGAAGCCGACTGATCTGGATCTACACTGTCTGCAAAAGCAGGGTATATCCGGGTTCAGCAGGACAAGGGTTAAGGTAAAAATATGGTATACTAAATGTCCTAAAATTTCAAACACTTTATTCCATACCTTCTTGACCTAAATTTTGCTTCAGTTTAAACAATATTTTATTGTATTATACAGATTACATACACTACAAGTACAAATATACAGTAAATATTGGCATAATTGTAGAAATGAGATTCAGAAGGAAGACTGAAGTCTTTTTTTTAATCTGTACTGCCTATTTTGCTTTTTAGCATGTTGGTTCTTAAAATGCTTAGTGGAATGGCAATCAGTGTAGACCCTGATCACTGTCTGCACTGTTTGCATATGTCATTTTGTCAGAAAATTTGATGTGCCAAATTTTAGGACATTAACGGTATATATAATAAAGATCCTGTTATTATCACTGTCATCAAATCAGGTAGTCACAAAAACCTTTGACACGCTGAATTTACACAGCAGTGAACATTGTAAAATGTTTTTCTTATTTTTCACAGAAAATAAGACTTGAAGTTTCATTCAAATTGTCTATTTGAGACAAATGAAATGAAATGTGAAATGTTATTTGTTTTTGTGAAAAAATAAGAAAAATACCATTGTCTCATTATCTGCTGATATATTCTAAGAGCTCTTAAGATTAACACTTAACATATGCTGTGAGCAAAGTCAACAGACTTATTTTTCCCAGAAAATAGGATCTGAAATTTGCATGAAATGTCAAAATCTGTTTTCTGGGAGAAGTAAGAAAAGATTTTCAAATTGTTGTTAGCTGAAAATTTTACCCAGAGTGCTAAAAGTCTTAGTACCAATAAACTGATCAATATTAATACCCCTAGATTATAAGGCTGTGTCTTTTTTTTGTTTGTTTGTTTGTGCTGTTGTTGTTGTTTTCAGCAGAATTAGCTATGTTTGTTACAAACTGGAACTCATTATAATTTGTCTCACCAAGACATTTCTAATAAGTATTGACAAATATGAAGAAATATGTAAAATGTAACCCTCATCTGGATACCAGTTTTATCTGGTATTTACAATATAGTAAATGTTCTAAAATTTTGAACACTAATTTATTCCTTACTATTTTTGGCCTAAATTTGGCTTTTTAAACAGTTGTTTCTTAAAATACTTAATGGAATGGCAAACAGTGTAGACCCTGATCAGACTGTTCCTTCAGGAGCAGTCTGATCTGGGTCTGCACTATTTGCATATGACCTATTTTGGTGTTCGAAATTTTAGGACATTTACTGTACACTAATATATTATCATTGTACCT